>JANHMN010000001.1:25197378-25210294 GCA_030674055.1 Rhabdomys pumilio
AGAGAGAGAGAGAGAGAGAGAGAGAGAGAGAGAGAGGAGAGAGGCTGCTAGGATCCAGTAAGGCAGACTGTGGGAACTTTATCAGGCTCTGTAGTCTCTTAGACTATAGAAACTGTGAATCTTCTGTTTAAGTGACTTGTCCTGTGGCATTTTGTTATAGTTGACTAAACTGACTAATGTATAGCTCTTAGGAAGTCAAAGGAAAAAAGACTTAGATATTCTGGGAGTGAAGAAAGTGTCTGTAGCTAAAGCAATACTTGGGGTTTGACAAGGAGTCCTTTCTTCTCTCCCTGTAAGATGTACACCAAATGTATCTTATGAATAAGGTGCCTATTAAATTTTCATCACAGAACATTTTTTTCCTGCTATAATCATGATCATCTGGGACAAACTGTGACATACTGCTGTAACGTGAAAAATTATAAAGACCATTTTATAAAATATATAAAGGCTTTTTCTTTACCCCTAGACCTGAGAAAAAAGAATGCAGGTTCCAGAAAGCGGAACTGAATATATGATTTCAGGCCTTCACTGCCCTGGGATACATCTCGGGAAGAGTATTAACATTCCTCAAGCATCAGGGATGAAAACCCACCTGTGGGTGGGGAAGGCCCAAAGCAGGAAGACACATTCCTGACCACAAAGAAAGATGCAAGTCATCTGGGTGGTTCCAAGAACTAGTTAACTTTCCACTGTTCTCGGTTACCCCCACCCCTTGAGGTCTCCCCAGTGTTACAGCCTGCTGATATTCAAAATTTGTAAAACAACCAATCATGTGTAACCACGTGAAAATTCCTTCCTTTCCCCACCCCTTGCTATAAAAAGCCCCTTAGTCCACTACTCTGGGTCAATCCAACTCCTGTTCGAGTGAACCGAATTGACCTTGGCTAGCCAACTCTCCTCCCTAATAAACCTCTGCTGATTGCATCCAGGTACGGTGTCTTGTGAGTTTGTGGATGGCCATGAGTTCCTGAGACTTGAGTAAGGGTCTTTTGAGTTTGGTGGTCTTCACTGCCATTGTGGTGGAGAAAGATTTTAGATGTCACAGTGTCTCTCTGCCTGTTCATAGGCCGGCTAACAACTTTCCAGGTTAAAGATTTATCATTGCCCAGTGCTTATTTTCATATTTGCTTTGTTTTTGGACATTGGAATCTTGGTCTGTTATTACACTGTCAGACAATATCTTTTACTGTTTTGCTTTATTGCCTGAACAGTTTTGTTTTGTTAATTTTCCTTTGACGAGAACCTAGTGCTTAGTTACACTCTAATGAGGGTAAGTCTTTGTCCTAATCTCTAGCTAGAATTGAAGAATAAATGCTCTGATATTCCTCATAAGTTATTTGTCACAAGATATTTGATACACTAATTACTCCACAGTCATCATTGTCTATAGCAAGGTAAGGACTATTATGTAAGTTTACTAGGTGTATCATTTGTATGAAGCAAACCTTACTATTTGATTTTCTCCATTAACTATGGAGGGCCATGGATAGAAAACAAGATGAAGGAATCTTAGTGATGGAGCTTAAATTCTTAATATACTTAGCTAGATTCCAATCCTGGGAATATTTAATAATTGTATAAATTATAATTTTTATATCAGAAAATGCTTAATTAATTAATAGAGACAGGGTTTCTCTATGTAGCCTCGCCTGTCACAGAATGCTCTATGCAAACAAGGCTCCCTTTAAAATCACTGCCTATTTCAGCCTCTTGAGTGTTGGAGACAAGGGCAGGCACTCAGCTTAGAAATAATGTCTTTTAAAATAGATTAACACCTTGTTTCTTCCTGAGTAATGGCATTTTCTCATTTGATTGATTGAATATTGGCACACATTTTTATTAATAAGTTAGTGAAATTTCTATTTTTTTACCCATCAGAGTCTAGTTTTGAAATATGTTAGTCAAAATACTGAGTAGAAAATTCACTACACCCCAGGGTTGTGGTTAAAAAAAAAATCTCCAGTGTGGATAGGAAGAGCCAAATAACTTACTTTAAAAACCAGTGTGTAAGTGAAGCCAATCATATTCCCACTGAGCTTGCTAAGGGCTAAAAAGTGTATATGTACCCTGACAACAGTGACACAGAAAACTGGAGAGGGACAGGGAATCTTGAGCCTTTTAATATAGATTGGCTGAATGCGTTGCCAGCTACCGTAACTAACATTCATATTTTGGTAGGTCAGTGCAATAAATATTATTATTCATCTGTGTAATTGAACAGTGTGGTTCTGGGCTTGGGCTGACTTCCTTTAGTTTGTAACTTTGCCATTAGCAACACACAACTAACCTTGAGAGCTACTTCCACCTCTGTTCCATCAGCAACTAACGGGAAGCATGGATGGGTATCTGCAAGGACTTCATGAGCTGTGTGGCTCCCGTAACAAGGTGCCACAGACTTGGTTACTTAAATAACAAAACTTCATTTCCTTCAAGTTCTGAAGGCTGGAGTCCTAACAACAAGGCATGGGCAGGCTTGGTTTCACCTGAGCCCTCTCTGCTTAGCTTGCAAGTGACGTCATTTCAACCAAATCTTCACATGATCTTTTCCTCTAGGTCTACACATCCCCGGTGTCTTACTCTCTTTTCAAAAAAATTTTTTGACACCAGTTATATTGGATTAGAGCCCACTCCAAAAGTCTCCTCTTAACATGATCAGCACTTAAGCCTTTGAATTTGAGGGGATAGAATCCAACCCATAAAAGGAGGCCAGTTTCAAAAGCCAGAAACTAATTAATTCAGCCTCTGGTAGAATTCTACTGACATGTGAAGTGATCTATGAAACTTGTTTGCTAGGCAACACACACACACACACACACACACACACACACAGAGAGAGACAAAACAATGCAAAAAGATATGAGTTTGACTTGCTAGCAGTCTCTCCATAACAGTCAGCAAATATTCAACTCACTCATCTTTTTTTTTGTTTGTTTGTTTGTTTCGTTTCATTTCCTTTTTGAGACAGGATTTCTCTGTGTAACACCTATGGCTATACTAGAACTTGCTTTGTAGACCAGGCTGGTCTCAAACTCACAAAGATCTGCCTGCTTCTATCTCCTGAGTCCTGGAATTAGTTATCCACATTCTTTCTTATGTTCAGTTTGGACAGCGATGCCCATAGAGAGCAATGCCCATAGAGAGCAATGCCCATACAGAAAAGGTTGAAGATCTCCTAAATAAATACGTAGACTTTAAACCATTTTAACAATTATGTAAACAGAAATAAACATTTTATTCTTTTAACATAGTTTTTCCATTTTCCTATTATAGTAGTTTATCTACCGTGACTAATACAATAAGGGATTTACAAGACCTTTGATTATTATGGGCTTAGGAATTCAGTTCTTTCCTAGAGACTTAAAGAAGGATCATGCATTCTTCCTTCAAGATGGCTGCAAGTGGTTTCAGATAGTTTACCTCAATCTGAGAAAAGAGCAGAGAGGAGGCCACAAAAGAATAAAGCTATCTTATACACAACTTCCCAATGTGCTTCTTCTTCCACTTCTGCTTCCGCTTCCGCTTCCTCTGATGCTTCTTCAGAATAACATTTTATTGGATATTTTCTTCATTTACATTTCAAATGCTATCCCCTTTCCATGTCTCCCCTCTGGAAACCCCTGTCCCATCCCCCTCCCCCTGCTTCCATGAGGGTGCTCCCCCCCACCCACTCCCACCTCACCAACCTGGCATTCCTCTATACTGGGGCATCCAGCCTTCACAGGACCAAGGGAATCTCCTCCCATTGATGCCAGATAAGGCCACTCTCTGTTATATATGCAGCTGGAGCCATGGGTCACCTCTATTTGTACTGTTTGGTTGGTGGTTTAGTTTCTGGGAGCTCTGAGGGGTCTGGTTAGTTGATATTGTTGTTGTTCTTATGGAATTGCAAACCCCTTCAGCTCTTTCAGTCTTTTCCCTAACTCCTTTATTGGGGTTCTCATGATCAGTCTAATGGTTGGCTGTGTGCATCCGCATTTGTATTTGTCAGGCTCTGGCAGAGCCCCTCAGGACACAGATATATCATGCTCCTTCAGCAAGCACTTCTTGGTATGAGCAATAGTGTCTGGGTTTGGTGTCCATATATAGGATGGATTTCCATGTGCGGCAGTCTCTGGACTTTCCTTTCCTTCAGTCTCTGCTCCACACTTTATTCATGTATTTCCTTTAGATAAGAACAATTCTGGGTTAAAAATTTGAATATGAGTGGGTGGTCTCATCCTCCAACTGAGGGTCTTACCTAACCTCTGTATATGGTGGTTTCTACAGGTTCTCTTTCCCTTTTGTTGGGTATTTCAGCTAATGACCTCCCTGTTGGGTCCTGGAAGTCTCTTGCTTTCCTGGCATCTGGGACTTTCTGGTGGCTACCCTCAGTTCCCCATACCCCATTACTACACACCTCTGTTTAATTTCCTGACCCTCTGTATATCATCCTCATCTCCTCCCATACCTGATCCTGCCCCCTTTTTGTCTTTTGCCTCTTCTCTTCCTCCCAAGTCCTTCCTACCCTCTACCTCCTGTGAGTATTTTGTTCCTCCTTCTAAGAAGGAATGAAGCATCCACACTTTGGTCTTCCTTCTTCTTGAGCTTCAAGTGGTCTGTGAGTTGTGTCATGGGTGTTCCAAGCTTTTTGTCTAATATCCACTTATTAGTGAGTACATACCATGTGTGCTCTTTTGTGAGTGGGTTACTTTACTAAGGATAATATTTTCTAGTTGCATCTGTTTGCCTGCAAATTTGGCTGTGAATCTGGTGTGACTCTAACCAAGTAAGTGAAAGATCTGCATGACAAAAAGTTCAAGTCTCTGAAGAAAGAAATCATAGAAGATTTCAGAAGATGGAAAGATCTCCCACGCTCATGGATTGACAGGATTAATATAGTAAAAATGGCCATCTTGCCAAAAGGAATCTTCACATTCAATGCAACTCCCATCAAAATTCCAACTCAATTCTTCATAGAGTTAGGAAAAAGTGATTCTCAAATTCATTTGGAATAACAAAAAACCCAGGATAGTGAGAACTATTCTCAACAATAAAAGAACTTCTGGGGAAATCACCATCCCTGACCTCAAGCTATATTACAGAACAATAGTGATAAAAACTGCATGGTATTGGTACAGAGACAGGCAGGTAGATCAATAGAATAAAATTGAAGACCCAGAAATGAACCCACATACCTATGGTCACTTGATCTCTGACAAAGGAGCTAAAACCCTCCAGCAGAAAAAAGACAGCACTTTCAACAAATGGTGCTGGTTCAACTGGCATTTAGCATGGAGAAGAATGCAAATTGATCCATTGTTATCTCCTTATACAGAGCTCAAGTCCAAGTGGGTCAAGAACCCCCATATAAAACAAGATACATTGAAACTAATAGAAGAGAAAGTGGGGAAGAGCCTTGAATACATGGGCATAGTGGAAAATTTCCAGAACAGAACACCAATGGCTTCTGCTCTAAGATCAATGGTAGATAAATGGGACCTCATAAAATTGCAAAGCTTCTGTAATGCAAAGGACACTGTCAATAGGACAAAACACCAACTAACAAATTGGGAAAAGATCATTACTAAACCCAATGTGCTTCCTAACACAGAGAACTAATTGAAAGTAGGAACCTAATGCAGTAGACACTCCCAGGAATCTGTGAGAGTGACACTATCAAGGACTCCTAGCTACAGGCTTTGTAGCCCCCATCAAGCTTTGTCACTGTTTTCAACTTTTTTTTTTTAGGTGAAGAGGAACATTCATTCTTTATTAAGGAAAATACAATCTTGTTGAGACAGTATAGAAATTAGTGTTTACATTTCTCAAAAACCTAAAAAATAGCTTGATCCACTCCCACATGATCCAACTATACCACTGTTGAGCATACATTCAAAAAACTTTACATCTTACTACAAATATTCTTTCTCATCCATGTTCATTGTTATTCTTTTTTAGTTTTTATTTTTGCTTTTTTTTAATTGGATATTTTATTTACATTTCAGATGCCATCCCCTTTCCCCATTTCCTCTTCCTAGAAAACCCCTATCCCATGCCCCCTTTTCCTTTTTGCTTTTATACAATTTTTTAAAAATGTTAATCAAAGACTTTATAAGTTTGGCTGTGACATTTGTTTTCAATTTTCTTATCATCTAATTAGATATTGTCTTTATTTTTAACATGTATCAACATGTTATTTCTTGAAGATTGGAATGGACTAGAGAATTCCACTTTTTCTAATACTGTAGAATCCTTTTTATAGCCATACATGAATACTATATAAGTTCTGAGAAATATTCTTCTGATTATGCCCAAGATAAATTAAAATCTGTCTTGGTCATCCTATGATTGTCTGTTTCACTGTGGAGTAAAATATTTATGGGCAAAAGTCTTCTCTCCCCCTTTCTGATTTTAAGTAAAGAGGAGACTTAAGAATATTAATTGAGAAAATTAAGAATTGATTTAGGAAATGGTGACTTAGTTCTGTTCTTGTAGCCATGACTTCTGAGCTTTAGAACACTGCAGAGCATCCAGAATGGCCAAAGAGAGCTCTTGGGAGAACATTGAGCATACCGGGGAGTACGATGTGCAGACTAATTATCTGTCTCTACTATTGTTTGTGAAGAATAAAGTCTAAGGACCAAATAGTGTTGTATCACAAATGCTTTCTGAAAGATCCATGCATTAATTTGAGTATTATATTTACAGTATTAATAGGTAGTAAAATATATAAGAGATGAGATTTAGTGGAAAGGTTATTAATAGCTTGCCCCTGAAGAAATCCTGGCCCTTTGTTCTCTTTCTGCCCCTATCATGAAACCAGTACATTACTCTTCATAGTTTTCATGCACTGATACAGTATTTTGTAGAAGCCACAAAAATTGAGCATGATCAATCGTGGACTACAACAATAAAAACAATAACCAAAACTATACCTATTCTTTTAGGTTGGTTACATCATGTATTTTGTTACAATGATAGAAAGCTGAGCCTAAGTAGTGAACAGATAGAATTCTTACTGAAGATAAGAGATTCCCATGATTGGAGGAACTTAAGGGAACTGGTTAGTTTACTATGGGGATAAAATTAGGATCCTTGCTTCCCAGTTCCAGCTATGCAAGGTGAGTTAACATGGAAGAATACAAATACAGTTATGAGTGCACAGCTTTTGTGTATTGGATAGGTAGACAGTATGATAAGTGCTTTCAGCTCAAACTTGGTGATAGGTATGTGACTGTTGCTGGTGGCACAAAGGGAGAACTAGTTGCTCCTCTAAGGAGCTCTTTGAAGCAATAGAAAAAGCATTGGAAGTGAGCACCATCCTGAGAGAACCATGCACAGCCCATGTAGTGACCCTAACGACTGGTGAGTCTTCACCTCACCATCAGATCAAAGAGGATGCAACTCAGTAGAGAAACATCTCCCCACTGAAAATAGGAGGGAAGTCACGCAAGTCAACCATGGCTTCCCTGTTCTATGTTGACAGAAATAGAAACTCTTCTTCAGTGTTTCTGGTTGCTAGGACGTCTAGCTCAGTCTGTAAAGAACAAAGGGAGGAAGTAAGTTTTTAATCAAATTCAACTGTGAAACTATATGAGAAATGTTTGTTTTTAGGAGCTTTATTTATATATATAAATGGTATTATTAACCTGCCATATCTGAAACACACGACTGGATATACTCAAAAAATCATTATCACATTCAGTACTAAACATATAAATCACTCGTAAAAACTATCTTGTGTATACTTGTAAAATTTTCATATCTGTCTTCTTGCATTCAAACCATGTCTATTTATAGATTAATCCATTTTGTTCTATCAACAATTTATACTGTTTAATATTGAGTAGAAATCTCTTCCAAAGTTCTTCCAAAATACACCCCTCTACCTGTTAATTTTTTTTAAAAAAAAAAAATTATTTGTTTTTACACAGTCAAATAATGCTACTGCTACTCACAAGCCTTGTAGATGTGCTTTTATTTCCCATGGAGAATCCTGAGCAGTTAAAAGGATGGAATCCAGGGCATGCGTATGACTGATGTAGAAGTGTCTGAATTACCAACATGATAAGTAACATTAACCACATCCACCAGCTTAGTTTGAGAACTCAGCCTCCTTCATTTCATTGCCAATACTGGGTAGTATCCGCTTCTATTCACTGTGGTTTCATAACCAATGAACTCGAGCATCTTTCCATGGTTTTATTTCCATTTTTGTCTTTTTTGGTTGATGTGTCCGTTCCAATATCTTCTGGCTTTTATTACTTTTTAAAATTATATATTCTAGATACAAATCAACATACCATATACAAATATATTTTGCCAAGGTCTGACTCCTTTTTTCAGTTTTCTTTAATATCTCTTGAAAAAGAAGTTTAAAAATTTGTTCAAGGTCAGAAATTTCAACTTTTTTTCCCTTTAAATGTGCCTCTGTGTTTTAAGTAGGAAAATTTCATTTAACTCACAGTCATAACAATTTTTTCCTGTGTCTTTCTCTAGATTTGTAGTTTAAGTTTTATGCTTAGGTCTATCTGAGTTAATTATTGTGTATAAAAGGGGATAGAGACAGTTTTGTCTTGGTTTGGTTTGCATGTGGATATTCAATAATCACAATAAAAATTCTTGAAAAAAATATCCCCTCTCCTCTGTATTTTCCATGAATTATCTGCCAAAATCGGTCATGGATTTTTTACCTCACTGTTTTCTGTCCACATTTCTGTCCTCACCTCATTGCTTTAATTATTACAGTTTAACAATAATACTTAATGTCAGGTAGCATCAGTTTTCTCCTTTTCCTCCTTTCAGTTTTGTCTTGAATTTACTAAGCCATGTATATTCATTTCCTTTTCCATTTATAGATTCCTATTCAAAATGTCTACTGGAATTCTGAATAGTAGTGAGTTGAATTTATTTCGTAGCTAAGGAGACTTTAGCTTACCATATTTATTTATAGTTTTATGCTTTATTTAATTTTTCCCATAAATTTTTTGTAGTTACAGTGTAAGGGTCTTTCATGGGTTTTAAAAATCTATTATCTATGATTTTAAAAATTAAGTGTATGAGAGATGCATAACTAAATTTGATATCCTTTTGAAAATTCCTTCAGCTTTAGTAAATACACTTGCTAATTCCAGAGGCTACTTTCCACATTCGGACACATTTTTCCACATGAACAATCATTTTGTGGATGATTATGTTTCAATTTAGATGTATGATATTTTACCCATTATAGTATCTAGAATACCAGTATACAGAATAAGAAGGGGTGAGTGCTGACTGAGGAAGACAATCTATCTCTGTACACACACACACACACACACACACACACACACACACTCACCTAAAGGATAACAAAAGAAAACAAAATGGATTCTCTGAATCAGAGTCTTGCTATGTAGCTTAGAATGGCTTTGAACTCCCAATCCTCCTTCAGCTTCTCAAGTGTGAGAGTTGGGTTGTAGGCATGAACTACTAGTACCAACCAAATCTCTTTCATCCCTTCTTTCTCACTTTGCCCTGCCAACTTTCCCTCCTTTTTCCGTCTTTCCGCTCCTCTCCCCTATTTACCTCTAAATCTCTCTGTGTCTTTGCCTCTCTCTGTGTCTCTGTGTCTCTGCCTCTCTCTGTATCTTTGAATGTGTCTCTGTCTGTCTGTCTGTTTGTCTCTTACATTCTTTCAAGGGTCTTAGGATGTTACTCTGGCTGGCCTGTAATTTGTTATGTAGACCAGGTTGGTATCAAACCCAAGGAGACCCACCTGCTTCAGTCTCTCAAGTACTGGTGTGTAGGGAGCCGACTTTAAGCAGAAAGCTGCTAGAAAGCAGCTATCATCTTTGCAGCCATCTGGAACCGTTTACCCTGACAGAGACTTGGGTTTTCAGCAGCCTACAACAGCTGAGCACTCTCTAACAAATATCTTGTTTATCCCACATAGCTTGTTTTGCTGTTAGTGACCCCAGCTGCATAGTGCACGTGGTAAAATGTTTTCACCTGTGTTCTCCTGCGTGTGCTTATAAATACCCAGGATTTCCTTGTAAGAATATACATATACAGAGGAGAGTGAATGAGAATCAATAGGAGTTAAGAGATATATGAGTAAATAGGGTTAAGAGGAATGAACAAGAGTGAATATGCACCAATAGAAGAGAAACAATAAAGGAGACTTGAGACTTGACTCCAGAACCTCTGCCTTGTCTCCATTCTTCTCATCTTTTGCCCCGTGGACCAGAGCAGCAACACAGGCTGGGACATTTCAGCCCCCAAGCCAGCCAGAGATCGGACTTCAACACTGGTGTTTCTTCTTTGCTAAACATTAGGAGTTTGTATATTTCTTTCTTTTTATTTATTTATTTACACTCCAGATTTTATTCACCCTCTCCTTGTCATCTACCCTCTGATTGTTCCACATTCTACACCTCCAACCCACCCCCTGTCTCTACGAAGCTGCCGCTACCCCTCACCCCCTACCCAATCTGACCTCTAAATTCCCTGGGTCCTTGAGGCTCTTGAGGGTTCTTCCAGAATCCTGTGTTCCAAGGTGTCTCTCTCTCTCTCTCTCTCTCTCTCTCTCTCTCTCTCTCTCTCTCTTTCTCTCTCCCCCTCCCTCTCCCAACTCTCTCTCTATCATGTATGAATGTGATTGATACATATGCCGAGCATTCCGCTCTCTCCCTTTCTACCTTACTCTTTTGAGTCAGGGTCCTAACTGAATCTGGAGCTATGCTGGTAACCAGAAAACCTCAGCAATCCTGTCTCTACATCTCACAGCACTGGATTACAGACATAAGAACACATCCAACTTCTTAACACGGTGCTGGGAATTTGAATTCATGCTCCTGGGTGGAGAGCAAGTGTTCTTGGCCACTGTCATCATCTCAGTCACCCTGTTTTTTTAAATTATTTTATGCCATCATTCCTGAGAGTAGTAAATTGTGTTTTCGATCCTTTCCTCACAACCAATCTGTTGTGTATGAATTTTATTGATTTTTTTTTTCAATCAGAGATCCTGTTCTGGTTTCACTGATTCTATTATGTTTTCTAAGAATTAGTTTTAAATGTAAAAATTATTGTAACTGACAAATGTGATTTAAGTAAGATATTGTAAGAGAACCCGATGCTCTGTGGGAAAAGACAGAATCTGACCTTTGACCTTTGAGAACAGTAATGAAACAAAGAAAATCATTACATGCTTAGACTCTTACACTAACTGCATAGGTATAATTATGCAGTATTGTTATTCAAATGCAATTTGCCTTAACAGACTTCAGTTTCTTTTGAACATCAAATAACATAATGCAACTTTTCAAAGTGGATGCCACCCAGTTACTTCTCTCATATTAATGCAAATTATGTGGGGAAAGGGATGGAATCTTTAATTAATAACAAGGACTAGGCTCAATGGAGGTGGGCATGTTTCTACATATTATAGTTTCCCATATTTTGAAATACTACAGGCTCCTTCTTCAATCTTAACGAAAATATGAAGCCCATCACTTCCGTTGTTTATTTGACTCTGGGGATGTTCTCTTCATGGACCAGTGAGAAAGGCAAGAAAGTGAACAAAATACATTTTGGAGCAAATCCCAGGCTCTAAAATATTAGCAAGGAGAGAGAAGTACAAAGTCAAGTAAACTTTTAAACCTTCTCTGAAATGAGGGAGCTAAAGCATCTGTGGTTGAGTTCTTGTAGAACAGGATAGGAAAGGCTCTCCTCATCCCAGAGGCTGCGACTCCCATCATATGATGATGGTCTCCATCTGCAGGACATTTACAGTGTCTTGGCTTCCATTTGTCAATTGCTGATCTTGATGCTGTATGAGAAGGGTCTTGTTCAGAAGTTCTTTCCTGAGATTATAAGTTGAAACATATTCTCTATTTTCTCCTCTTTCAGATTCAGAATTTTATGTTGAGGTCCTTGATCTATTTGATTTAAGTTTTGTCCAGAGGGAGAGATGAGGCTTGAGTTTTGTTCTTCAACCTGTAGCTTTCCAGTTTGACCAGGACCATTTGTTGAAGATCAGTTTTGGCTGCTTTGTTAGCAATCAGCTGTGGGTATGTTAGCTTTTAGTTGGGTCCATGCCTCCTATTTTTCTTTTTTAAAAATAACTTTATTAATTCTTTGATCATCTTCACTACCACTCTCCCTCAAAATCCTACAATATCCACCACTTCCTTCATATCTATCCAACTTTTTGTCCTTTCAAAAATGGACTCCAATTTGAGCTGCCCACATATTTTTACATTTAGATCCATCCAGCAGAGTGTACTTGACAAACTAAGAGTCACACCTTTGGAGAAAATCAACTCTTGTTCCTCAAGAAACCATTGTGCTTCTGTGTCTTTTTATTTAATGGTGGAGACTCTTGAACTTCTCTGTGTTACAATGTTGTCCAGGCTTTATCTTGTGCAAGGCACCACGGGTGCTATGAGTTCATGAGCTCAGTGTTCTCATGTCCAGAAAACACTATTTCAGTCCTTCTCTACCTCTGGCTTTTAAAATTTTTCTATACCCACCTCCTCCACAGTTCCTGAGCCTTGGGGAAGAGTTGTGATATAGATGACCCATATGTGATTGAGCAAACCATTCTGCTGACATTTACTCTTGGCACTTTGAGCCATCTACCACACAGAGAAACTTCTTTAAAAGGGATAAGAGCTGAATTAATGTGTGAAAAGAGAAATGTCCATTAGAGGGTGATTAATGTTATGCTGTTTTAGTAGAATGATAGTGGTTAGTTTATTGGGTCCTCAACTCTAGTGTATTGGTTAATGTGTCTGTTTATATGTCAGTTCCATGACTTTTTGTAAAAACAGCTTTGTAAAGTAACCTGAGCTCAGGGATGGCAATTTCTCCAGCAGTGTTTCTATCATTCTGGCTCTCTTGACTTATTTCTTCTTCTTCTTCTTCTTCTTCTTCTTCTTCTTCTTCTTCTTCT
>JANHMN010000001.1:25222562-25235062 GCA_030674055.1 Rhabdomys pumilio
GTAACTGTAATTTATGCACTAGGAGGTTCAGACAATAGTATCTTGAATTTATGTGGCCAGCCTCAGCCACATAGCAAGGTAAACTCCTAACCTCTTTCTCAGTAATAAAATACGCAAGACTTATAAGGAGAAAATTTTATCTTGGTTCATGAGTTCAGTGTTCCTTGTACAGCACGACAGACACATCTACTAAAGAAGGCTGCTTGCTCTGGTGTCAGAAAGCAAAGATAGAGACCAATGTCACAATCAGTCACTGTACTGGCTTGGCTGGTTTTGTGTGTCAACTTGACACAAGCTGGAGTTATCACAGAGAAAGGGGCCTCCCTTGAGGAAATGCCTCCATGAGATCCAGCTATAAAGCATTTTCTCAATTAGTGATTAAGGGAGGAGGGCCCATTGTGGGTGGTGCCATCCCTGGACTGGTAGTCTTGGGTTCTATAAGAAAGCAAGCTGAGCAAGCCAGGGAAAGCAAGCCAGTAACATCCCTCCATAGCCTTTGCATCAGCTCCTGCTTCCTGACCTGCTTGAGTTCCAGTCCTGACTTCGTTTGGTGATGAACAACAATGTGGAAGTGCAAGTTGAATAAATTTTTTCCTCTCCAACTTGCTTCTTGGTCATGATGTTTGTGCAGAAATAGAACCCCTGACTAAGACAGTCACATTCCCAATCATCTGCCTCTATTAACTGCATTTGCTTTGTTTAAAGTCCTCCAGGTAGCACCCTGAGCTGGCAATCAAGTCTTTAACATATGGGTCTTTGGTAGTCATTTAAGGTACAAACCAAACTGGCTCAATGGAGAGAGGGAGGAGAGGGAGAGGAAAAGGGAGAAGGAGAGGGAGAGAGAGATTGAGAGAGAACTCATAAATTTGGGTGGCTAAAAATATGGGAATTGATCTAGGAGGACTTAAGGTATTGACTGAATATGATCAAACTACCTCAGATGAAATGCCCAACAGTGGGGGAGAGGGAACACAAGAGTTCACCTTCAGTAATCAAACAGGGCCTCAAGTGGAGGGACATGATTACTAACCACAGTCGAAATTTCTGACACTGATTTTTTCCTGTCTAAAAAAACTCTAGGGACAAAAAATGGAGAAGAGACTGAAGGAAAGGTGGTTGAATGACCAGCCCAACTTGGGATCCATTTCATGGGGGTGGGGCAGCACCAAGGCCTGACATTATTACTGATGCTATGATGTGCTTACAGATAGGAGCCTGGCATGGATGTCCCCTGAGAGGCTTTACTGCAACTGACTGAGACAGAGGCAGATATTCACACCAACTATTGGACTGAAGTCAGAGAACCGTATGGTTGAATTAAGGGAAGGACTGAAGAAGCTGAAGAGGAAGGCAACTCCATAGGAAGACCAGCAGACTCAACTAACCCAGAACCCAGGGAGCTCCTAGAGACCCAGTCACCAACCAGGAGCATACATGGGCCAGTCCAAGGCCTCTGAAACATAAATAGCAGAGGACTGCCTGGTTTGGCCTCAGTGGGAGAAGCACCTAATCCTAAAGAGACTTGAGGCCCCAATAAGAGGGGAACATCCTCTCAGAGACAGGGTGGAGGAAGAATGAGAAATTGTGGGAGAGGGAACCCGGAGGGGGGCAATGGCTTTATTGTAAATAAATAAAATAACAACAATAATAAAATAAAACATTTAAACCAAATCATTTGCCACGAATTGTATTCAATATAAATCTCGGACAAAAGAATGTTGAAAATTAAAAATTTTTCAGAAACTAAGTAAAATTTTAGGGGAAAGATCACTACTTATGATTTATTTTCCTGAAAGCAAATTTGCAAACTTTAGAAATTAAATCTCAATCACTTACTTAAAATAAATTACCACACCAGTGAACTCTACTCTATGCAAAGTATCTATTTGTATAAATTCCCAACAGATAAGATTATAAAAAGTCAAGTGGACATTACAGATTCACTCTATTAGAATTTATATTTTATATAAGATTATTGGTATTCTAACTTCACCTATTTGGGTAACATGAATCTGAAATCTAGGACAAATGAAAAGTAAACGTCTGTGTGTGTGTGAAATTTCAAAGAATACCCCAGATGAAAGCAAAAAGATTAAAATAATTAAAAGTTATTGCTTTGAAAACATATGCCAGAGTTGCAATAAAGTGCTAAGTTCTATAGGCAACAAAGTATTTTTTTCTAAAGTATCAGGAGAAGTGGCATGGAGCTCAAACTTCTGTGCAGAAGGGAATATACCTCCTTTAGTTGGTATCAGGGTCGTCTGGAATTTATTCCGTGTTTATTTATTTTTCATCATTGGCTACTTATAGGATGTATCTCTTTCTTGCTGCTAGATTCAGAGAAGAATGAGACCTGAGGTGCCCAAAAGACAGTATTCCAATCCAAGAGACAAACTTCTGACTACCAGTTGAAGGTAATCTTAGCACTTACTCACACAGAGAACAAAAATGTACGTAACTTGTGAGAAAAATCTTGACAGGGAAAACAATACCTATTCTGTTCAGAATGCCTGAGCCAATGGACAGATCTTGCAGAGCTAGAGGTGACAGACGTTCTCCTTAGCTGCTATTGGCTAAGGTTTCAACCCCTCCCAGCTTAGAAATCAGCGTTAAAGCTGTGCCATCTCTGCATTTATTAAAACTACATATATGTGTATATACACCCACACAATCACGGTGTGCTTTTTTTTTTGCACTGAAATTAAATTTTTAGGACACTTCTACTCCAATTATAAACTCCTCTTGCTTCATCTCTATAGCACCATGTCAAGTGTGACTTTGGTGTTGTTAACTGGTTCAGCTGGATGGGAAAACCACAGAAAGGCACAGTTCAAGGCAGAATGAGCTGACCTGCACTGGGTAGCTTGGTGAGCAGTGGGCCTCCTTTTTTTTTTTATTTGTTTCTGACTCCACATCTATGTAGCTAGTGACAATTTTCTATCTAAGAGAAGCACTGCATTCTCTTTCTTTTCCAACCTGCTTGCTCTACATTCTCATCCTTAAAAACAAGCAAAATTCCTCCCTTCTAGTACTCCCGTCGAAACCTTGGAGTTGTGAGCTGATAGATTTTGAATTTTTTAAAAAAATCTGTTCCACCTATGGCTCAACCCTTGGAAAATCATATTTGTTATTATATTCACCAGATTCCTATCCTCTGCTGCATATTGTCTCCACAGGTACCACCCATTTCAAAGCTAGTATATTTCGCCTACATTATTTCAACAGCCTTTCAACCTCTGTCCTTGCTCTACTCTGTTTTAACAACAAATCAGACAAACACCTAGATCCAAAGCCTGTGGTAAACATCCAAATGCTTGAAGACTGACTGTAGAGGTAAAAGGTTATTTCCTGCCCTCAGGTAGCACCACTACTCTAGAGATTCCTAAGTTGTCATGAGTCATCACTGTGATATCATTACTTTTGAAAGCCTGGGTTGAAAGTTATGATATATTTCTTTTATGGAAATACAATGCAGTGTCTATATGCAAAATACAGTAAAATATTTGTACCTTTATAACTGAATCTCCTTTTTCCTAAATAAATAAATAAATAAACAAATAAAACAAAAACACATAAAAACCAAGCATTTCCTTGAATTTATTTACTGTTCTCTAATATTATAAAAAATAGTTAAAGTATAAATACATCAAGCTCTATAAATCCTATTTAAGTTTGTTGTTACTTAACAATTATGTATCTTAAATGTAGCATACTTAAGTTTCACCTAAATGGAATTGTCTATCATTTTTCTGCAGTTCAGTTTGCTTGTTCATTTGGCCACTTCCCTTCATTGTTCTGTAGTGTACAACCTAGTATCACAAGACATTTCAAAGGATGCACACAGCAGAGCTTCTGCCTACTTCCTACAGATGTCCATTAAGGTCGCTTCTGTCATGTTTGAAATGGCCCCTTTTCCTTTAGAAAAGAAAGGCACATAAACAAAAATCTCCTTCATTGATTTTTTTTTCCACTTCATGCAACTCAGGTTTCATCGGAAACAAGCACTTCTGTTTCTTGTCTTTGGAGAAATGTATTATGAGGTCACCTGAACTAATCTTTATGAGAAACTCATATGATGGTGGAATGTCTGTTAAAAATAAATTAACCATCACTGAGTTTATATGTTCTATAGAGGACATTAAATAGTGAATCAAATAACTGAAAGACCTAGCATTGGTATGGCATCCACCAGCTAAGGTGGCAAGTTATTAAAGTGGCAACATGTTCATATCTCTAACTAGTAGTTTTCAACATGTGTGATTAATTAGACTAGATCTTTAAATTAAATCCCAATTACAATCATTTATTTACCTTTAAGGAGTGGTCGGCAAAAGTCCAACTTTCAAAGCAGACAAATTTTTCCCCCCAGGAGACTTCAGTACCATTTAAATAAATATGATTAATTATCTTATAATTTATTTAATTTTTTAATAGTTTAAATTTTTATTTAATTTATTTAATAATTTAATCATTATTATTTTAATAATGATTAAAATAGACACACAAATTTACCTTTGCCATTCTTCAAGTCTCACAGCATCAAAGCATTATTACTCACCTTAACTCTTACATATTAGGACTTCATCATTTCAGTCCCCTAAGTCATTAGTCCCTACAGAAAGAACTCCCATGTTTCCCTGCCAGAAATAACTATACCAGCAACATGCCGACTACAGGAGCATACAAACTTTGTATTCATATTAAAGGCTAACTATTAGGCATCTGTGCGCTCCTCTTAGCAGAATTTCAGTATTTCTAAGAGGAGCTAAAAGTAAAACTGGTAGCTATTAATATCTGTAGAGTGTACTAACACTAAAAATATTGAGTTACAATATGAAATTGCAATGATTTAGCAACTCATGTGGTGATTTGGTTAAAAATACCCCCCTCCTAAGTCTATAGGGAATGGCCTTATTAGGAGAAGAGTTCTTTGTGGGGAGCCGACAGAAGGTGGCTATCACCCTTGTAGCCATCTTGAGCCATATACCCTGACAAGAGACTTGATTACATTAGCCTACAACATCTGAGCACACTCTGATAACATCTTGTTTTAGATACCCAGGATCTTCCCTTGGGTGTGTGAGACTTAAAGGTGTGATTTAGATCTGAGACTTTAGGGCGTGACTTAGAAACTAGATTTAGAGACAAGGCCTAAGGGCATGACTTAAGGGCGTGACTTAGAGGCGTGGCTTATAAGTGAGACATATAAAAGGCAAGAGGCAGACAGAAGAGAGATCAGAGAACCAGATAACAGATTACTTGACACAGTACAACTTGGAACTTGGAATTAGACAGTACAACTTGGAGTTAGTTATTAGGCATTAGGTAGCAGGCACTTGGAAGAGAACTTGGAACTGGAAACTTGGAACTTGAAGGCACTAGGGACTAGGAACTAGGAACTAGAAACTCAAGACTAGGAACTTGGAGAGAAGAAGAGAGACTGAAGAGTAAATGAGATTTAATCACACTCTGTCTGGTCTCCACTCCTTGCGTCCGTCCTCACTCTCTCTCTCTTCCTGAACCCTGACCAGTGGACCAGAGCAGCTTGGGGTAGTGCAGGCTCTAACAACTTAGCCCCCAAGGCTTTTGGCAGTGCAGGTCCAACATTGATAGAGAGGTCCTCAACATTTTGGCCCCCAAGAGTGGGGCAGCTTTGGCTGCAACAGGTCTTAGTCTTTCTGGGTAATCAGAGTAAATGTTCACTAAGTTCAGTGGGACTATTCCTGTCAAAAACACTAAAATGGAGTCAAAGAAGGGTAAACACAGACACTTGCTCCAAGATTTTTGCATAATCTTTCTCAACAATATAGCATGCTTTTTAAAGGCCATTTAAGAAGTATTATTTATAACTGATAACATAATACAACCACAAACTATGACCTTAAGACACTTAGTGACAATCAAGTTGGCTCAACTGCCAGATCTGGAAGCCCTATTGAGCGTTCATTCACAACACACAAAACAACACACAAAACCCTCTACTTTGCTTCTTTGTTGTCCAAACATAACTGACTACCTTGGTATGTATATGATGTATGTGTATGTGTATGTGTATGTGTATGTGTATGTGTATGTATATGTATATATATGTATGTATCCTAAATCATATTTCTCTTTCTTCCTTCCTTTTTTCCTTCCCTCCTTCTTTCCTTCCTTCCTCTGTCCCTCCCTCCTTTCCTTCCTTCTCTCTTTTCCTTCCTTCCTTCCTTCCTTCCTTCCTTCCTTCCTTCCTTCCTTCTTTCCTTCCTATTTTTCTTTTCTTCCTACTTTCAACATAGTCTCATTATGTAGACCAAGTTGGCCTTAGATTCACTATGTAGACCAGGATGGTTGCCAAACCATCAAGATTCACCTGCCCCTTCCTCTCTTCTTCCTTGTGCACCACTGCACCTGGAGATTCATCTCTCTGGTTTTGCTTGAGTTTGAGAAAATATATGCTAACCATATCGTTGGTTAACCATATCGCACTTGACTGCTGACAATGAATATCACAGAGTCACCTCAGCTTTCAAAAAGCATTTGATGTTGAATTTACCACCCGATTACAACATGCATCAGTGTGCTGAGCTGTCATAAACTTTCAATTTAGCAGCTTGAGCTGGGGATCTTGTAGTGTCTCCCCCAATGTTCTCTGCATTGAATTGCTCTTAAATCTCCACTCTTTTACCAACCCTTCTTACTTGTGGCTCATGGACTGCAAATTTCCTTGCTGGCTATCCTGCCACTGGATATGGAGCTCACAAGTGTTGCTGCCATTGAGTCTGGTCAAAATATTCTTGTTTTCAAGTTGTTTGCAATGCCTCATTCCCCACATAAGAATGTTGAACTCACTCCCTTTCTAGGTAAGTTTCTTTTTGATTTTTATCCTTTCCTAACTTTCTAGTTTCAACTGTTATCAATGTTAATGCCAAAATATATGATCAGAAAGGCCAAACCTTGTAATAGTTATCTATGTAAATTAATCTAATATTTGTGTTAATAAAGACACAGGAGATGGGAGCTTGGATAGAAATCTGCTAGCTCAGCAAGGTACCTTTATTTTCTTGATATATACAAGATATCTATTTACAAGCCCGATTCTACAACTAAACTGCTAGCTCTTTAGAAAAACTCTTTCTATCTGTGTCGTATTACTGAGCTAAACTACCTTTCTCTTGAGCTTCTCCAAACCCAAGAGGGTTCTTTTGTTCTTATTCCTAGAATACTGTTTCATCTGTCTCCCACCAGGTCTTTAAATTTCCTCTCCACCAGTGAGCAACAGGGTAGTCAACATCCAGCACACAATTATGTAACTGTTCAATTGTGAGTCCTGTGTGTAACACCAGATTGAGATAAATCCAACTGAGCAATCAGAACACGGGTTCTCTGCAGTTTGCTTTGCTTTAAGTTTTATAGGTTCCATGTAGTCTTAGAATTGTCTTGGTAATCACCTCCCCTTTGGATCTTTTTCAATGGATCTCCCATCCCCAAATATCCTTCTGACACAGCTAGACTCTCTTTCCAGAATCAGCATTACTTCTTCATATGCCATAATGTATTAATTTTTATTTGCATATACTAAGATTTGTTTTATGTTCTGTGAACCTCTATTTTTATAAAAATACAATTTCATGTATCCTCCATAATGGCAGCAGAGACAATAGTTTCACTACCAATAACATTAGTCTAATGACATTTCCATGATTCTATTCTGGGCCTATCTTTACACACTGCATTGAAAATCCTGGAAGTTCAGAAGAGAGAAGCTTGTTAAGATAAAGAAAATAAATCAAGTCGAAAGAATACACGCAGAACACAGCACTTTGACATTACACTCCAAATAATTTAATTTCCAAAACTGTGTTTCCCATTCTTGGGTAGAACAACATCGTTTTTCCTGCTTGACTGTCAACTCCAGGAGACTCTTTTGTTTTCTTAACTGTTCTAAAATCCAGCATGCCCAGGAGGGTAACAAACCAAAATGGAAACAAATGTACCCTGAACAAGTTCAAATTGTTTTTAACCTTGCAAAACACCACCCAGATTGGTGCAATATAAATGTCCTCTAGTGCTAGGAAGGCTTTCTTCTAATTTTGGTAAACAATGAACTAAATATATCTACTGTGATGTATTTTTTTTTAAACAATAGATTTCAACAAATTGAGGAAAAATGGCAATCTTACATTGAGGTTTAGTAAGTACTCTATACTTCCTATATCTGAACTGATTTATTTGTTTGTTTGTTTGTTTGTTTGTTTAGAGAGAAGATCTCTCTGCAATTCCCTGGCAGTCCTAGAAACCACTATGTGGTCCAAGTTGACCTTGAATTCACAGGGACCCATCGTTTTCTGCCTTTCTAGTGCTAGGATTAAGCACCACCACTCCTGGCTGTCTTAGCTGATTTAACAGCTACAGTAACTTACTATTTATGAAAGCTTTATGATATGAGTGATGCGGATTCTCTGTCTTGCCTTACAGAGAGGAAAACTGAGAGACAGTGGTTGAGCATGTTGCTCCAAGTCTCTCTCATTCTGACCTGGGCTATGAGTCCATATGCTTACTGGAAACTTATTCTCTTGTAAGCAGAGAAATTATATTCTTGAAATATTTCTAGACTAAGAAATGTCTGAACTTTTTTATCTCAGATAGGGATCATGATGTGGGGCAAACATTGTGACGCCACTGGGATATTGACAGTGATATCCTTTGTGTGCCAGATGTGGTTATGGTTTAGGGAAGATTGCTCAACATCTGTCAGACAAAGACTTTATTTGGGAGAGTGGAACCGGAGCATGGGTGTACACTAATAACCAGAAACCAGCTTCCCAATGAATTAGACTTCACTGCACAGGAAAGACAAGCAGCTGCGTTTTGCATTGTGCAATGTGTTTATGCTATACTCCAAAACAACCACAGAGACCGCAGTATTACATTGTGACAGCTCTTGAAGTTTAACTGTTTCCACTAATATAGATCACCTTTTAACAACTAGTGCGGATTCCTTCCTTCTTGAGAAGTGCTAGTACCAAAAACTATGAGAAGTAATATGTATGCTGTGGGTGAGTGTAAGTTCAGTGGTAGATCAAGAAACTGATCATGAAGTATGGGTTGTTCCAGAGACTCCTGTACAGAGGAAAGCCTAAGTGGACTCAAGGAGTGGATGAAAGCAAAACCAAGAAAGCTGCAATTGATTCGATTCCGCAAAGACAAGAATGGCAGATGTAAAATCCAGAACTTTCTCAGGTGAAGTTCCAGGTAATGTTCAAAGAAGTCTAGCAATAAGAAGATACTCACAGCAATTGTCCTTGTTTTCCTGGAAATGAGACATTAAATTGACAGTTTGCATCTTAGCAAGCAATAATTGCAATTTTACTTGTGTCTTTATCATTTTCTTCTGACTTCTTTTTCTCAATGAAGTAAGAAGTAAAACTTCCTTGTGTCTCCTCCAGATCAATTCCCTGCCTCCCAATATATACATTAAGTTTTAATCCTTCCATGTTGGCTCCTGGGACCTTGCCCTAAATGTCTCCTCTGCTAAGTGAATTCTTAGCCAAGGGTCCAGCTCAAAGGTCACCTCTCTTGTGAACAGTACTTCAAATCTCCTGATTTGAAGGAGATTTTCTTCCTTTCCAGGTCCTTATACTTGTTTAAAACTATCAACAATTTACCTAGAAAAGTGCTGGAAATGTAGATAGGGTTACAGTTATGGGATAGGGTTAAACTAGGAACTGTGGGGATGGAGCCTAGCAGTATATGCCAACAAGGTACTTGTGGTGCACATTCAATTACTGAAGCCACCAATTTACAGCTCACTGGATTTGGGAAAGTGTTTTGTTTCCCTTAGCGTTAGTTTTACCTTTATCAAAGTTGAAATACTATCATTTCTTCCTGGTAATGGATCCTAGGGATGATGTATTTTCTAGGTCTGTGGTGAATGGTGAGATGTTGCATGTGTTTTTATTGCTAATGCTCCAACTAAGTAAGGCCTTTACATCATTTCTTAAAATAAGAATCTTAAATAACCCATGATAACATATAAAAGATTATATAATCTTCTCTGAAATTTATGAAATATAGAACAATAAATGAGAAAGAAAGAGAATTTCAACTTTTATACAGCATAAACTTAAATATTATATCAACAGTATTGTACTGACTACACTTTACTGGAACAAAGCCAGAGTGTCTTAGTTAACTAACTCTGAACATATTATCTAACGTATGATATGTAATATGTGAACATCATGGAGTATTCTCTGATTTATTTATTACTGAGTGAAAATTATGTACTCAGAGATTCACGGAAAATCACCACTGCTTCAGATGTTGCTACCATTTCTCCGTATATGTTTCAGTTTAAAATGTAAACTTTCCTCCTGTCCATTCTTTCAGTTCTAACCCCTCCATGATGGCTGCAGCCCTCCCTCATCAAGGCATCTTTTAAAAAAATTGCCCTATGGATTATTTGGCTTCTTAGAGGCAGCTGGCAGGAATCTGTGATCAGATGGCAATAAGAGGCAGAGTCTGAAGGACATGTTCCTCTATCTTGCCTCTTCCTTCAACTCTCTTGCTTATGAGATTATCCCCTGGGGGTAAAACTCAAAACTGAATGTTTCACAAACTTTGAAAAACTTATCTGAGACACACAAAGTACAGAGCAGAGAGTCTATATGCACTGCACCTTGTGTTTTTTTTTTTTTTTGCTTGAATTTGTGTTTTTATTTTTTATATTAAAATGATAGCACACAACCTAAAGCTATATGTTGATAGCACATGTTAGCTCCTGGATTTTCCTATTAAGAGGGGCTATCCAGAGCTCTTGGTCTGTTTTAAAAATTTAAAAGTAGTGTCCTTTCTTGAGATTTAGAGCGTTCCTTACAAAGCCATTCTTCTTCATTATATGTTGGGTTATTTTTTTCTCTTGGGAGACTGACCAACATGGATAAGTGACAGGGAGGGGAGGAAACTGATGTTGAGAAGAGCAGACTCTTGGAGATAAGAAGCAGCTGCACATGCCTGAGTTCTGTACTAGACGGGGAATGGGCACAGGTAAGCTGGGCAATGAGGTGGGAGACAGTCTGAACCAGGATGAAAAAAGTCCTCTGTGAAACCTTACAGACATGTTCTCTATCTGCAGTAATAATCTCCAGAGGGTTGGCCATGTGGCTTCCAAGGGTCAAAAAGAAAGCCCTAGCAAAACCACCACCACCACCACCAACAACAACAGCAACAAAAAACCCAAACAGATAAGAAAGTACTTTGGCAAGGGCATCATGGACATAAGGAACACCTCTGTAACTTATGTTACATTGAATTTGTCATTGTTACCTGTTGGTTGGTCTCCAAAAATCTTGAGATAGAATGATGAGTTTTAAATTCTGAATGGACCCCTCCCCTTACTTTGACTAGGTCACTGCTCTTTTTCTATGTATTTAATTTGTTGGATGAGATGTATGCACTTCTGAAGGTGAGTTTTGTCAAACTGTATAAATGACTGGGTGTTAAATGTTCAGAAAGATGTCTGTGCTTAGCTGCTTTCAAGAAGTGTCAGCTCTTAAAATCTACAGCAACCAAAAAACCTTCCAGGTTACCAGAAAAAATATTCCTGAAAATATATTTGCAAAGTAAGAGATTTTTATCTTTTTAACATGTAGGTACCTAGGTGATAATTCTGACTAAGCCAGTTTGGACAGACATCTCTCTCATTGGAGAGAAGAGAAGGCTGAGAGTAAGACACAAAGATACAACCTAGTTGGAATGCAAGTGAGAGTGTTTAAGAGATTTCCCTTCAAGAAGGGAAAAATATCAAGTATGTAATTTTTTGAAATTGCAGATCTTTGATTATATTTAATTATGAAACCATACTGTCTTGGAACCACAGTGAATTTCTTTGGTTTCTTATCTGCTCATACAGGAATAATAATATCATTTCTGAAATACTTTTAGGTGTGTTCAAAGTACACAATTCTGTGAAGGGTCTAGCAGTGACTCTATGGTCACCTGACATTTTGAAAGGATGTTGACCATGTACCAGCTAACCTACCCAAATCACCTCATGATGACTGTCTCTGAATGTTTGAGGATTCTCTTCCTGTTGGTATAATTCTTGCCAAAACTCACAACCATCTTATGCTCTTTCATAGTTATGTAAAATTATTATAAAAGAAAGCAATTATCTTAAGTGCCTTACAAATGATTTATAATTTAATCTATATAATTTGGTTTAGTTTAGTTTTTATAAGTATTCCTCAGTTCCAGCTTTTCCATCTTTTTCTCTTAGGCAAATTGCCATGCAAGTACATCTCCATGTCATACTCACTAGATATAGGCACAGTGTCTGGTATTCTTTTAAGACATTTTATTTTTCAACTACGACAATATAATCGCTTTTGACAGCTCTATGTCTTAGAGTCCTGGATCAATTAATACTGTCTGATTTTGATTTTAGCCATCTTTACATGTGAATGGAGACTTTATTTTTTCTGACTTCAGTACAGATGTTTTCTTTGGCTGCCAGAGTG
>JANHMN010000001.1:25240062-25272704 GCA_030674055.1 Rhabdomys pumilio
AGTCCGGGTTTATATAGTGGGGTCCCTGTTTCAAAAACAAATAAAGTAGCTAGCTAAGCTAATGGAAACCAATGATTATGCTAATTATGTTAATATATGTAAGATTTAAGTCACTTTTATGAAATTATCTACAGTTAGGGTTTTGCTTAATTAAATTTATTTATTACTGTGTGTATGCCAGGACATTTGTATGGAGATCAGTGGACAAACTGAGACTATTGGTCTCTCCTTCCACTGTGTGAGTCTGAGGACTCAACCTCAGGTCTTCAGGCTTGATGGCAAGCACCTTAAACTCACCAAGACATCTCATTGGTCCCTTCAGTTGAGGTTGAAAGATACAGACATTTAAGTAAATGAGGAGCCTGATGTGAAGGGAATGGGCCTCAGGGTCAGTTATCCACAGAGATATTAATAATTTTTGTTTGACTGTTTGTGTTTTGAGACAAGGTTTCCTTTACAGTCCAGGCAGGTTTCAAACTCATATGTATCCCAGGCTGGTCTCAAACTGACAAGCCTCCTGTCTCAGCCTCTAAAGTACTGGTATTACAGATATGAGCCGTCATATCTGTCCAGTTGCTGACATCTGACACAGAATGAAGAGAGGAGGTTTGCTTTGCTTTGTTTTGTTTTGTTTTCTGCAGAGAAGGAAACATGATAACGATTCAGTTCCCCTTCTATTCCTCTTATAAGAGAGTATCAGGTTGTGAGAAAGTATTTTTGGTTCTAATAGTGGCACACTACACTGGTAGGATTTGCTGAATGAGGCAGAGGCCGGAGGATCATGAGTTCATTGACTTTTAATTAAAGTTAATTAATTTGGCTAATTAATTTAAATGCTCATTTATTGTAGTTCTTGTTACTATAGACACTTAGAGTATAAATTAATCCTGATTAACTTCCTCCAACTACACTCCTCTGTCCAGTTTCTATCCCCTCTACTCATCAACTCTATAATAATTCCATCAATGGATTTCTTTATTAATTAGTCAGCCAATAGCACCACTAGTTGAGTACCAAGCTTTCAACATAGCAGCTTTTTTGGGGCGTGGGACATGCATGCTTCTAATCCATATTAACATGACTATTTTTATGAATAATGACTTCTAAAATTCTGTCAGACTTTCTTACCTGTTTAATGTTACTTTTCTATGTTGGTTCTTTAATAATATGAAATATCTTTTTACCTTGTTAATGCTCTTGGCATTAAAATGTATTTGTCTTATATTTCATATGTATAACAACTACCACATTATTAATTGTGCTTTTATGGTATTTGATTTAGTCCTTTTAACAAATCAGATAATTACATACAGTTTCTGAAGTCTAACAATTTTCTCCTCTGAATTGGAATACAGACCATGTTTTGTGGGGATTACTGCTATGTAGCCTAGGTTGAATTCAAAATGGCAATGATCCTTCCTTGTTTTTCTGAGTGCTGGGATTATACATATGTGTCACCATGTCGGACAAGATCTTTGTGACTTAGTTATTGGTGTATATTGGTTTACATGTTCTATTTTGAGTAATTTAAAAAAGTTAGAGCAATGTGTGTGTGTGTGTGTGTGTGTGTGTGTGTGTAGTATTTGTGAAGTGGTATTCTCAGACACATGTATGCAAAAGGAAAAGATTGACCTGTGTCTCCTTTTTTTTTGTTTTTGTTTTTGGTTTTTCGAGACAGGGTTTCTCTATGCAGCCCTGGCTGTTCTGGAACTCACTCAGTAGACCAGACTGGCCTCGAACTCAGAAATCCACCTGCCTCTGCCTCCCAAATGCTGGGATTAAAGGCATGTGCCACCACCGCCCGGCAGACCTGTGTCTTCTTATTCCATTATTATTCACCTTAATTTCTTGAGACAGTATCTTTCATCCATCCTTATATCTGTTGTAATATTCCATTTGCATAAACTTCCTTTAATATTTCTATGAATCCAGATATATTCTAAACAAAACATCCACATTACTGTTCATATGAAAAGACTTTAATTCATCTCAGATGTAATCACGTGATTTTTGTTAAATACAGCCTTCTAGTTGTTTTTTTTTTTTTTTTTTTTCTGTTTAAGTACTGTAAAAATTCACTGTTGTCTTGAAAAGCAACTGAAGACGTTCTCTGTCTATTCTGATCTTTGGATGTATGGGTGCGCTGGTAACAGATGCTCTTAAGGTCTTATAATTCTTCCTCTATGATGAGTTTCTAGCACTTATAACATCATGTGTCTAATTCTCATTTTTTTCTATCTCTATCATATTTATTTTTCATTTTTCTTGCATTTTTAGTTGTGTAGTTGTCATTAAATTTGGAAATATTTTGCCAATGGGTATTTTTCAGATAATTTCCTAACCATCACATGCTTGTAATCCTAGAACACCAAAGGCTGAAGTACGGGGATTGTGAATTTGAGGCCAGCCTCAAATACACAGGTCGAACTTGACTCAAAACAAAGACAAAGACAAATACAAACACACAACATACTAATAGCAGTACTTTCCAGAAAGGACTGAGAATAAGTTTCCTTGGTCTTTTGTTGTATTGCGGTGGGTAGAGCATGCCAGGGCTCTGGGACATACAGCTGAATTGCCTGATATTTACTCAATGGGTCAGTGTGCCTCTGCTCAATATTGTATTTGTCTTAGTTTTTCCTGTTGTGCTTCTGTTTCAATAGTTTCTTTTGCTATAACTTCAAGTTTATTATGCTTTTCCTCTTCAGGATATAATCTGCTTTTCAGTTCCTTTAAGGAAAAGTACTTCAACTGTATTTTTGTGTTTATCTGCAATTTGGTTCAGCTTCTCTTACAGTGTTTCACGCTTTAGTTTCTCAAGCACACAGAATAAATTTATTAAAAAATAAACTTTCTGAAACTTTCAGCTATCAAATTTATTTTCTTTGGTAGAACATTTATTCATAACATCTTAATATATCATGCAATGTACTTTTTACATTTATGTTATATTTTGGAGAACGTTAGACATGAGTAGTGGATTTCCATTGTTTCTACCCTACCATCTCAGTCCTCCCTCTAGCACCCCCCATGCCCCTCGACCCCATCCTAAGCTCATGAATTATTTTTTGAATATCTCTTTAAATAGCTTACACTGCCTGCTGCCTCTATTTAGCACTGTTCATCTTGTGTATGTGTTCAGTGCTGACCTTATGATATTGTACAATTTATCAGTGGTCTCCTCCCTGGAGGTGATGGATTATCTCTCAGTAGCCACTAATTACCTACAGCTCTGCGTCTGTGGGTGGGACTTTCTGAGATTTGTTTCATTCATGAGGGGGATGACAGCTGGTGTTCTTATTGTGTGGATCTTGTTTAGTTAATCTGTTAGTATTTTCTGATGTGACTTCTCATCTAATAAAGAAGACCCTGTCTCACAGCAGACACATTGGGCCTCCAGCTCTTGCCTTCATTCCTCCTCCTCTTCCTTGATGCTCCTTGGCCTTCCAGAGGCAGGTTTGAGTTACAAATGTGTCAATTGGTGTCGGGACCTCTTGGTCCATTATTTTTTGTATTTTTACCAGTTGAGGATTTCTGTAATTGTCTCTATCTTCTTCAAGAAACTTCTTTGACTGCTAGTGACAGCTATACTTACTTTGGGATATAAGAATAAATTTTGAGATTATAGTTGGCAATTATACTGGTTTAGAAAAAAATGGCAGTTAATCCATAGCACTGTCCACAATCTCACCAGCCTTGTAGTTGGCTAGGTGTAAATTCCAGCCTATTGGGTGGTTCTTAAGTCTAATTATGTGCCTTCTTGTTACTCCAAGATGTAAATACTAGTGCACCCTTATTAGTATCTTGTCATGCTGTGTATAATTGTGGTTCACAGCCTGTACAAATAGATAGATTGGAATATTAATAATTTTTCTCTCTTGGCAGCTTGTGTAGCACTTTAGGTCACTAGGAGAGCTTATCCTTTTGGGTAGAGCCTTCTAGGACAGTTCCACCTTGATTCCTCTGTCTGAAGTGTGTGTTGTCTTCAGCAATAGGATCCTACAACAATAGGGTCTTACAAGTTCTAGGAGGCAACCAAGGGCAATAGCAATCACCTCTATTGTTTTGGCCGTCTTTCATGAAGTCCCATGGCCAACAAGTCTAAGATAGATGTCCCTTGCCTTGCTACTCAAGTTTTTGGTTATGACTCTTGAGGGGAGATTTATCAACCCAAGTGGTGCATCTTCTTTGAAACTATTTGTATATAAAATATATATTTACCTATACTTTATGCTTTTAAATAAACACAATGTAATATGTTTGCCTATGGGCTTTTCCATAATTCTAAGTATTCCTTCTACCTCAACCTTTTCTCCCCCTGTTGTCCTCCTTCTCGCACTCCCATCTGAAGCTCCTCCATTGCCTGTGTCTAACCCTTTCCCTCTGTACTTCTTCTTTCCCCAACATGTCCCTTTTTTCTTTCCTGGATTCTGCCATTGTCCCCAAAGTCATATAGTCATATCTAAAGATTCAGAGATAGGATGAGCAAGTGAGGACAGACATGCAGCATGTGTCTTTCTGGGTCTGGGTTTTTGTCAGTTCTGTGCCATTTTCACTGTTTGAATTTCCTGCTTCTATGTCACATTGGTCTGCTTCTTGGGATGTCTGGGGAGTTTTACTAGACAGGGAATGTCATTAGTACTACATTACTGACTATTTAGACCTTGTGTTTCTCTGACTTCACTCTGGCAGAAAGTAATCTGTTTGTAAATTGGTGGTTTGATTATTTCAAGTCTTGTTTCTAGTTGGAAGGAGGCCTGTGGTAGCCCTTCATCCAGAGAGAGTTTGACTGCACTCCTTCTTAATCCCCCTTGAATCTGTGGAATTTATGTGAGATTAGGGCAGATGCGGATGCTGGAAGATTGTGGCTCAGTTGCATTCTTTCTTTATGAGGTGGGCTAAGAGACCCAAGTTTCTCTGTGCTTTGGGCAGCCGTGTGGAGTTTCAGCATGGGTGCTCCTAAGTGGTTACTCATCAAAGCATCAATGAGTCTCCCTTACAGATTTATAGAGTTCTCATTCTGTGGTTGTTGCCTTCTTCTCTTTCCTTATTTTAATTGGCTCCATTTTCCTCTCCCCATGGTAGAGAATGTGTTACCAGAAGCTGAGACTGTTTTCAAAGGCTCAGATCCTGTGTTTCTTTTCCTTAAGAAATCTGAATTCTGTGCTGTCCTGTGATGCTGTAGATCACGCTTACAAACACCTTGATTTTTGTTAGAATTTACTGGAAAAGCAATAGGCACATTTTGGGTGTTTCTTTTTATTAAGACACTTCAGGCTAGACAAAAGAAACAAACAGAGGAAAAGGAGCCAAATAAAAAAGCACAAGAAACACATAGATGCAGAGACATATATTTGTTTGTTTTTTATTTGATCTTCTTATCGTTTTACATTCCTGTTTGTTTTCTAATGAGAGAGAGAGAGAAAAGGGTGTGGAGGTGGGCAGGAGAAGAGGTGTGGAGGATATGGCAGAAGTTGGGGGGCATAACAGTATATATTGGATATATATGGAATCTCTCTCTCTCATATATATGAGAGAGAGAGAGAGAGAGAGAGAGAGAGAGAGAGAGAGAGAGAGAGAGAGAGAGATTCCAGACTGCTTACTTTTCTATTGTGGAACAAAATTTCCCCTAAGAATTTGTATTATGGATTAGACTTTTTCTTTATAATGGGTGTAATTGTTTAGATATCATCCTTTTCAGACAGAGTCGTGTTTTAATTTTAATCCGAAATCATTCAAATTGCAATGATGACTGTCCAAGTTTCTTCAGTCATTCATTTACAACCATTAGGACTGCTTCCTTCAGTGACTGGTTCTTGCACTTATGCAGACAGTGCAGTTTTATCCCAGGGATGATACCATTTCTCCCTTCTCCTTGCTCCAAATAAGGGACCAGCAAGCTCTGCCACTCCTTTCGGTAGAATTTGCCTCAACATCTTTACTAAAAACCTTCTTAAGCCACTGGTAAGCTCCTCTGTCTGAGGATGAATTGGAAATATTTATGACTCCTGCCCCAGAAACTATTTTCCATACTGGAGAAGATGCTTTGCACAAGCATCTATTTTTTTTTGTTTTAATCAGCATTTCTGGAAGCAGGAAGTTTTAAGTCTGAATTGTCAGCAAGTTCTTACTGATAGCCCACCGTGTGTAGGGTAAATGTTGCCTTAGAATGAGTTCTGCTTTCTCGTTGGTCAAGCCTTCCAGGAAACCATCTGGCACTCACTGATGAATGATTTAGACGAGTAATCACAGTCCAGTGTTCTCTGCCAGGAGTCTATATGAGTCTGGTAGGCCTCAGAAGATCTGGAAGGAGGAACATATGTGTAGAAGAGATGGATCCTGGAGGACAATGACCTCACTGCTGACTGAGAGGCTGACTACAACAAACTAACAGGAGTTTCAGTTCCAGCTAGTTTTGCCTTTCATCTGACACGCATGCTCTTGCATCTTGCCCAATAGGCAATAATGCCAGAAACAAAGAGGACATAAAATAATAGACCACTTTTCAAAAAACCAATATCTTCATGTGTCCATGTACTTTCTGAGAATGCAGAGCCCTTTCTAGAAAATTTTTTTTGATAGAACTATAATGTGTAGACTTAATTTATGATAGGACAACATACCGTCTGGATGATGGGTCCCATTTGAATCTACTCAGTTACTTTAAAAAGAACTCACATATTTATTACCATCTTTCAACCATATTTTTAAACTACGTATATTTGTATGTCTGTGGGGGGTGGGGATTTACATGTTATTGTCAGTACCTATGGATCCCAGAGGATCCCTGGGAGCTGAAGTGACAGCCAATTTTGAACTACCTGAAATGTGTACTAGGTATAAAGCTTAGGTCCTCTGTAAGAACAACATATGTTTCAACCACTAGGCCATCTCTCTGGCTCTTTGTTTACTACATTCTTGCAAATTAGTCAGGAAGTATCTTCAAAGTGCTACCTCCCTTTTCTCTGCAAGGCCCTGCTTGCTCAGGTGTTCAGAGGGTTTATGCCTTCACCCTTGTATGTCTATGTGCCTCAGCATAGAAACGAAGTTTCTAATAGTTTTCTAGACTATCCTCCAACTTATTTTTGAATATAAAAGATTGTAATTGCTGTTCTGCTAATAGACATGAATTCAATCATTTTACCTTTGAACTGTATCATTGAATACTAATAATGTTGGTATGTATCCATATCTGCTTTTACTCATTAAGTCTGCTACAGACTCTATGGACTATAATTAAATCTGCCTTCTTTCCTTTCTATCACAAAATAAAAGTAAAAATTTTTGTGGGAGAGATATTTCTATCAGATTGAAAGTTAGGTCTGAGTAGTATTTTTAACTTTTTTTTCATTAGAACATAGAGTGAATAATACATTTTTACATCACATCCTAATAAACAGACCCTTACACATACATACACACACACATACACACAGAGACATATACACATGTACACATAGACACTCACAGACACTCTCACACAAACACACAGACAGACACACACAACCCCCTCCATACACACACAGCTGAAACACAGTTTATTAAGCTCCACTAACTGCAACAGGCTTAAATATTTTCTCATTTGTCTCATTAGCCAGCTCTTCTGTTGCAGAGCTTGATAAATGGTTGCTCCTCACATCTTAAAACATACTTGCCTAGGCCTCTTTTCAGACTTCTCATATGATGGTGAGAGACTGTAAATCTGTGGTTGAAGACTTAATTTTTCCTTTCACTTATTATATTTTTCATCATTGCAAAGTCTTTATGACGTTAAATTTGCCACCTGGCCCATTGAAGTGGCTGCAGTGGCTGCTGGCGCATTCATTATGTGGAGAAAATGTAATGACTTCCCAGGCACCTCTGACTAACTTCTTTTATATAAACCCTTCCTTAAGCATATCATAATTTACTTTTACCAGGCCTTCCTCCAGCTTTCTTCCACTGTTTCCACTTAAGTTTAACTTTCTTTATCAGGGATTGAAGGAATTCCAAAGAAGTTTGTAAGTACATCTTGGAAGGAGAACTGAGTAACACGAAGTCCTCTGGATAATGTGTGGCTAAACAAACAGGCTGGCCATAAAGTACAAGGCTAGATGTGGTGTGTCCGTGGAGACTTCCGAGAACACTACAAGCACAGAGCCTACAGCTCAAGATGAACATGTTGGAGGAATGAAATGCTCCTTGATTTTAATTCCTCGCCCACAGTGGAAGAGGAATCAAAGCTTGCCCTTAAAGGAAGACAGAACCTGCTTTTCTTAGTAATAGTTGTCAGCCATCTTGTCTGATATTTAGACACAGTCTTTCTACAAACTGAAAACACTTGTTAGAGATTTGTTCGCTGTCAAAACAAAACCACATTCTGGTTTCTGTGATGGTAAATACTGCAGATTAGGCCATCAGATAAAGGGGTTGAAAATACATGATTTTACATAATCCCCACCAGTAAGGGCAGTTATGTCTTTACTTATCTGATTTCTTTGTGTAAACAGGTTAAATGCTAGTCAGGGTACATAAAAGTTGGATGTTTGGATTTTCCTGGTTTTTTTTTTTTTTTTTTTGACAAACACAGGCAGAACTGCAGTGTTCACCATGTCTTTAGGCAACATCCTCTGCTAAATACTATGAGTGCAATCTTCAGTTTCCATAGCTTTTCCACAAAGTGCCACATGTTATTTGAACTTAAAATTTGATGCTTTGCTGTGACTCAGAAGGAAAAAAGGAGATTTAAATCAAAGAGAAATTGTATTTATTCTAGCAGTTCTAAACTCTGAGTAATAACTTTTAAAGAGGATTTACCTATTTTTATATGTATTATGAGAGCTTTGCTAGCACGCATGTATGCCCTCAGAGGTAAGAAGCAGCCTATCCCTTAAAACAGAAATTATGGAGGGCTAGGAGTCACCAGGTAGGGGCTGGGAATTGAACAAGTACTTTTAACCACTAAGCCATCTTTCCAACCCAGAAATAGTAACTTCTATTTCATTTCAATTTATTGGTAACATATGTCAGTCCAGTATAAACAACTTCTGTCAATCCATTTCATTTTCATATTGTAATATAACTGTATGTGTTTGAAAACAAAAGTAGCCCGTACCCCAACTTTTCCCTCAGTGTTCTGGATGCAAGTAGCTACTCAATTTTTCTCTCCCAGATAGAAATCAAAATCCCTGGCTTAGGGAGCTAACATGATGTCATGATTTTCACTTGCCTTCCAGAATTTTACTCCTGCAGAAGACAGTTTCATGCTTGTTACCTGCAAAAATCATTAAATGACTATGCCTCATTCTTAAGGTTATGCGTGTCACCAGCTCTTCTGGGAGGTCTGGCCCATTTTTCATAAAACAAAACCAGAACCTTGAGACCATTTACTAGTTGCTGACATTGCTTGTGCTTGGTCTTCTTTATTCAGCCAGTAATGCTGAAATGAATGCATCTCTCACTGATCCTCACAAATTCCTTTAATCTGGCTATGCAAGAGCCTACAGCTCATCTGGAAGTTTTGCCAGACTGGTTTCACTTAAAATACTTTTAAAAATTATTATGTCAATGAATATTTATTGTACACATTTGAAAAATGTATACGGACCAGTACAAAATATTGGAGAGAAAGATCACACATAATGCTTCTTCTGCTCTTGACATAATTCCTTCTAGCTGGAGTTATTACTCTATTGGTCTACTGCTCTGCTACTGTTGCAGATTTTGGATGCCACAAGGAAGAATCTTGAGATATACCATGAGAAGATATTCCCTTATTAGAAGTCAATGTAAACATTAAAATATTACTTGTCAAAGTACAAGATAAGCAATACTAATTGATACTTCTACTCACTAAGTAGACCGATGTAAGGTTAGATTTTTTTAAAACCTACTTTAATTAGGGTTCTTAGCTGCCTCAACCTCTGTTCTAGCCCACTGACCAAAGGTAGGAGAGAACAATAGTAAATAGGACAAGGAGGATATGAACATGTTTAGAAATATTTCTTTGGGGCAATACCAGTCTTTGTTGTCAGGATATCAGCAGTCTAGTCCAAAACATCAAATATGAGTCAGTAGTGGCAGTCCAGCACAATTGAGAAACACCAAACATAAATCAATAGCAAGAGCTCAATCCAGAAGAAACCTCAAGGTTCCTCCAAATTGGCATGAGTCTGTGGAAGTGACAAAAAGCAACGTGAAAACCACAAGAAGCTTCCTGGTGCATTTCTCTTGATGAAGTCATGACAAGCTAAGAACAGTGAAGACCAGCAAACCATTCAAGGTGAACCAATGCAAGATCATCTCCTCATTGTCTGTGAGGTTCTATTTACGTTTTTTTCTAAATACCGCATGCCTGCTCAAGTGTCTATCTAGCAAAACATCACATGCTCTCTCACAAGAATGATTCCAGAAAAACACCATGAGTCTGTTCTCAACGAAACATCCTCTCATAAGACATTTTCCCAAAAAACATCACATGACACCTCTGAGTTGTTAGAGCAACCAGAAATTCTCACTTCAGAATAGGTGTTCTCATTCTGTATCAACCTAAATTTTCTTTTCATCAGAATAATTTTGACACAACCATGAGTATACAGGTATATAAAACATATGCAAATAAAACACTTACTGATAATGTTCATTAAGAAATTTATTGAAGATCTAGTTAGCATATGTATAATTTTAACCATTTCTTAGAAATAAAAGCAATGAGATGGGTGCGTTCATTTATTTTTACACAAGAAAGTATGTGAAAATTCAATATTGGCTGTGTACTTGATATTGCAGGGTATAGAGCATCCTCAGTGTCCTCTACAGTTGACCAGTTGCTTGACTTTATACACAGCAATGATGATAACCTTGTTTTGCTTAAATGGACTGTTTAAATGGTAGGAATATGTTTAAGGTCAGAAATTAATTAAATTTTAGGCATTGCTGGATATTCTTTTTTAATTCTAAGCAAAAATTTAATTAATGCCCTTTAAATGAAACTCAAAACTTCAAACAGCACTTTAAAATTTAATCTTTTATCGTTTTGAGAACATCATACATGAATAATGTATTTACATCATTTCACCTCTCTCTCCATCCAATTCTTCCTGTGCCCCCCTAATTGCTTTTCAAATTCATAACCTGTCTTTAGTTATTATTGACTCACTGAGGAGTGCATGTTCTCTCTCTCTCTCTCTCTCTCTCTCTCTCTCTCTCTCTCTCTCTTCTCTCTTTACCCCTCTCTCTTCTCTCTTTACCTCTCTCTGTATGTTTCTCTGTGTGTTTGTTTGTGTATGTGTGTATGTGTGTGTATGTGTGCGCGTGCGCGTGCGCGTGCACGTGTGCATGTGTGTGAATCTCTCTGATGAGTCCACTTAGTTGTTCTTTTGTCCATATGTTTAGGGCCAACTGCTTGAGATTGAAAGACTATCTGGGAGCTCTTCCCTGGAGAAAAGCAACTCTCTCCCTCTCAGAAGATTACCTGTGTGTGGCTCTTCATGTGGGAATTTGCAAGGTTTCCCTTGTTTACATTAACATGCTGGCTGGTGTCACTTATGCAGGTCTTATTTAGGGACCCATATTGATATTTCACAGGTGTCATAAAAATTGGTGTAAACCAATCCAATCTAAACATATGCTGAGGATTGATGGTTAAAAAAAAACAAACAAAAAAACACCCCACACCAAAGCCCAAAACAACAACAATAACAACAACAAAATAAACACCCCATGAATACTCTTCATTTTCTGCAAATAGACTATTGTTTCTCGAACAGAGTAAGAACACTGTAATTCATAACATCGAACAGTCTAAAATCTGAATCTGGCTCTTTCAGGAGGGATTTGTTGGCATTCCATAAAATGACAGAATGCACAGGGCAAGGTGCACATATTGTTGTATTCAGAAAGAAGACAGCAGTGTAGGGATGTGACTCCACACTGGTGAGGCCTGCCAGAGACACCTGGATTTATGACACATTTGGCTTGGAGTTGATTTTTGGTAACTGCTCGTTTAGAAACATTTTCTGTAGCTAAATTTTTCATAGCCACAGTTTAAAAAATTGGTAATTAGAGAAAAACAGTGCCCCATGCTTGGATAAAAGAGAACTCCAAAAACTTCTCCACTCTTGGCAACCACATAGATTGCCTTAAAGATGCTGAAATACTATGAAACGGGAGACATGTCTGATGAGAGACATGAATGATGGGGATGCAAAAAGGAGGAAAAGTGGGTAGGTTATCCTGGACCATGCCCACAGATTTCATGGCTCAAACTCCCCTTCTAATTATGTCTTGGTTCAGAGTTATAGATAACTTGATAATACTCAAGAAAAGTTTTTTTTGTAACATAATTTCCAGACAACTCACAACCATTGAGAGACAGAAACAATAGATGTGAGATTTGTTTTGTTTTATTTTTCATTTGAAGGACTTGGAAATTGAAACAAACCACATTTGCTTTCTGTGGTTGTACATACAGTTCTGTAGCACAGAGAAGTAACTTCAACTCTTATTTTCATAATTGAATGAAGTATATACAGAAGCTGGGACTATTAGAAGGTGGAGCTGTGTTGGAGTAGGAGTAGACTTGAAGAAAGCATGTCTTTGCGGATCACTTGAGGTTTCAAATCCTCAAATCTGTCTCTGTCTCTGTCTCTGTCTCTCTCTCTCTCTCTCTCTGTCTCTGTTTCTCTCTCTCTTTATTTTTCTGCCTCTCCTTCCCTTCCTCCTTCTCTCCCTCTCTGACCCCCCCACCTGTGTGCCACCATGTTTCCCACCATGAAGACAATGGACTAAACTTTTGAATCTGTAAACAATTCCCAATTAAATGCTTTCTTTCATGGGAGTTGCCATGGTCATGGTGTCTCTAACAGCAATAGAAACCCTAACTAAGACAGCAAATACTGTTGCTCTCTATTTTTCTATGTTAAGTGACACTCTTAGAGGAGGAAAATACATGAGCTATTTGTCTGTACTTGGTGTTGTATACCAAAGAATAAAAAAGTAGCATAGGACTTCAGTTGGCAAGCTATCCTGGTCTCACAATTAATCATGATAAACCAGAAGAAAAAATAGAGTTATGGTATGGATAATATATGGAAACAATTTGCATGTTCACATTATATGTAATCCACTGCAGAAATCCAGAATTAGTGAACATGCTTTACATGTAAAGAAACTCATGTTCAGAGTCATTAAATACCTTCTTCAGGTAGTGTTCAAGGAAAGGTCAGTGCTGTACCTGTTGTACAAGGAGGGGTCGTCTGGAGACCATTCCACCTGGGTATCTATCCCATGTGCAGTCACCAAAGGTAGACGCTGATATGGATGTCCAGAAGTGCATGTTGACAGGAGCCTGATATGGCTGTTTCCTTAGAGGTCCCCCAGAGTCTGACATACCCAGCGGCAGATGCTCACAGCTAACCATTGATCTGATCTAGGGTTTTCCAATGGAGAAGGTAGAGAGAAGACTGAAGGAGCTGAAAGGTTTGGTGGCCCCATGAGGAGAGCAACAATACCAACCAACCAGAGCTCCCCAGGGTCTAAACCACCAGCCTAGGAGCACATAGGGAGGGACTCATGACTCCAGCTGTATATGTAGGGGAGGATGGCCTTGTTGGGCATAGGTGGGAGAGGAGATCCTTGGTTCCATAAAGGCTAAACCCTGAGTGGGAGGGAATTTGAGAATGGGGAGGTGAGAGTGGGGGGTTAGTGGGGGCACACCCTCATAGAAGCAGGAGGAGGGGGATGGAATAAGGGGTTCCTGGGTGGTGGGGGAAATGGGGTAAGGGGATAAAATTTGAAGTATAAATATAATATCCAATAAAAAAAGGAAAAAAATATTAAACCATTGCAGTGACTACAATAACAGAACAACTAACCAATGCCATTAACATGTGATGTCAGGTACATCATGTATATTTCAAGCAAAAATGTTGCTTCACACTTTACATATATTAGTTTATTTTATCTGCAACCTACACAAGCCAGATACTCCTATTATCTTAATTTCGTAGATATAAAACTAAGATGAACAATGTCAAAATTTTATCAGCAGAGGAACTTGGATTCAGTTCCGTAGTCTGAATCAAGACCCTCATCCTTAAATCAGTGATATTCTTCTTCCTTTAATTGGCGATAAATAAATGGTAGCAAATAGCCAAATAATTTTTTAATGTATTGAGTGTCTACATAACAAATGCACAAATGCCTCCAGCAAATTGTGCATTGAAGCAGATGCTAACATACATGAAGAGCAAGTCCTACATTCTGTCATTCAAACCACAGAAGCCCGGGAATTCTTTACACACACATATATGTACTATGATGTTAATACAGTAGAACATAAAAGACTAATGGAACAATTTCCTTGACTTCTAGGAATTATTAAAAACAAATTTAATAATAAAGACATGTTGGCAAACTAGTAACAAATAAGTCTTTCTAGCCTATAGGAGAGCTTTCATATTGAGAATAAGAATATTCTTTGCATGTCAGCCACCAGTACAAGGTAAGCTACTGCCTATAGTAATGGAGATTGTTGCCACACAACAATCCGGGCTTCACTATTCAGGTGGAGCATGGATCACTGAGTAATTCTGAAGTTTCCTCATTCCTTTTTCTTTATTATTAACATTCATCCCTTGCATTTTTCTTGAGTATTTATCTTTATTTTGCTCTGTGAATAATGCCGTCATCTTTTGGTATAATTAAAATAAGTGACCCATTGATGGGATGAATGTTTCACCCATATCTCTCATATGTGTCCGGTTTGCTCCTTATTAACAAGGAACATAGAAATGACTAAAGAAATTCACAAATAAGTAAGCAAACAAATGAACAATTTCAACTTCATGATATGAAAATCCACATATTTATTCTCAGCCATTTATAGTCTTTACCCATTCTCCTTATTTCGAGTTATTATTATTATCCATATTCCTGTTATTATTATTATCCATATTCCTGTTAAAAGGTTATTTTTAAACCTATAAAAGTGTAGCATCTGGCTTCTGTAAGCTAAGTCATATACATACACATATACACACATACATCATACACACATGTATATGTGTATGTGCATATGTATATATATGCATATATTTGGGCATAAACAATAACATAGAACATCAGCCTTAAACTCTAACAGTACTCTAAAGGAAGACAAAATAAAATTACTTTATCATTTCATGTAAACACAGGCAAAAATAACTTCAGTTCAAATATAAAACACTTTTTTTTTCTTGGATGAAGTAAAAAAATTGCTATTTCTTTCTTTTACCAATTACTCCAATGTGCTTTTCCTAGAAAAGACATTTATTTAATTACCCAGCTACAGAATTTTTTCTATTGAGAGAATTTTCTTATTTCTTAGGCCCTCCCTGAGATCCCTCATCCAAGTCCAAGCCCTGTAATTTGTTGGGGTTAATGTCCCTCTGAGGCAGTCCATGGAAGCTTGTTTCCCTTCACCAGAGATAAGAACTAATCATTTGAGATCCAATCTGTTCTGCTGAAAAAGATTATCAGTGTTAAGATATTTGTTTGTTTTTTGATAATTTGTTTACTACTTTTTTATTTCTATTTGTGTTCACATATATATGTTTTGTGTGCATGCCTGTTGCCCAAAGAGGCCAGAATAAGGTGTTGGGTCATCTGACATAACAGAGAATTGCAAACTCCAATGTAGGTGCTAGAATCTAAACCCTGGTTTCTTGCAAAAGAAGCAATTGTTCTTATCACTGAGAGGTTCTCTGCCTTTCCAGTGTCAGATTTTTTTTTTTAAGATATTCTAACACCAGACTTTCCATTCCACAAATTCCTCTCCCTAAAGACTCACCACATATTGGTGGTCACCTTTTCATTATCTACTCTTTACCTTGGGATTACTACAGTCTTCAATCTATCCATAATCTTGACTTTATTTATTTCCTTCACAGATTGCTTCCTTCTGTCTACCCAGTTCATTCTTCCTGGTGTATGTGTGATGATGCTGGAAGTCGGCAGCCTTCCTGTCTCAGATCTTAAACACAACTCTTTCCCACATCTTTGTCTGAAAGGCTTTCCCATAACATTGTAGACTTTTAGAGCATCCACAACCATAGAAGGCTTATATAAGTCTCTACTTTTCTATATATTTAAATCATGTCTCTGTCACTCTGGAGAGTCTGAACTTATATACCATTTACAGCCAGATCAGCTTAGAAGGTCCAAGTGCTTTGTGTCCAGTACTTTTACTTCCAATCTCTTTTCATATACCTTAATCACTTTCTACCTCACCACTCCATCTAAGTTATTTGTGTATGGAATACTTAATAACTTTCCCTTTGATAATAATGAGGTTAATGGTTATTCATGGCTACTAGTTGAAGTACAACACATTAGTGTTGTGGCAAAATGTTGCCATTATGCACTCATTCTAATCCTTGGAGTGTATGGATAGTAGGTGGGTTTTAATGGCAGAAATCACCCAATTAGGTAAAGATTTGGGCATGGAGAAGAGATATAAGATTATCCACGTAGTATCAATGTAATCAAATAATTTGAACTTAAGTAAGATGGTAAGAGTCAGGAGAAATAAAGAAAAAAGGATAGAAAGATAGAAAATAGATAAATAGGTATAGATATATAAATTATAATAGATAACTAGATAACAGATTATAGAGAGATAGATGATAGATAAATGAATAATAGATGATACATGTAGATAGATGATATGTAGATAGAAGATAGATAAGTAGGTAGGTCATATATATTTATATAAATATATAATAAATTGATGATAGATAGATAATGATAGATGAATATAGATAGATTAGATGGCTCTAGAAGGAGACTGTACTGACCCTGGATTTTATGTGATGTCATTCACATCTGATGTTTAACCTCTTGAACCATGAGGCTGTAAGCTTCCTACTGTAAGTTTTCAGGACAACAGCTTTTCTTAATCACAGTAGAAAATGCTTCTTGGTATTGCTTTGGATAATTAACCTATGTATTTTAGAATAGTTGTGGACCTCTAAAAATTTTAAAATTAGTCTAGAGTGTTCTTACAGCCCCATCCATTTTTGTTCATTTCACTATCACATACAGGAGTGGTACATTTGCTGCAACTGGACAGTCAATATCGATAAAATTTTCTTAGTAAAAATTCATACTTTCAGACTTTGTATTTTACCTGATGCCGTTTAGACTCCTGTCTAGGATGCTGTTACATTGAGTCATTTCTTTTTAGGCTCTGGTGGACAGTGATAGTTTCTCGGGTTTTTTGTGTCTAATAACCTTGGATGTTTTAAAGAAGACTGATAAAGTAGTTTGTAGAATAACCTTCAATTATGATCTATCTGATGTTTCACTCATAGAATAATAATAAGACTTGGACTAGGGTTTGGGGGGGTCTTAGGTTGTGAGTTTTAAATTAAATGACTAGCAGGGTATGGTGACATAATCCTATAATTCCAGAACACAGGAGGTTGAGACAGAAGTTTTCATTCAAGTTTGAGGTCAATCTGAGATAAATAATGATATCCAAATAAAAAAACCCTAAATAAAACAGTAACAACAACAACAGCAATAAAAGAAAATCTGAAGAGAAAAACCTATTGGGTCCCATTCATCCTACCCTGTTAAGAACAACCATAACAGCATGTCTGTTGTTGTGGATGTTCACATTGCTCACCTGGGGAAAGACATGCTTGTTGGAGTGCTCCACTTCAAAGTTGTTTCCCTCCCTGCCCCTATTTCCTCTTGGGAAGAAAGTATTTTATACACATCCCACACTTAAGGCGTGAGTTTTCTTGTTAGAATGTGTCTGGCTTTTATGTTTAACAGATTCTTTACATCTCCGCTAAGTGTCTAGAATTGAAAATGTTTGTAACTACTGTCACCCACCCAATACACATACCCTAGCCAAATCTCTCACTACAACGTTCATAGTGCCAAGAACAGAAACTCCCCTATTCCAGATGTTTAGCCTAAAAGTGTGAAAGTCATGCTTAGCTTCTCTCCTTCTCTCAGGCTACAGCTCTAGCATGCAAACATTAACTCTATAACCTCTATAAGCAAATAGTCACGATCTGCTGCAATGCCTCCCTGGTAGGATGCTCTACCATAGTTCATCAGCACTGATGCAATGCCTCCCTGGTAGGATGCTCTACTTCCTCCTGTCCTACTCTTTACAGAGCTACATGACCCATTCTTATATTTTTTTTGCAGGTCTTTACTCCAGAGGCTTCTTCTCTGTGAGTCTTTTGTGTATTCTGTATATGAAATTTTAGTACTACTGGCTCTTAGTAGACAACTTCATATTTGTCTTTGTCGTTTTAGGTTTCCTCTCAGCAGTTACTGCTGGCATATTATACACACAATCTGTCTGTCTAGGCTGTCCTCTCTTGTATCATCTGGGGCAGGTGTTTTCTTCTGTCAGCATTCCCAGAAACTAGAGCAGTATCTTATACAAAATAGGCCCTTAATAAATATTTATTTGATGAATGAGTGAATCAGAAAATAGTAGAGTTAGTATTGGTGAATTTTATCCACATAGACTTTTATAAAATTCCACTTATTTTCATTCACCACTATCCTAACTACTCAGATGACACAGAAAGAATAATTTGACAGGAGAATTCAGTAAGTGATGTACAGTAAATGATATAGAGCATGAACAATTCATATAGTATTATGAGGTTTTCAAAACATTAGTTCTAACTAGTTTCTTCATTTTCACATTGATTTTTGTCAGGGCCTTATGTTATTTTCAGCCTTGAGTGTGAGTCAAATAGCTTAACTAAGAAATAAAGCCCAAATTAATTGTCTTGTATAATTGGAAATCTGGAGTACTATATTAGCTATGAGTGTGTTGAGTTCTAGATTTCGGGATGCTGCAAGAAGCTCCTCTTTCCTTGTCTTTCATCTTTGCCACCCTCCCCAAGATCTTCACTCTTGTGCATTTCCTCCTAGATGATGTGGTCTTCCATGCTAAGGTGGATATGAGGAAAATATTTAAATTTCTGTACCTCTTCATATAAAAACTTCAAAAGAACATAGATAGGTCTTTTTATTTTTGGTATATCTAATTAGCTGAAATGTTCAGATTGACCTATCTGAATGTCCTTTCGACTCCAGGGAAAGGCCTAGTAATTGCCATCTGTACCAGACAAGAAAAGGCAGTTTCTGGATGCTAGACAGGAAAACGATATGAACCATTTACTGTAGGGAATAGAGAGATGGCTCAGCAGCTAAAGCAAAACGTACACCTTCATTCTCAAAGCATTTTTGCCAAGGTACAATGAGAAGAAAACTAACACTGGGAAATATTACAGAATGACCACAAGTCATAAAAATATGGCAGGTTTTCTGTGAAGTATTTATCTTATTTTATGCAATTATTTTAAAAATAGCTTAAAGCTTAAAATATAAGAAAACAATAATAATTTTCTTGTTGTGTTATACACCATAATAAAAATTTCAGCATTGAAAAGTTAAAATGCAAATAATAAAATTTTGACTGAAAATTTTTTTCTTTTTTTCCCTTTTTTATTGGATATTTTATTTATTTACATTTCAGATGCCATCCCCTTTGCCCATTTCCCCTCCCTAGAACCCCCTTGTCACATTCCCACTCCTCTCTTTTGCTTTTATACCATTTTAATTACATGCAAGTATTAAAGTCAGTTCTAGATTGAAGGACTAGAAATGTAATAGATGTAAATAGTCAAGGAACAACCAAGACAATAAACACAAATAGTCAAAGAACAAGCAATGCAGTAAACAAAATTCTGTAAACACTCCCATAATCACTGTTTCTAAGGGCTTATCAGGATGACCAAAATATCTAAACCAACTTCCCTGTCCTAACCCAAAGTCATTTTCATGTCTGAAGTCTACTTCCTTGTTCTAACCTAAAATTTAGATTCCTGCCTGAAATTACTTCTTTGTTCTAGCCTAATGTCAGATTCCTGCCTGAAGCCTACTTCCTTGTCCTTGGTTAATGTCATATTCATGCCAAGCAGCTCATTTCCTTGTCCTTGGCCAATGTCAGATTCTTGCCAGGCAGCCTCAAAGGCTCTCTGCCTCTCCCTGCTTTTTATTTCATTAACAAGTCTGAGCCAGTCTTAGATTGTTTTGACAAGAATGCAGTCCTTACCTGTCATGAAATATGTATTACCAAAAACAATGCACTTCTGTCTTAGGTTGGTAAGGCTCTGTGCAGAATCTTACTCATCCTTGGCTTGCCAGCCTGTTAAATTAATAATTCACTCTGGGGGTCCATTTTCAGTTTCAAGTCATGTACTTTGGCTGCCAACATGTTGCTAGAGACAAACTTTAACATGATAAGCAGGAATAAAAGTATTCCCAGGAAAAAAAGGGCTAGCATGACCAAGTTATGTATGTCATTCTTGAGGTTTGACCAAAATGGAAATACTGACCTCAAGCCATAGATAATTTTATAAGCATTATCTGCAGCATCAAAGCTCAGCAATGCAGCATTCTTTAAATTCATAATCTCACTAGTCAAAGTTAAAACATCCAGAGAAGTGTTAGAATTATGCCAAATACCCTACAAGTGTCTTTAAACTTTTTTCTAATTATAATGACTATCATTGTAAATTTTAGAATTAACATAACTCCAATAGCATTTGGCATGACACTCAAGATGGCTCTTAACTGTTAAACCCAGTTTTAAAGTTCCATGGGCACCTTCCACAGTCTCTTGTCTTTGAAAATTATAAGGAATACCAGTGATATGGGTAATGTCAAATTGCTGTCAAAAATTCTCAAATGTTTGACTGTGATAGCCAATTCCATTATCTGTTTTTGTTGCTGTTGTTGTTGCTTGTTTGCTTTGCCACACTCCTGGGCATGTTAGAGCTTCTGGGATTCTAGCCTCTTCTGTGTTTTGGGGAATTGGGTGCAGAGTTGATGCCCTAGGACTGTTCCAGGCACAGGCACAGATTGGAAGGGCCACTGTGTATTTTCAAACAGGAATTATAACATTCTTGCTAGGCACAGCCACACTAGTTCATCTAGATCTTCTTTTGCTTAAACATGTCTGGAGTTCTGACTTTGCAGATCTTCCCTCTCAACACCCAGCAGATTTACTCATAACATATCATTAAGCAACACTTATGACTGCTGAGTTACAGAAAGAGAAAATTTTTACTTTTTGCTACAATTTTAATTATGCCTATGATATCTTGGGGATTATGCCATCTTCTGCCTCCCTTGATGACTCATGAAGTTTGCTGAGCAAGGTCATATATACATATATACAGGCAGGTAGATAGATGGATGAGTGAATATATAGAAGATTGATAGATAGATGATAGATAAATAGATGATAGATAGATAGATAGATAGATAGATAGATAGATAGATAGATAGATAGAATGAGATGCATCCAGAAGGAAACTTTACTGACCCTGATTTATCATGAAATGACATTCATCTCTGATGTCTGCCCTTCAGAATTGTGAGACTATAAGCTTCCTACTAATTTTTCAGGACAGCAGATTTTCTTAATTATACTAGAAAATACTCTTTGGTATGCATGGTATTGTTTTGTTTTTAAAACTAACCATTAAATTTTAGAATAGTTATAGAATCTAAAAATTGCAGAGCTAGTCTAGAATGTTCTTATATTCACATCCAATTTTCTGTTTCAGTATAACTCCTTGTCATAGTACATTTACCTCAATTGGTGAAAAATGTTGAAAGACAAAACCACTTTCCTTCCCAATGTGACAGGACTTCCTTTATCACTGCCCTTGTGTGCTTAGCCTCTCTGAGGAGCTCAAACTGTCTGTCTGTTCATTGGCCCACAAAGGATTAAATTAAACAGTACAAAACCCCATCCTCTACGTGGCTGATCACTTTCTGTTGTCACTTGTATTAGTGACAAGTTGCTGCTACAAGAGAAGCCCAGGCCTCTTTTTTCAGTCTCGCCCATCCAATGGCTGTATAACCTTGGGCAACACCTTTAACTGCCTAGAGCTACAGGGCTTTTGTTTATTTTTTTGTTTTTGTTTTGTTTTTGCAAACAGAGGCACATTTAGATCACTTCTAAACCTCTTTCCATAGCACTCAGAGGACTACATGTCCTGTCACTGTGTTACCAATTTTATGCTTTTCACATATTTTTCTATTTTAGTTTTGATCCAGTTTATGGTGTACAGAACAAATGGTGTCAGAAATGTCATTTTGGCACTTTCTACGTTCTTTTTATCTTTTCTTCAAAATTGATTTTCAATGCCAAATTGAATATTTGTTTTCACAAATGCTATGTGTGTTTTTCTTGATATTCTGCTTCACATATGTTTTACAAAATGATGCAATTTCTTTTACTGAGTTTCTTCCTTCTGAAAGCAACACTTGCATCCATAGCGTTCAGCTCTTTTGCTTTGCCGTGGGGAGGCCCAGACTTAGTAGAATCCTGGTTTACTGTTCGCAGCTCTTGTTCTTCATAGACTGAGCTCATCTATTGAAAAAACAGCAGAGACATTTTTTTTCAGAATGGCTCTGAGGTCAAGATGAAGTGCCAAACTGATAACGGCCTTTACAAGAACAACACAGCATGCAGTGTCTCTGCTTCACTAAGAGAGGAATCATTGGTTTGAATCAAGAACTTAGGGATCTTTGAAAGGGTAGCTGCCGATAAAAGGCCAGGCTGAGCTCAAAGAAATAGCCATCTTATCTTATTTTACTAGAAAATTTATGACTGTCCATTGACAAGGTATACAAGGGTTGAACAGCTACATTAGCTTTTTTCTCTTCTGCATTATTATAAACTTATAATTATTATTGCATTATTATAGCAAAAGCAAAGAAATAGTTCTGACAACACTTTTCAATGGGTTATATGCTCATAACTGTAAGTATTCAAAAATAAGACTTATGGCAATAGTAGCATTTATAAAGGCTAGGGAGCCCAGAAGGTTTTCTCCAAGGCAGATGGAGTGCACCTTGCATTAGATGACATTTGTAGAAGACCAAGCAACTGTGATTGGGGAAATCAATTCCGGGCATTAGAAATATTGAGAACTGACAAAGGTTGGGTTCAATTCTGCTGCTTTCATAGACAATTTCTCACTTGTATCCTGTCATTCTGCCTAGTGTTCAGTGAATATGTTTATCTTTTGAACTTTGAAGCGTGTTCACATACTCCCTGTAGTGGTTGGAATCAGCCTAGGAGACACACCTTTTAGTTTTGCTTCAAATTCCTGTCAAGATGAAAATTGAGTTAGGGAAGGATCATCCTTAGATAAAAAATGTCATTGCTCATGTCAAATTAAAAACTACCTTTTAGAGATTGTTCAGGCTACGGTATATTTGTATGGAACAGGAATAATAATATTGCTATGTTAAAAAGCAAGGGAAGAACATCCAAAATACAAAGGAAGCTAACTGTTCATTGTTAAAAGGGGTTAAAATACACATGAAGATCTGCAGCATGTTTCTGTGGCACGTTTTAATAAAAACATTGTTGAAAGTATTATTTTAATAAGCCATTTGTGGCATGCATGAAGTAGATTTAACCCTTCCCTTTCATGAATTATGGCCAGTGGTTGACTGTGGGACTTTCTTGCTAATAGAATGTACAGTTGGATTTATGGTAGACGTACCTTTCTGTTATTTTCCAACTCCATGGTTTGAATCTTCTCTAAATAAAATTTAAAATTTGAAAGAAACCATCACAAAAGAATAGCACAAAGTTACCCTGAATTAGGACTCATGAAATATTTACTTGTAATTATATCGTTAACCATTGATAATGATTGCCACTTCCCAAAATGTCACATATTTCTGCTCTTATTTGAACTTAAGGAATCAAACTCTGGCAATACATGTAGGCATTTGATCTGTCTTAGGGTTTCTACTGTTGTGATAAGATATCAAGAAAAAATAAAACAATTTGGGAAGGAAAAGGTTTATTTCAGCTTTAGAGTTCTATATCAAAGTCCATTACTGAAGAAGTCAGAGCAGGACCTGAAGGCAGGAACCAAAGCTGAAGCCCTGGGGGATAATGTTGCTTATTGCCTTGCTCTTCACAACTCTTTCAGCCAACTTTCTTACACACCCATGACCACCTACCTGCTCAGGGTTGGTACCACACACCATGGGCTAGTCCTTCCTACAACAATAACTAATTAAGAAAATTAATTTCAAGTTTTCCACAGGCCAATCTGGTAGGAGAATTTTCTTAGTTGGAGATCCTTCTTCCCAAATGACTTTAGCTGTGTCAAGCTGACATAAAACTAGCCAGCAATAAGGCAATCCATGAATGGCTTTATTTTCTTTCTAACCCACTCTGCTCAAGTTTTGCATTAACTTCTACTTTTATTTTGTCATCAACCACGATTTTAGCTAAAATTTGCTCTTGATGCTCCAAACGCTTCTGTATTTATATATGGGGCATGCAGCTGTGCTCACAATGGAAAAAAAATCTGGACTTGGAGTAAAGGGGCATGAGTTCATGAACCAGACGTGTTACTTTACTAAGTTTATGCTTCTTACTATGCCTATATATTGCAGAATGAGGTAGATAAATTATATATACATATACTTATACATGTATTCATATATGCACGTTTTATCATCTTTAAAAGGCTAAATATTACAAAACTCATCATGATCATGTAAAGGCTCTTTATTTTTATTTTACCTTCACCATTAAAAGCTTGCAATTGTGTTGTCCTTCCTCAAATTCAAAACAATTTTTCCAAGTACTTACAAACTACTTTATTCACAGTTTATGTCATTTTGGAGGTATTTATTCATCTTTGATATTATTTCTGAAATGATAAAATGTATTGACATTTCACAAATCAGATATTTTATGTATACACACACACACACACACACATATATATATATATATATATATATATATATATATATATACAATTTCATCTGAAAAGTAACATCATTGGTGCTTATATGACTCTGGAGGAGAAGGAAAATGTTTACTAACATTTGGAAAATTCTAATTATTTGAATAGCTGTGATACTTCAGTCATAGAAAAGCATAGACAAAGTTGTGGACTGGGATATCCTTTCATTAGATTCAATAAAAGAGCAAGTACAGAAGTCAAGAGAGATGCCCAGTTCCAAAACTACAGCTTTGCATTTCGTGCACGTTTCACTTTACTCAACATACATGATTCTACGAATACAAATGTATTCAGAAAGGTCATTTCTCATTGTGTCCAGTGAGACAGATTCCCTTCCAGCACTAAAATAGATGGAGAATTTTCCATTTGAGAAACAGATGGGGTGGTTGGCTGTGTTTTGGAATCAGTTTCAGCTTATTTTGGCAAGGTCTTATTTGATTTTTATTTTAACTTTACATTGACATTTTTGTGTATCTGTGTGGGGCACACATGTTTTGAGTGCAAGGACAATTTTCAGGGGTTGATTCTCCTTGTATCATGTGAATTATGGATATTGACTTCTGGTGCTCAGGTTTAGCAGCAAGTGACTTTATCTATTGAGCCATTTCTCTTGTTCCTGTGGCAAGATCTCTGCATGTCACATGTAAAGATGTTACACTTAGTGCCAGACACATGCTGATACAGTTACTGAATGGAACACGAATAGAGAGATCTCTGCTACTTATGTTATCTCTTTTCCTATCCAAACATGCTCAATTAACTAATAAATAGATAAATTTGTATACACCATATGATTATACACTTGAATATCCATGTACCTACATACAAAAATAACTTAATATTGGAGACCTATTATTTTTTCATAAAGACAACAGACTTGCAGTGATTCCTCTGTTTTGATTCACTCATTCACTCTGTTTTGATCCTCAGTTCAACTTCTGGATCTCTAATTCTTACATCAATTATTATTTTTTAATAGAATCACCTTCATCATTGTATTTCAAGACACTATATTAATAGCATCTCCCTGTGTGTTTGCATATGAATGTGTATGATTTAGAATGTTTTTTCTGGTGGCCCTTAAAACAGGGGAAATTGTAGGCTTAGATTTTTCAAAATGTACTTTAATAAAGATTCTTAAGGCTTCAACAGCTATTCTGGCCCACCTACCAGAGATAGGGAAAAAGAAAGGAAATGGGAAATAGGAGATGTGGACCTGTTTAGAAGTATTTCTTTGGGATGATTCCAATATTTGTTGTCAGAATATCAGCAGTCTGGTCTAGATCACCAAACATGAATCAGTAGTAGTGGCTAGATCCAGAAGAAACATCAAGGCTCTTCCAGATTGGCATGAGTTCTTGGAAGCAGCAAGAAGCATTGAGAATGCAAAAAGGTCTCCTGTGCATTTCTCTCTATTAAGTCACGACAAGCTAGGATCAGTGCAGACCAGCAAAGCATTGCAAGGCGAACCAATGCAAGCGACCTCTCTCACTCTTTGTAGGGTTATATCTATAGCCTTTCTAAACATCACATACCCTCTTAAGCATTTACTCCAGCAAAACATCACATGCTCTTTCACAGGATGGCTTCCAGAAAAACAACACATGTCTGTTCTCAGTAAAACATCCTCTCATAAGACAGCCTCTATAAAAAAAAAAATCACATGACACAAATGAGTCCCCAAAGAAACCAGAAATTTCCACCTCAGAAGATTGTTTTCTTTACTAAAATGAATGATAGAATGTCCACTTCAAATCACCTTCCTTACTTGTGGGCTACACACATGGAGTAAGTTGACAAAGATGAGAGAAAACTTAGAAGAGTTGAGAGTCAAACAGCTATCCTGTAGGCAGCTGTCAAAACCAAGGAGCTCACTCAACGGGGTCTACATGTGTTTCCCAGTTGTTCTACATCTGAGTTTGGTAATAATACCTACTGGTATTGGGATTTACATCCAGCTGCCTTAGAATGATCAGCTTTTGGTGTTCTGGAGCTGTGTGGAGAGATGGTAGCCTTCCAGAAGCTTTGGAGGCATTGTTTGCTTTTAATTTTTCCCTCTTTGCTTCCCTTCAGCTTCACAGTATTGTTTCATTTGGCTAATCTGGTGGATTCCTGGAAAGTTTATAAGGCCCCTGGGGCTGTACTGACTTGAAGTTAATTTGGCTCAGCTTCCTTGTTAAGGCACATAGGTCCTGGCCTGTAGTAAAGTAGAACTGTTTTGGTCCCTGGAGGAAGCGAGTGTCCTGTCTTTCTTAATAATGAAGCGAGATGGCTTCGAAACAATTTGGCATCACAGAGAGGGAAGGAATCCAGCTCTCTAACATGCACCTCATTGTGAACAGACGTGTGAAAATGCTTATCAGTCTCCAACACAGCTAGTTAATCACATATTGCTCCACTTGGTTTTAACAATGCTGGGAGTGGTTAACCAAAGCTGGATACAGGCATAACTTCTCTTAATCCCCAAAGATTGTACATTGAATGAAGCATCCTTAGAATTTTTTGCTTATTCAACTTCTATAGGTCATCATTAATTTACCAACACCATATGACTGAGATGTTTGTTTGTTTACTTTACATCCTGATTTCTGCCCCCTCTTTTGGTGTTCTCCCACTATACCTTCCCCACTCGCCTTTCCCCTTTTTCTATGATCCTCCGAGAGGGTGGAGCAGTAACCCCCCCACCTGAATCATATTACATGTAGATGTACAACATTTTCTATTCTTCAGTTGAAGTGCATCTAGATTGTTTCCAGTTTCTGACTGTTATAAATAAAGCTGTTATAAACATAGTTGAGTAAATGTCTCTGTGATATAGTGGGGCATCTTTAGGGTATATTCCCAGCATCTGACGGAGACACCAACAACCCAAATAACCAAATTAAAAAATAGGGTACACAGCTAAATAGAATTCTCAACAGAGGGACCTCTAATGGCTGAATAGCACTAAAAGAGATGTTCAAAGTCCTTAGTCATTAGGGAAAAGCAAATGAAAATGACTCTGATATTCCATCTTGTACCTGTCAGAATGGCTAAGATCAAATATTCAAGTGATAGCACATGTTGGGGACAATGCATTGCAAGGGAAACACTCCTCCACTAAAACCACTTTGGAAATCAATTTGGCATTTTTTCAGAAAACTAGAAATAGTTCTACCTCAAGACCCAGCTTTACAATACCATGTGATTGTTGTTCAGATCTGTGTGCTCCATTTTGTCAACAGACTCAGGAAAACACATGTACTACGAAAGATGCCTTCCCCTGTGTTCCATCTGATTCTAATTGTGTCAAAGTGTTGGTTTTTGTGTTGCTAGGGACAAGGCATTCACACTGGGCACAAGCGTCAAATTTATGTTCAACAGGCAAGTAAGTGAAGGCAAATTGCCTCCTGCAGAGTGGAAAACAGACTGAGGCAGTGCCTAGTAGCTGAGTCTGGTGTCTGGATGGCCCATGTAAGGCTTCTTTGTCTTCCCCTATACACACTTGAGGTAGGTTCCTTCCAGAATAGATAGGATCCTTATAAAAAGACCGTCTTTACAATTAACTGTATTATAACTGGATACAAGAATATTTATAAAAGTGTAAATACATATAAAGTTAAAAATGTCACTAGGAGAAAGGGCAATGGTGCTTTGTACTTGTTCCTTCTGGTGACTGGCTGTGTAAAACATGGCCAAAGATGTAGGGACATAATGTATCCCATAATGAAGATCTTATTCCTCTCACAGGATTAGCTGGGCTGCCTAATACTAAGCTACAAGCCCTCTTATTAACTTCCCCAGTGTTTCTATCCTCTATGTTTCAACACTAACATTTGTTTTAAAGCTAGCAGTTCTATAATCATCAGGTATAAATCTTTTATCAGACATCCAGACTCCTAGAAAATTAGGGTAGATAAGTTAGAAGTGGGAGTCACATATATTGCATTAATTACAGTCTATTGGCCTATAATTACTTACTAGAAACTAAAGCAATCTCTCTCTCTCTCTCCCTCTCTCTCCTCTCTCTCTCTCACACACACATGCACACACACCACACACACATGCACACATGCACACTTCATTTTAGTCTTCTTTACTGTGTTTTGAGCAAATAGTGATGAAACCTTTTATCAGATACTCATTCTATGCCCCTTTGTTCTCTTTAGGTAAAGAAATATGTTTCATTTTAGTGCTATTGTTATTAATCTTTTAATTCATAAAAGTACCATTTTATCTTTATTCTTTGTTCTGCACTAGGAATTAGAAACATGATCAGAGTAACACTCCTCTAATTACTACATCTTTCCCTTTAAAGAAGATTTTTGTATTTTTTACTTGTATGTGTCTAACTGCATGGCATGTGTGTACAGCTGCCCCCAGAGACAGAAGAAGGCTTCACATCTCCCACAACTTGTATCAGAGATAGCTGTGAGCCATTCAATATGGGTTCTGGGACTGAGCATAAAGGGAAGATGAGCATGCACTCATGCAGAGATAGCACACATGAAAACATGTAAAACCAGAGTTAAGTTCCATTCCCACGTTTCTATTAGTCACTTACAAAAATCTGTTTGCCTTAGTTTTTTTCTTAAGAAGTAAGGAGGTAATAATACTTAGCATATAAGATTTCCCAGACCCTCCAAATATCACAGGATCTTGCCATTGCTCCTGGCTATTCTCTTAAAATTGACAACTAGGCTCTATTGCCAAAGACACCACACAGTCAAGTCATAGAAGTTAGAAAATCCAAACTCATATTGACCTCAAAGCTCTAACCATGCTAAGTAGTTTCCATGGTGTTGGAAGGTACTGCACACATGACTGGAGCATGAAAGTAATCATGAATCTTATCAAGCTATGAAACCTGAAAGCTACAGCACTTCCTGCCCTGACAAGCCATGTTCATTGGTACCATGATTGCACTAGTATTGTGGGAGTCATCAACCACTTTCTGATTGGATTTAAGGCCTTCAGCAAAGGATAGAATCATGCACAACACTATAATCAGGACCAAGGACCTTTAAGGAGACATGTTGTAGCCATCAGAGGAGAACCTGTTTCTATTGCTCAGTCAAGGAGACATAGCATTAAACTTAATTTTATTGAGTTTTCTTTATATCCATAGATATGTGTATCTCACAACTCTCATCAGAAAGCCTTTTGGTATAGATTATCAGTAACACAAAGACACACATCTGGTCAGGGTGTAGAGAACAAAAAGACCACAGAGTGCTTACTCCTAAATAGGTCATTTATGGAGGCATTTTCTCAGTTGAACTTACTTCCTTGCATATAACTCTAGCTTGTGTCAAGTTGTCGTAAAATTAGCCAGCACATGTTTCTAACATTTAATCCAACACCTTCAGGATATAGACTTTCCCCAAATGCATATGGAATACCATCTAAAATACATTATGTATTCAGACAGTGAGTAGATGAACAAATCAAAAAAAAAAATAAAATGATCCAGGCCATCAGGAGGATTGAGCTCCTGAATATGTGAAGCTTAGTACACAGGAAGCAGTCAGTAAATGACAGCTCTTAAACTTGTTAGCTTCCTCTCACCAGAGATTTACATTCAGATGCCTACATTTTCAGGGATTCCACTTTGTTCTAGCTTTAAAACAAGAATATCTATTTTATTTTATCCCTCAGGTCATACCTACTCACCCTGTTTTATCAGGTTTTCACATAAAATTCTTACAGAGGTCAATATTTTCATGCTGTTATCTCTAAATTGTGATGTCTTAGGAATCAAACTTTTACATCCCTCTCTTAGCATCTCATCTAGGTAACACTTTCCTGAGAGACTCTGCTTCGACTCTCTTATTCATCAGTCCCAGTTTACCTTTTCCTGTGAAGTCAGCTGGACCTTTACTAATTCTGCTTGGCTTTATTTTGATGACTTAGTTCTACTGGTAAGTGCAGTATGAGAATATAAGCTATTTTCTCCATTCCTTTAAAACTAGAAAAAAAAGTGAGGATTTTAAATCACCTATTTTATACTATGATTTATTTGAGGATTTTTATTACACATCTTAATGTGGTTGTGATGGTAATGTCTAAGAAACGGACATAACCCTGTGGTTTTGACAGTGCTTGCTTAGCTCAAAATTTGTTCCTACAAAATTGTTCTTGGATTTATACTTAGTGCTTCTTGCTCCGTTGGAACTTTGCTTTAAAACCCTACATCACTTTATATAATCAAAGATGGATTTCCTATCACTCATTGTGAATACTGCTGTAGAACTCAGGCTAGAAAAGAACAACTCTATGTGTGGGGAACAGCATTTTATCTGTGAAAAACAGGTAGTTCCTTGCAGTGGAGGTGAACAAAGGTATGGCTCAATGAATTCTTTAAGAATACTTTGGGCTTGATTAAGGGAAACATGTTCCCATTAGGAAATCATGTCTTAGTGTAACATCTAATGGACCAGAGGTTCTTTCACGTACATAGGCTTATGTCCATTCAGCAAGGAATAATATTAGTTTCTCCCTTGACCCTGTAACCTTATATCCATAGGCTTTTGGTCTAATAATGGTACCAGGTATAGGTTTAAACTTAAATTCAATTGGAAAGAGCTTGCTTTCTTCCATTATATTTGTGCCACCACTATACTATGAGCATATTTTGTCAAGCTGGTTGGTTTTGGAGCTCTCAAAGTTCACAGCTGGATAATATTAATGATAATTTTTCACCTCTAGTAGCTTGCATATCACCTTACAGTACTATGAAATCTAACTAATAGGGATAGATCTTTGAGGTGAGTACCAGGTTAACTTTTCCATGTTCATATACCTCAAGTGTACGATGTCTTTGCCAATAGGGTTTTACTGTCAAGTTCTTCAGGGTAATACATAAGATTGGCAGTAATAGTTGGCAGTCTGTGAGGCCTTACTGTTCAACCATTCCAAAAGTGGTAACCCATACTAGTATTGGGTTTTTACTAGTTATCGTGTTATGTCTAGTACAAACATTGGTGTCCAGTACAGGCAAACAAAATTGTCTTATTTAGTTAGGGTTTTACTGCTGTGAACAGACACCATGACCAAAGTTACTCTTACAAAGAACAACGTGTAATTGGGGCTGGCTTACAGGTTCAGTAGTTCTGTCCATTGTCATCAAGGCAGGAGCATGACAGCATTCAGGCAGGCATGGTTCAGGAGGAGCCGAGAGTTCTACATATTCCTCTGAAGGCCGCTAGGAGAAAACTGGCTATCAGACAGGTAGGATGGAGGGTCTTAAAGCCCACACCCACAATGACACATTTCCTCCAACAAGGCCACACGTTACTCCAACAAGGACACTCCCTGGGCAAGAATAATCAAACCACCACAACAATTGAAACAATGAGACTCTTTGTGTGTGTGTGTGTGTGTGTGTGTGTGTGTGTGTATCTATACATTTTAAGTAGATGTACATATATGCACACACACATATACACACACATATATATATATACATATATATACATATATATATAGATATATATATATGTATCTATCTATCTATCTATCTCTATATAATCTTGTACAGTAGTAAGTTTCTATATAACATTTTCAAATTGTCTTTAGAGCTAGGTTTTCCAACTCATATCCCCCATCCTGTTCTTTTCCTCTCTCCATTTAACCCTTTCTTTCTATTATTCCTCTTTAACTCTTCATATCACAGAATTGTATCTTCCCTCTCTTTAAATCTACCCTGCCACGGCTCCTTACTAACTTCCTGACCTCTGAATGTATTCCAAATGGGGCAAATGTATCTGAAGATTCTAAGCCAACATTCACACATGAGAAAAAAAA
>JANHMN010000001.1:25272714-25314137 GCA_030674055.1 Rhabdomys pumilio
TGGATAGCATTCCGTTGTGTAAATGAACCACATTTTCTTTATCCATTCTTCAGTTGGGTAGCATTTGGGTGGTTTCCAATTTCTGACTATTACAAATAAAGCTGCAATGAATATAGTTGAGCAAGTATTCTTATGGTATGCTGGAACATCTTTTGGGTGAAAAGTTGTATAGCTGGGTCTTAAAGTAGAACTGCCCCCAGTTTTCTGAGAAACCATCAAATTGATTTCCAGGATGGCTGTACAATTTTTACTCCCGCCATCAGTGGAGGAGTGTTCTGCTTACTCCCCAACAGCATATGTTGTTGCTTTAGTTTTTGATCTTAGCCACTTCAATGCATGTAAGGTTTAATCTCAGAGTCATTTTGATTTGCATTTCCCTGTTGACTAAGTATGTTGAACATTTTTAAGTGCTTCTCAGCTATTTAAGATTTAAGATTTTCATTTTCATTTAAGATTTCTCTTTTGAGAATTTTTTTTTAGCTCTGTACACCCCTTTTAACTGGTTTATTTGGTTTGTTGATGTCTAACTTCTTGAATTCTTTATATAGTTTGGGTATTAATCCTCTGTTGCAGGCTTGGTGAAGACCTTTTCCCAATCTGTAGGCTGCCACTTTGTCTTATTCTTTGCCTTACAGAAGACTTTCAGCTTCATGAAGTGTTGTTTATCAACTGTTAATCTTAGTGACTGAGCTGTTGATGTAATGTTCAGGAAGTTGTTTTCTGTACCAATGTGTTTAAGGATGTTCTCCACTTTCTCTTCAGGTAGATTTAGTGTGTCTGGTTTTATGTTGAGGTCGCTGATACAATTGGACTTGAGTTTTGTGCAGGGTGATAAATATGGGTCTACTTACATTCTTCTCCATGTAGATATCCACTTAGACCATTTGTTAAAGATGTTGCCTTTTTTTTTTCATTAAATAGTTCTGGCTTCTATGTCAAAAATTGACTGTCCTTAGGTATGTGGATTTATTTCAGGGTCTTCAATTCAATTTTTCAACCCGTCTTTTTCTATACCAATACCATGGAGTTTTTATTGTTTTGTAGTACATCCTGTAAATAAGTATGTTTATAATTCTAGAAGTTCTTTTATTGTCCAGTTTTAGGTATTTGGATTGTTTGTTTGTTTGTTTGTTGTCCACATGAATTTGAAGATTGTTATCTCAAGATCTGTAATGAATTGTGCTGGGATTTTGATGGAAAGTGCACTGAATCTGTAGATTGCTTTTGGTAAGACGACCATTGTCACTATGTTAATCTTACCAATCCATGAGCATGGGAGATCTTTCCATCTTCTAATATGTTCTTTAATTTCTTTCTTCAGAGACTTGAAATTTTTATCATACAGAACTCTCACTTGTTTGGTTAGAGTTATACCAAGATATTTTTATATTATTGTGAATGACGTTATTTCCCTAATTCCTTTCTTAGCCCATTTATCATTTGTATGGAGAGGCTTTTGTGAGTTAATTTTGTATTCAGTCACTTTGCTGAAGGGGTTCATCAGCTGTAGGGGTTCATCTTAATTATCATGCCACTTTCTCAAAGTGTTCTCTGCAGGCTTCACAAATCTGCAGCCTCTCCGTGTTCCCCAACTTTATTATTCTCTTTATCATTAACTAACATCTAACACATGTGTATACAGGATACATAACATAATATGTCTCTCTATATATGTAGTTGATTATCTGTTTCTAGTCATTAAAATAAATGAAGAGAAATTATCGCTGCTTTATGCACTGATCACATAAAGTTTGTTGAAAGATGAAGACAATAATGAATGAAAGATGGATGTGTTCAGCTGGAAGTCAAATGAATCTTTTGAAATCCTTGATTCTAACTCAATCTGGCAGCCACTTGTCTTTTCTTGCCCAGTAAGTAGTTCTTATGGAAATATACAGCATTTTCTGTGGGTTTTGACTCTGGAAACTAGAAATTGTTTATTACTGAACAACTGAGTGCCCATCATCTGCTGCGCAATGACAGCTCATTAGTTATGTATCGATGAAAACCATTTCTGGATAATTAAATTCAATTTTCTCCCTCTCAAAATTCTGCCCCACTCCTGCAATGAGCCATTGTTTTAATTTGGGTTTCTTTGTCTGAGATAAAACAACATGACCCAAAGGAAGTTGGGGAAAAATGAGTAGTTTCAGTGTACACTTCTCCCGTCACAGTTCATCAGTGAGAGAAGTCAAGACAGGAAGTGAAGTGGGGAAGGAACCTGGAGGCAAAAACTGATGCACAAGCCATGGAGGAAAGCCTCTTAGTGCCTTCCTCCCATGGGCATCCTCAGTCTACCTTGTTATAGTACTCAGGATCAACAGCCCAGGGGTGACACCATCCACAGTGAGCTGGGTCCTCCCAATTCAATCACCGGTCAAGAAAATGAACAGCAGATTGGCTTCTCCATGGGTCAATTGATGGTGACATTCTCTCAGTTGAGATTACCTCTTCCAAAATGGCTCTAGCTCCTGTCATATTGACACAAACTATCCAGCACAACCCTTATTTTCCAAGTAGATTTCTATTACAGTATTTTTTAGGGAAGTCTTAAGTCATTTTATGCAGACTCCCTAAGAAGTTATATAAAGCAAAGATCCTTGAGAATTCAGAATAATTTGATTTAAATATATTTAGTTGCTTAAGTATCAAAGGTGTGCTAGTTAATAAAGATTATCAACTTGATAGGATCTACAATAACTTAAGACACAAATGTGGAAACATACCTTCAATGGGATTATCTGGATTAGTTGAGGTGGAAAGACTAACTCTAAAAGTGGGCATCATAATGCTCTCGGTTTGAGATCTGGGCTGAGTGCAAAAGGAGAAATTCAGTTGAGCAAAATCACAGAGCATCCTCTGATCCTTGTCAGTGGATGTCCTATGACCAGCGACCTCAAGGTACTGCCACTTGGATTTCACTACCATGGTGGGCAAAACTCTAATCTGTGAGACAAGTTGTTTTTGTCAGTGTATCTCATCACAGACAAAGAAAAAGACAAAAAAAGAAAAAAAAGATTGTAGGGAATAGCTTTGGAATAAAATAAGATTTTGTTTTAAAATTTTACTTTCTCTGTCATACTGTTTAGTCATATCTAATCATATCTAGGTGGGAGAAAATAGTTGACTTCATATAAGTCTTAATAACTAAACATCTAGACTTCTGGGGAAATTACATAGGATAAATGAGAAGCATAGTGGAGATGGGAGACAAGACTTGATTAATATGGCTCATGTCACTCTCATTGTTTCTGGGTTAAAATGTAATACTTCAGGAGGGAATGGTGAGCCTAGTCTAGTGTTCCGTGGGCATTCCTCTTTCAAATCTTTTTTGAGCAATTGGAATCCAGTCTTTAGCTCCTCGTCCACAGAGCCATGACAGCTGCCACATGCTGACAAGGGTCGTTCATATCCTCTTTAAGGAGCCCTCAGAGAAATTGGTTTTGAGTCAGTAGTTGATTAGCTAGATGAAATGTTCTTCCAATGTTTATCCTTCATGTTCATTTTTATTTTTTATGCCTTATGCACTTCTTCGTTCTCTGTCACGTTCTATTAAAATTTCTTGAGGTCTAGGGTGTTTGTGCATGTGCAGGCTGATGTGCAGGGTGTTTGGCAAATGATTGGATTTCCAAAGACAGACTTGGAGATGGAAGTACTAGTTAGACCCTGTGAACAGGAGGTAAGCACATTGAGGAGAAGGGTCCTTCACTGTACCCAGTCAACTGTTGTTGGAAGCTCAGAAATGCCTGACTACAGACCTAGTCATCAATTTGCTTTCTTGGGTACCATTTCTTCCACACTCTCTCAGTATTACCCAGGCTGCTCTGTCACCCAGTTCTTCCTTGTGCAAAGGGTGAGGCCATGAAGCTAATCTAGCATCTCCAACCTGATGAATGAAGGGTCAAAGTTCAATTTCCACATCTGTTCCTCTTGTTTTCCACGGACTATTTCTCAGTAGCCACCCAAAAAGATGAAGGCAGGGTCTCTACTTCCAGTGTTTGGACATAAGCACAAAGCTGAATGGTTTGTGGTTTAGACGATTATACTGTTTATTTGAGCTACTCTGACTGGGTTAAAAAAGAAAATAGACAGGATTTCTATTTATTTTCTGTAGCCATGGTCATTTTCATTTTGTTATTCACTCATCTGGAAAGTGCTTTAAAAAGAATTTGCCACCTCATGTGCTCTGGTGTTGTTTACTGTCGTTTGAGAGCTATGCTTATATAGGTTTATAGGTTTAAGTTTCTTTCTCTTTAGGGGCAGTATGATCAATGCTTATCCACATATCATGGGAGGAGTCAGTGATGACTCTTATAAGTGGCATAGCTGTGCATTCCCAGGCACATATACATGTGCCTGTTGCATGCCCCTTTTATTTCCTTACACTCCAGCCAAGAAGCATCCAGATTTGAAGACTCAAGCCAAGTATGGTTTCCCTTTGAAGACTTTGCAAGCTATCTTTCCAGATGGGAACTACATCTTCCGCCTTTCCTCTTCAGGATAAATTAGGATGCATCTCTTAGCACTTACTCATTTCAGCAGGTGTATTTCTTTACCATTCCTTTTAGACACAAGCCTTGGTGTCCGGCAACATTGATCATTCATGTTTGAAATGTCATTGCCCAGCTCATTTTTGGATCTTAGCAAATGTTGTTTAAACAAAAGAAAATATCGGACCAAACAGATTTAATGCCTGTGGCGTTCATAGAGCATTTACTGTTCAAACTGAGCCAGTTCTACGAGGGCAGGGCTTTGACAGTCTCTGTCTCTATTGCAAAATGTTTCCTTTCTTTTATGTTTCTTGTTAGGATGTCTATTAACATTCTCAATCACTGTCTTGCTATTTTAGTTTTATATTTATTAATTCAATTTTGGGAAAGGAGACACAGATGGAGTACACAGAATAAGTTGTTTTCCTCCTTTCACCATGTTACTTCCATGAACTGAACTCTGTACATACATTAGGCTTGTTGCTAACTGTTTGACATTCTGAGCCAACTTACAGCCATACAAGAACTGTTAATTAATCCATTCTATGTGTCTAAAGATCTCCTGGCTCTGAACTTGTGCTGGTGTCATTAACTGTGTGGCTATTGGTTTTTAATGTTAATTGTGGGTAAGGGCACTGCCAGACTAAGAATTTTCCAGAATTGCTGAACTACCTTCCAGTCCCTGTTTCTCATCGTTTTTAGAAATCATTTTATCATTCAAAAAAAAAAACCATGTTTCTTCTAGTTTTACCTAAACATGTTCATATAGTCAATAACTAAGTTACTTAATAAAAATTTAAATGTATGGATTCAGTGTATGACCTAGGCAAGATGCTTACTCTCTCAATAGTTCTATCTTTATGTATAAGATGAAGATAGGAATTGTATGAGCCACACAGATTTGCTGAGAAGGTTCAATCATTGAATATTTGTATAGATTTCAAATCTTGACTAGCTCATAGTAAATACAATTATGAGCTTATTAAATAACACATCTCAGTCCTCCAAAGTAGTGATTAATCAAGACTTAATTGCTTCTTAAACTACTTAATTATTAGCAAAAAATTCAAGAAATTTGTTCTATGATATGGCTCAATGTGTATGTACACACACATACTAAAATTAATAAAAATAAAGTCTTCCAAGGAGTTGCAATATACTTTTTAAATGAACTATTTTTATTATTTTTTTTTATAGAATATACTTTGATCATACTCTTTCCTTTTCCAAACTCCTTCCAGATTATCTCTATCTTGGTGCTCACTCAACTTCATGTTTTTTTTTCTTTTTCTCTGAAAGGCAAACCCACAAAACAAAACAAATAAAGACCCAATAAGACAAAAATATCAAAATAAAACAAAAATAGTTTATAAGAAGCATGTGTTGTCCAGCTGCTACTGGACAAGAGGGCTTGTCTGGAATGATTGATACATCCCCTGACATTCCGTTTGAGAAAACTGATTATCCCTTTCCTCGAAGAAATAAGTTGCAACTAGCTTCTTGGTTAGCACTACATATTTATGTCTACTCCCCTCCTCAGTGCTGAGATTCTGTCTGCTTTGAGTCTATACCAGTCTTTTGCATGTTGTCTAAGTCGCTGTCAGTTCACATGTTTATCGGTGCTGTTGTGTCTGGAAGACACTGTTTCCTTGGAGGCAGATAACACTTCTGCCTTTTTACAATCTCTCTGCTTCTTCTGTGTTTATTTCAGAGCCTTAACAGAAAGGTCTGATAAAGGCAACCTGTGTAGGATGAGTGTTCCAAAGTCTCTCACTCTCTGTACACTGTCCAGTTGTGGATCTCTGAGTTAATTAACCACTTAAGGAAAAAGCTTCTCTGATGTGCACTGAGTTACGCACAGATCTAGAGGTACAGCAGTAGGTCATCAGGAGTCATTTTATTGCTATGTTCTTTTAGCAGTGTAACAGTGGTTCCCTGTAGGCCCATGGCCTATATAGTTTCAGGTTTCTGATCACTTAAGCAGGTGTCAGGTGTGGGTTCTACCTCATATCTTGGGCCTTAGACCCAATCAGGAATTTTCCCTCCACTATATACTGACTCCATTTAAATTCCTTTCATATATGTATGTATTTTTTTTGGAAATGCCTACACTATTAGGGTTCCATGTGGTTTGTCAAAATGTCTTTAATGTAGTTGTTCCTCCCCACAGTCTCAATGATGCAATCTAAACTTAATGCTAATTGCTCATTTTTCTAAATGCTTACCATAGGCCTGTACTTTCATAAATGCTACTCAGAATAGAATTTTTAAGCTATATCTGTAATAAATAAAGAGAATATATAGTTATTATTAATTGATAAACATCTAATTATTAGTATTAATTTTTCAATGATGTCTATGTGTAGAATTATCAAGATTTAGGGGCCATTGGAGAGTGCATTAAAGTCAAAAATAGGTTTGTAAGCCTGAATTTGTCCAGGTTTACATTGGCTTAAGACATTACTTTTCCAAATAAAATAAAGATTTTGTAGGTAGCCAAACTACAACAAACAGCATCCAAAAGCTACAAAAAATGTCTATGAAAGACATTTCTTCTTGAAAATAATTTTTCAATATGTTCTAAATTAGGTCTCCAGCACATTAGGCAGAGATATATGTCTTTCTCAAGAGCAACTTCTTGTTTTACATACAGTACAACTGCTTTGGGGAAAAATGTTATTTTATGTTAGGTGCCAGATGACATATTGTATATACCTTTGAGTATTGGCAATTGTCTTAGTTGGAATTTTACTGCTGTGAAGAGACACTGTGACCAAAGGAACTCTTATAAAGGAAAACGTTTAATTGGGGCTGGCTTATAGTTTCAGAGGTTCAGTCCATTATCATCATGGTGAGAAGCATAAAGGCATGCAGGAGCTGAAAGTTCCACAACTTTGCTGGAAGGTAGCCAAAAGGAGACTCTGACTTCACCTAGGACAGAGCTTGAGTAGAGGATACCTTAAAGCCCACCCCCACAGGGGCACACTCCCTCCAACAAAGCCACACCTACTCCAACAAGGCCACATCTCCTAATAATGCCATTCCTTGTGGGCCAAGCATTGGAACACATGAGTCTATGTTGGCCAAACCTGTTCAAACCACCACAGCAATGCAGTAGTTGGGCTAAATCTTTATACAGTAAACTGTTAGGAGTATTTCATTTTTAAAACAAGTTACAAATGAAGTTATGTTTTTCATTTTTAAGAATCATTTTAGAAAATGAGATAAGTAAGGATCCCAGAGTCACACCACCAACTCCACACTTCCCTGTAGTCAGTATAGGGACCACTTGTCTCATGTACCCCTATGGGTCCTTCCTTTACAAAGAAGGGCTCTAGACTTACATCACCAATTCTACTTGATCTGTGGTCTGCCTAGAATAATGAGTCTGTTGCCCACTTGCCAACACTTCTCTCCAGGTAGGGACCTCAAACCCAGCTACCAACTTCACAGTCATGCACCCACCCAGTGGTCACTCTCCCTAAGTACAGATTCCAGACTCTTACTGACACTCAACCCAACCCCTTCTAAACTGCCTGAGAGTCATATACCATGTGCCCCCAAGCTTCTCGATGTCTAGGTAGAGATCTCAGATTAATGCCACCACCTCTGTCCACTCTGAAAGCCTAGAGAAGAACCACATGCCCCATGCTCCCTGGCCTGCCTTTTGTCTTCAGATCGGGATCCGGGACTCAAACTGTTAGTTTCATCTATGTGTGTGGCCTGTCCAGTGACTGCATGTACTGTACCTGCTCTCTAGTTTCCCCCTTTGCCTACTCTTGTCCCTACCCCATAATCCTGAGGACTGGTTGTGAAGATTGTCTAATTTTATCTAAGGTCAGCTCCTGGGCTTTGAAACTTCACCTAGCCCTAACTGAACTCAGACCACATCAGAAGATACATTATTTGAAGATCACCATTGAATTACCCCAAGACTGAGCTCTAAGCCCCCAATCTACAACTTGACAAATTTAGATATCAGGAAACAGAGAGAGAAAAGAGAGAGAAAAAATTCATAGCAAGATACAGTATCAATAGTCTAACTCCTGATATTTGGGTCCTATAACAGATATCTACAGGATATTCCCACAGACATAAAAAATATATAATTTTCATAGCAGGCAACAGATCCTTGTCAAAATTAGATCATATATTAGGAGACAGAACAAATTTCAGTAAATATAGTAAAATTGAAATCACATTCTGCATTCTATCTAACCACAATGGAAAAATCTGGATATTAAAAATAGAAACTACAGCAACTCATGAAAGTTAAACAACATAACACTGAATAACAATTGGATAATGAAAAAAATCAATAAGAAAAATTAAAATCTCTAAAATTTAATGAAAATAAAAACAAAATAAAGCATATCAAAAATCTACGGGACAAAATGAAGGCAGCACTAATAGGAACATTTATAGCACAAAGTAGAATCACAAATTTCTAATGCAGTGTTACTCCTAAAGATCTCAGAAATTCAAGAAACATCAATACCCTAAAACAGGAGATGGGGAGAGATTAGAAAAATTAGAGGTGTGGTTATTTGAATATGCTTGGCCCAGGAAGCAACACTGTTAGAAGGTATGGCCTTGTTGGAGTAGGTGTGACTTTGTTGGAGGAAGTGTGTCACTGTGGGGGTGGGTCTTGAGACCCTCCTCCTAGCTACCTGGGCAAAAGTCTTCTCCTGGCTGCCTTTGGATCAAAGTGTACAACTCTTAGCTCCTTCTCCAGCACCATGCCTGCCAGGACACAGCCAGGCTTCCTGCCATGATAATGGACTGAACCTGTAAGCCATCGCCAGCTAAATGTCTCTTATAAGAGTTGTCTTGGTTATGGTGTATCTTCTCAGCAATGGAAATCCTAACTAAAACAAGGATGAAACTAATGAAGTAAAAATGAAAATTTACAAATGTCAAAAAACCAAAGTGTTGTTCTTTTTTTTTTTTTTTTTTTTGAAAAGAGACAATACAACAGACACTGTCCTCTCTTCTTTCTTGTTAACTCCATTGGGTCTTCCAGTGGTCCATTAACATGTTCTTTATTTCTTTTGTTCAAAGCAATTCCAGTGGCAATCTTTTCTCCTTTCAACACTGTGTGAATTCTCTGCTTCTGCCTGTCTTTCTTACTTTCTTTGGAAGTTTCCTTTTGATAGAATTTGCTCTTACAGAGAACAGTTTCTTGGCCCTGTTCACACAAAAAGCACCTCACACATGCACCTTCTGTATATGCTCTGATTGCTTTGCTTATTAAAAACATTTCTAGTGTTGATATGTTATCTGGTTATCTGGTATTTGTTTTTAGAAATCTCAAGTAGGTGAGATCAGGGTAGAGAGATAAGTGGAGATTGGCTTTGCCTTGACAATAGTTTGAGCTGTATAATAAGTCCCTAGATAACTTCCTGGTTCTCTAATCCCAAAACCATTTTGCTGTTTTTATTTTATTTTATTTTATTTTATTTTATTTTATTTTATTTTTTTAAACTTACTTGACTTCTTTTGACCATCTAGCCTTTACCAGCCATCTTTTATTTGGTAAACTCCTCTTGGTCTTGTGGTTAAGTTATCATGTCTCTGTCATGGTCTCCATGTGATTCTGTTTTCTTATGCCATTTCTTTAGCACTAAAATTTTCTTAATATGCTTTATGCCCTTCTACTTTCTTACATTCATAGCTGCTGAACAGATGGTGATACTTGACTTCAACTACAACCTAAAATTAATAGTGAAATAGATCATCTCAGTGTAGTTTGAACCTCTGACTCCAGTGCTTTTATTTAAACTGTGGCTGCCCCCAACAGCATTTTACTATAAACTCATCCTCTTCCTTCATCTTCAGACATACCAGAAGAGAGCATCGAATTTTATTACAGACAGTCAGTGCTCTTAACTGCTGAGTCATCTCTCCAGCCGCTTGATATTCATTTTTTAGGTGATATGAACTGAAAAAATTACCCATTCATTTTAGTACAGTTTTTTAAAGTATGTCCTTATAATTCTTTGGATTTTTGTCTGTGTCTGGTTTTTTCCTCCCCCTTCATTTCAACTCTAGTCTTTGCCAATCTGGATCTCTACCTTTTAGTTAATTTAGCTAAGAACTTGTCAATCTTATTGGTTTTCTCAAAGAACTAACTCCTTGTTTCATTGTTTATTTATTGATTTTTTTAAAAAAATTATTGATCTCAGCTGTGAGTTTGATTATTTTTTACTGTCTACTCCTTTTGGATGTGAATTATCCTTTTTGTTCTAGGGGTTTCTAGTGTGCTGTTAAGTAACTAGCATGGAATCTTTTCTTTTTAAATTTTTGGTGGCACTTAGTGCTACTAACTTGCCTCTTAGAACAGCCATTATTGTGTCCCACAAGTTTGGATATCTTGTGTATTCATTTTTATTCAATATTGGGAAGCCTTTAATTTCCTTCTTAATTTGCATCTTGACAGATTATTTTTATTCAGTAATGAGTTGTTCAGTTTCCATGAGCTTGTAAGCTTTCTGGTGTTTCTGTTTTCTTTTTTCTTTTCTTTGTTCTTGTTGTTGTTGATATCCAATTTTAACCACAGTGGTCAGATTAAGTGTAGGGTGTTACTTCAATTCTCATGTATCTGTTAAGACTTGCCTTGTATCTGAGTATATGCTCACTTGTGGAGAAAATTCCTGCTGAGAAGAAGATATATTCTTTTGTGTTTGAGTGAAATGTTCCATAAACATCTGATAGGCCCATTTATGTCATCAGTTACCAACATTTTTCTGTTTAGTTTTTGTGTGGATGACTTGTCTATTGGTAGGAGCATGGTATTGAAATATCCCACCATCAGTGTGTAAGAGTGAATATATACTCTAAGTTGTACTAATTATTTTTGTGTGTGTGTGTGAACTTGGGTACCCTTGTGTTTGGAAAATACATGTTAAGAATTGCAATGTCTGCTTGGTTGAACTTTTTTTCTTATGAGTATGTGTTATCATTTACTATTTTTTCTGATTAGTTTTGCTTTGAAGTATATTTTTTTTTTCAGATTTGTAAGTGGCTGTACCAGTGTACTCTGAGATCAATTTGCTTAAAAAGTTTTTTTCTGTTATTTTACCCTAAGGTAATGTCTATCCTTGATGTTAAGGTGTGTTTCTTGTTTTCAGAAGAAAAATGGATCCTGTTTTTGCATCTATTCTCTTAGTATTTGTCTTTGAACTGGAAAATTTAGACCATTGATGCTGCAATTTATCAATGAGCAGTGTTCATGAGTTTCTGTTTATTTGTTATGGTGTGTATGTGTGTTTGCCCATCTTGGTTTGCTGGTTTGGAGTTATTTATTCCTTGTGTTTTCTTGGGTGTGGTTAAACTTTTCAGGTTGAAATTTTCCTTTTTAGTGCTTTCTAGAGGGCTGAATACATAAACAGATACTGATTAAATTTGGTTTTATTATGGAATGTCTTTTCCCCCCATCTATTGTATTAAAAGTTTTGGTATATATTACTCTGAACTGGCAATTATGATCTTTGAGAATTTATGGAACATCTGTCCAGGCCCTTCTGACTTTCAGAGTTTTCAATGAGAAGTCAAATGTTATTCTAACAGTTTATCTTTACATATTACTTGGTCTTTTCCTCTTGTAGTTTTTTAATATTATTTCTTTGTTCTGTATGTTTAGTGTATTATCATATTCTGGGGAAAAATTTTTTCTGGTCCAATCTGTTTAGATTTGTCTTTGTTTCTTTTAGGGATAAGCATATATAGGTTAGGAAAATTTTCTTCTATTATTTTTGTTGAAAATATTTTCTGTGCCTTTAACCTGGGTTTCTTTTCCTTCTTCTACTCATATTATTATTAGATTTGTTCTTTTAATACTGTCTCAGATTTCCTGAGCAATTAGTGCCTGCAGATTTCTAGATTTAATATGTTTTTTGACTGAGACATCCATTTCTTCTATCTTGTCTTCAATGCCTGACATTTTGTCTTGCACTTTTTGTATTCTTTGAGGAGACTTATCATTGATGTTCCTGGTTAGATTTCCTAAATCTTTATTTCCAGACTTCCTTAAGTTTGAGTTTTCTTTATTGATTTTATTTATGTATTTGGGTTATTTAGTTTTACTATTTGTATTTTATAAAGGCTATTTTTAAACCCCTGTATTGTGCTTCAGCTACTTTGCATTTCTCAGGACCTGCTGTATTAAGGTTGCTGGAACATACTGTCCTGACTATTACTGTATTTTTATGCTGGCATCTAAGCATGTGGATTTTGGATGATTACAATTATAGGTACTGATATCTGATCTTATCTTTGTTGGGTAGTGTTGTGTTCCTTGGTTCTGTTGAATGCTTTGTTTCGTAGGAGGATGTAATTGCTCTGTGTTGCCTGCTAAGGAATTTTCTGGGAACCTATCAGAAGTGGTCAATGAAAGATAGAGTATGTTTCTTGGTATTAGGAACTGACACTTAGAAATGGGGATAGACCGAAAGTGAGATAGAGTGCTGATAGAATCCACAGGAAGGAGGAAAGCCAGATGTTCCTCCAGAATCTGCTTAGTTTGCAGGGAATAGGGGCAGAGAGTGGGGAGAAGCAATAGTAGGAAGTGTGATGCAGAGCTGGGGATGAGACTGGGAGTTAAATTTGGAGGAGAGAGAGAATGAAAATCTGAAGCTACCTGCTTCTGGAGCTTTCTTGCTTCTCTGACCCACTTGACTGTTGGGTCACAAAAAATCCTATCTTGATTTGTAATGAATATAATATTTTGCTTTTCCTTCAACTCAGCTACCTTTTCCTCCAAACCTCAAAGTTCACAGCCTAAATCATTTTTTATAAAAAGCATCTCAAATCAAATATGCAGTACATATACTAATTTGTAGCATAATACATACTTAATAAAGTCCAAATACCTCCAAGCTGCACACACAATGCAATTTCATCAATGAGTGATTTCAGATGGTGCCTGTGGTTGGAATGGATTTCATTCCTATGAGATGACACAGATATAAAGCTTCAGTAGATATGATGCCTGAAGTTCTCAAGTTAATTGGATTTGATCAGTCCTGAATCCCAACCCCTGCCTACTAGTAAAACAAGTGTAAATCACTGCTTTTTGAGAGACACTACAAAGAATTTTCAGAATCAAAAAAAAAAAAAAAAAGAGAGAAGAAAGGTTAATGATTTGAAAACAGTGATCTTTTAAAATAATGACCTTTTAACTTCTGTGATAAGGACATCTTTAAACAAATGGGCTATAATCCAAGAAGAAATCAGGTATACTCCATTCAGGAAGTGGGTATGTAGCTACTTAACAGAGAAACAGCTAGAATATCTGGATATTTTGAGGAATCAGAAGGATCTTATACATTTATATCTGTCACTAATTAAGCCTATAAAGTTGTGATTTAATTTACCACTTTTCATGTTTCTTTTAAGATTCCTGTTTGTTTGTTTTGTTTTTGTTTTTGAGGTGTTTTGTTTTTGTATTGTTTTGTTTTTTGTTTTCTTTTTTATCAACTCAACACAATCTCGAGTTATTTAAGAAGAGTAGCCTCATTTAAGAAAATGCTTCCATCTGATTGACCTGTAGGCAAGTTCATGACCCATTTTCTTGATTAAAGATCTCTATGGGAGGTCCAGCCCACTGTGGGGAGATGGTCCCAGGCAGTATTAGAAAGAAAGCTGAAACTGAGCCTGAGAAGCAGGCCAAACCCCTTATATTCTAGTTAGAAACATTATTTCCCAAAAACAAAACATGTAGAAGTAAAATGATTCTCATTATGAGACTAAGATTGGGACATGTAAATGAAAGTAAACTCTTTCATCCTAAGCTGCTTAACCATGGCCTTTATTGTGGCAATAGAAAGCAAACCAGGACACTTGGCTTGCAGGAATCTTAGGTCAGAATTTTGACTGTAGGATGGCAACCCCCTGAAAAGAGTATTTTTAAAAGTAAATAATAGATGAAAACTCCCCCAAAGTTGATATTCAATGTAGAAAGCTCAATTAACTGGAAGTAGTTTAAATCTAAAGCAATACACCCTGAGACATATTATGAATGAGCTGTCAGGACTCAAAACTCAGTAAAATAGAAGTTACTTATCCTATTTGAGGAATTCTCAGTAAAACTGTCAGTGAGTTTTTCAGCAGAGATTTTTCAGAATAGAAGTTCATGGGATGATATAAAGGCATGGACAGATGATATGAAAAATAGTATAATTTAAAATTTGGCTTATAGTTACACTCTTCATTTCCTACAGGATTTAAAAGACAAATGTATAAAACAATTTCAACTCTGCTAGTGAGCACAAAACATATCAAATGTAATTTTTCACATCAGTGTCATAAAGTAGGGGGATCAACCTGACTAAGGAGACAAAATTTTTATCCAATGAAAGCTATACAATATTGATGAAAAAAATCACAAAAAATACAGCACCTTGAAAAGTTATCTGTGCTTGTTGATGAGAGGAATTAAATTATTTAAATATTCTCCTGCACAAAATGACCTATACATATGAAAAAATTCTTATCAAAATTCCAATGGTATTCTTCATAAATATGAGGAAAAATATCTTAAAATTTATATGAAATAAGAAAAAGAATGACAACCTAGTGATATGATCTACACCAAAAAGAAGAAATGACATTGAAGAAATAAATGTTAGAGAATGAAAGATTTTGGGGGACATTATAAATATGATTGGCTAATTAAATATTTTAATTCTATTAATAGTCCTTGTGAGGGTTAGAAAAGATCAAGGATAAAACATGAAGAGTTGCCTAAAAATCCAAAGCAAAATGGAACAGAAATTAAATAGGAATGAAAGATACTAGATGAACAGTGTAAAGAATTGACCATTAAGATGAAAGAAAGGTGAAAAGAACAGAAGAAATAAGAAGGGTGAACATAATTGGAGACTAAGTCAAGAGACGGTTCCAGAACTGAAGCACAAGATTCCACTACACACTGAGACTTATCTGGTACATTTAGCATGGCTCCATAATGCATAGTGAGAACAAAGCTTGTCCATACTCATGAAGGTCTAGAGTGTCGGGTAATAAGCCCAGCCTGCTTTGCTGTTTGTCTTTCACTTATAAAATAGAAGTTTATGTGTGGCTCATCCCAGTCAATTATTTTATTTTCATTATTTCAACAATCATAAATATATTAACATATTCATTATCTAGACTGGCTTCTCTCTGTACCATCAAAAATTATTCTTTGTATAAAAAGTCTATGCTGAAAATATTAGATAGCAAACAAGCTTGGCATTTTTGGTTAGTTCATTTTTCTCAATTATAAAGCCTGACTACTTTATGTAACATTTTCTAAATCTATAGCTCTTACAGTTTATGATTTTCTTTTTGCTTAACTATTTTTATATTGAAAAATAAGAATAAATTTATCTCTTACAAAATGCTCTGTTGGAAAAACATATCTATTATATCTTCATGGGATATATGCAAAGGGCAAACTAAATACCTATTTGAAAACAGAAAAAAAAAAAACCTCAGGGTTTTCTAATTTTTTGAAATCTTCCAGCTTCAGAACATGCTTATTGTGTTTATGTCTTGTCCTTGATTAGCCCAAAATAAACTTAGGGCCAGGAATGGTCATACCTGCCTTTAATCCCAGCACTCAGAGGCTGAGTCAAGCAGATCTTTGTGAATTCAAGGCCACCCAAGGCTATGTAGCAACATCTTGTTTAAAAAAAGTTAAAAAAAAATCATTATATCTCAGATATGATAGTTTTTTTTTCAAATAATCTTAGGTATTAGTGAGATCACTAGTGGTCTTTAGTAGCTTTCTTCCAATGAGACATAGTCCTAGATAAGAGATCTCCTAGGATGCTCTCTTCCTCTCCTGTGTTCTAATTGGTTAATTATTCTTCCCACTATAAAGCTGACTTTATAATGAGAGCTAACTGGAATTTTATTAGCCACTTCCATTATTCAATCAAAATGACACTAGTGATGGGTCAGCTTTCAGAAACAGCAAACAAAACCAGGACCCTAAGATCCCTGTCTGTTCCCTATGTAACTTCTATACTCAACACCAAGCCTTGCTTATTTCTGGGTTACATAGTTGTGAATATTATCACAGGTGAGACATGTTTGATCAGAACAGACTGAAAGATTAAGAAACGGTAGCATGTTTTCAATCTCAAGATTTTAGGGTCATATCAGGTCTACTCAGTTCATGCCCTTGAAACTAAATCTCCATTCAAGAGTTTGCATATTGGTTGGGGTGGCAAATACAAACATGAAGTCATGGCCAGAGTGCTTTAACTACAGTGAATCCAAAGAGCTAGGGTCGGGGAGGAGTAAAGAGAATTTTTGACAGCTTGTAAAGGAATTAATAAGAAAAGAACACGTGACTTTTGACTTAATGGACCTGAGATTTTGTACAAAGTCAGGGAGATGCTAGGATGCTATAACAAGTTTTAGAACTTTATTGTCAAAATCAAGAGTCTCAGCTACTCCAGATAATGATTATTCTATAGAGAAATCTCCTGTTTCAAGTTAAAAATGAAGACTAACCAGCATGAAGACAGGCATCTCAGAGCTGACATCCATATATGGATGGTATCATTAAGTTCAACTACTTCAATGAACTCTACATGGCACCTACATTGTATCCTATACTAAACCAAGATCTCATTTATTCACACAGCAGCTTACAACTATGTGAAATATCTATTGCTACAACTAGAGTAAGCTAGATAGTAACAAGAATTTTGAGTGACATTAGAGTTTATCCCTAACAATGATAATGTTGAGACAATGTCTGATGTGTAGTAGCTAGTTACAAAAATGAATGGTTACTAAGGAGTTGACAGGACTAGGTGGCATATGCTCTAGGTCATATGAAAATTTAACATGTGATACTTGTAGTTTCAGTGATCGTAGATGTAATTTTTATATTATAATATGCAAAATTTTCATGTATGCAATGGTTAATCCCAATTATTAACTTTGTGGGATTTAGAATAGCTGTGGAAACAAGTCTGTGGGCATGTCTCTGTGGGAGGTACTGTCCCATGTACTAGGCTCTCAGGTTTGGTAAAAAGAAAAAAGTGAGCTTAGTGCAAGCATGTGTCACTCTCTCCTTTCCAGCTGTGTGGTATCACTAGCCTCTTCCTGCTCCTGACAGCCTATCATCTCTGCTCTAATGGGTGGCAGCCCCTGGAAACGGAAGTTCCTCCTCTGCTCCCTGCATCCTATCATTTCTGCTCTAATGGGTGGCATCCCCTGAAAATGGAAGCTAAAATAAAATAAATAAAATAAAATAAATCCTCCTTTTTTTTCCTGAGATCAGGGGTTATTTTTGCCACAACAACAATGTGAACAGCTAATAAATAAAATTTGTACCTTGATTAGGTTTTGTTGCTCTGTTAAACCTGATCATGGTGTTTTATAGGGTTTTGGAACTAGTTTATGGGAACAAAGTTCATCAGGATAAGTGTACAAGGGCAATGGCAAGTCTGATCAAGAGGCCCAGGTTTCATCTCAAACTAACAGACAAAACTGGCAGTACATTGAAGCAGAATGTAGGGGTGTAGGGGTGGTTTTGATGCTTTGATCAGGAATCTGTGTGTGAATGCTGAAGGTCCGGTTCTCTAACTGATCGAATTTCTGGTTTTTGTTGTTGTTGTTGTTGTTGTTTTTTTTTTTTTTTGAAACTCAGTTGTGTTACATGATGTTTTCCTGAAAGCTGTTTTGTGAGAGGATATTTTGCTTAAGCAGACATGTGAGAAGGCAGAGGGTACCTGATGTTTAGAAAGAATATAAATATAACCTCACAGACAATGAGAGGATAGTCTTGCATTGCTAGGCCTTGCAACGCTTCACAGATCTTAGCTAGCCATGTAATGATTTGCTTGTCTTCATTTGTCTTCACTTTACAGATATACACCAAAGAACTCCTCTGGGTATTCCAACTGATTCTTGCTGCTTCTGCTGACTCCTGCCAATTCAGTGGAGTCTTGAAGTTTCTGCTGGATCCAGACACTGCTACTGATTCGTGTTTGGTGTTTTCTATTGAACTAGACTCCTGATAACAAAGGTTGGAATTGTCCCAAAGAACCACTTCTAAACAGGTCCACAACCCTTTTTTTCTTTTAACTTTTCTTCTCTACTACCTCTGGACAGTGTCCTGGAAGCGAGGTTGAGGCATTTAAGAACCCTAATTAAAGTAGGAATTGAAAAACCTAAGCCTGATAATTTGAATAGGACATGGAACAACAATTCGTAGTTCCAAACACCTATATAAATCCTCTTGTATACTCAACCCATTAGTAATATTTTTTTGCTAGATAATTAACAAGAGTGGCTATCTTAACTTCTCGTGTCAAAACTATTGCAGAAGCAGTGGTGCTAGCAATTAATGTAATTAAAGTTGTTAAACCAGCAATAATCAAGCCCACTGCCCTCTTGCTTTTGCTTAAAGCCTAACTCACTTCTTCTAGCACTTTCAAGCCTTTTTCAGAGAATCAATGTTTTTCTAATACTCAGGGCAGTAAGAAAAAAGCTGGTTGATAGACCCCCCACCCCATAACAGACATGCCAGGTTTATCAGAAGGAGGTTCACAGTTTAAGAGTTAGGAGCCATCTTGAGTGTCATGACAAATACCACTGGAGTGGTGTTACTTCTAAAATTTACAATGATAGTCATTATAATTAGAAAAATGTTTAAAGACGCCTGTAGGGTATTTGGCATAATCCTAACACCTCTCTGGATGTTTTAACTTTGCATAGTGAGATGATGAATGTGAAGAATGCTGCTCTGTTGACCTTTGTTGCTGCAGATAATGCTGATAAAATTATCCATGGCTGGAGGTCAGTATTTCCATTTTGGTCAAACCTCAGGAATGGCATATATAGCTTGATTAGGCTAGCCCCCTTTGTCCTTGGATTTTTTTATTCCTTCCCATCATGTTAAAGCTTGTCTCTAATTGTATCAACAGGTTGGCCGCCAAAGTACATGACTTAAAACTGACAATAGACCCCCAGACAGAGCTACTAGTTTAATAGGCTGGCAAGCCAAGGACAGACAAAATTTTGCACAGAGCCTTATCAACCTAAGACAGAAGTAAATTGCTTTTGATAATGCATATTCCATGATGAATAAGGAAGGCATTCTTCTCAGAACAACCTAAGACAGGTTCAGTCTGGTTTATGCAATAAAAAGGGGTAGATGTGGAGAACTTTTGGAGCTGCCTGGCAGGAATCTGACATTGACCAAGGACAAAGAAATGGGCTGCAGGCAAGATTCTGACATTAAGCTAGAACAAAGAAGTAACTTCAGGCAGAAATCTAAATCCTAGGCTAGAACAAAGAAATAATTATAGGCAGGAATTAAAACTTAAGCTAGAACAAAGAAGTAGGCTTCAGGTATGAAAATGACTTTGAGCTAGGACAGGGAAGTAGGCTTAGATATTTTGGTCATCCTGATAAGCCCTTAGAAATAGTGATCACAGGAGTGATCACGGGACTATGTTTATTGTCCTGCGTGTTCTTTGACTATTTGTGTTTATTGTCTTGCTTGTTTCTTGACTATTTGCATCTATTATATTGCTAGCTCCTCAACCTAGAACTGACCTTAATACTTGCATGTAATTTAAATGGTATAAAAGCAAGAAAGGAGGAGAAGGGATGGGATAGGGAATTAATGGGGGTGGGGGAAAATGGGGAAAGGTATAACATCTGAAATGTAAATAAATAAAATATCGAATAAAGAAAAAAAAAGGAAATTTTAAGCCCACAGTACTTTCTACATGGCATTTAATTTATAATGATAAAGAACACAGGATTGGGAGGAGGGGTCATGGAATCTTTATGAGAGCCACTAAACTCCAGAGAGCCACTAAGTCTAGATAATGTATGGTTTCATGAAAATCCTTTTTACTGGGGCTCTGATTCCATAGATGGGGCCTCAAACTCAAGAAATAGGAGACAGTATGCTGAGCACAACCACCCATCACTCTCTGCTTCTGCTCTGTGGATACCATGTGACCAGCTACCTCCTGTTCATGCCACCTGGACTTTCTTGTCTTCATGGGCTGCATATTCCACAACTGTAAATCCAAAAAAAAAAAAAATGTTTCTTTCTTTCTTCTGTATTTGGTCAGAGCAATTAGACAAATACAAATATATCATGTTCTCTTCTGGAATGTAAAACTTCACTGCCATACTGGGACCTGTGGTGTTGACTTATCTCACTTTTTAAAGCTGAGTGGAACCACTGACTATGGCACTTAGAGCATCCCTGAATAAGCTTATCTGAGGACCTTGGAAGTACATTGGGAGTTACATTTAGATGTAGGGAGGAAATGGTGTTCTTGACTGGTACTTGGATGAAACACAAAGGAGAAGGGCTGGAGTTACTAGAATAGCAGACCCTAGAAAGATGAAGCAGAGAAGCTAGAAGAGAGGGCATTTTTATCCACCTCTCAAACCCTATAACTTTTAACTATTCTGTATTATTTAACTGTATACATGTCTTAAATTTTTTTCTACATTTTAAATAAGAGTTTAGAACATTTCTAACTTTTGTTATAATTATATTTGGTACTATAAATGATATTCTGTCTTTTATATACAAAATTTCATGTGTCTAGAAGTAGAATTTCTATTTAGGTTTATTTGATAGATTTTATAGTTGTCTATCAAGAACAATATAGCTGACAATGAAATAAAAATAAAACCATTTACAATGTCTATAAAAATGTAAAATACCTAGAAATAGCTTTACCAAGATACAACTAGTTCATTACTGCACCTCTATAGATACTAAATAATGTTTTATTTGAACTCTAGAAATGGAGTTTAAAAGCTAATAAATGAATATACATGAACTATGGACGAAAAACTCATTTTTTCCTGTTTCTCAACATCTTTGCATTTTATTTTCTATGCCACAAGATTACAGACATTTCAAATTCCATTGAGAAATGTGAATGTTGAATCTAGGCTCATTAATAGTAATGAAGGCATTAAGAACATACGTTTCAAATAGCAATATATATATATATATATATATATATATATATGTATATATATACATATATATATTATACTTCTATTCAGAACATAGACATATTCAGGAGAATCTAATTTCTCTTTGCCTTCCTTGATCATGTACTTTCAAAGTCCAAAATAACAGTCTCAGCAGCAGATCAGCAAATTCTTGTCATTCTTCTGGTTTATTAGTCTTCTTTGTATGAGTTAGAGTGCCCTCTTACACAGGGCACTCTAGGGCATTCTGGAGTCTGGTTCTCGTTAGTGGTATAATAACAAGGGACTAAGGCATGAGAGAAACTATTAACTAACTCTTAAAAGAGAGCTTCCACAGGCACGGAAATAGCCACTTATTTTAAGCCAAAAAAGAAGGGCAACTTCTAAAAAATGAAAAGAACTTCTTCCCGAGGCACTGGCAGCCATCAGAGTACTTTACAAGGCAAGGCTCAGTGACTCATTCATTCCTTCTTTATTTCCTGTCTTAAGTAACCAGACTTCTTTTCTTTGTGATCATTGTCTTATGGCCACAAACAAAAAACCAGTTAGGTTGTGCATTGCTAAATTACAGTATCATTTTAATTCTGTCTCTTTGTGAGCATTAGTTCATTCTTTAAAGTGGTAATTTGGAGCCTTTAGCTTGTCATTATTTTGCCATGTCAAGGAAATTGGCCACCCTAATACAAGGTACTGTAAGTCTTCACAGTCTTCACATATTTTATAATGCCAGGAACTTTGTCTTCCTCAACATAGTTCCCAGGAGGGCATTGTCTTAGATGATAAGTGAATAATTTATTTGAATGTATCTTTAATTTGTTAAATTATTTTATTTACATTCCAAATGTTGTCCCACTTCCAGGTCCCTCCTCCAAGAGCTCCTCATGCTCTTCCCCATCTCCTTTGCCTCTGAGAGGGTGCTACTCCACCCACCTACCCTCCTCACATACCCACCCAACTCCACGTCATCTCCCAACTTCCACTTCCCTGGGGCATCACATTCCTACAGGATTAGGTACATTGTCTATCACTGAGGCCAGACAAAGCAGTCCTCTGCTACACACGTGCCAGGGGTCACTGACCAACCCATGTATGCTCTATGGTTGGTGATTTAGTCTCTGTGAGCTCTGAGGGAGTCCAGATTAGTTGATACTGTTGTTCTTCCTATGGGGTTCCCTTCCATTTCAGCTCCTTCAATCCTTCCCTCAACTCTTCCATAGGAGTCCCAGACATCAGTCCAATGGTTGACTGTATGTATCTGTATCTCTCTCAGTTAGGTACTGGTAGAGCATCTCATAAAACAGCCATACTAGACTCCCTATCTGTAAGCATAATGTAGCATCAGTTAGAATGTCAGGATTTGGTTCCTGCATATGGGATGGATCCCAAGTTGGGCAGGTCACTGCTTCTTCAGATTCTGCTCCATTTTCATCCCTAAATTTCCTTTAAATAGGAACAATTCTGGGTCAGGAAACACTTAAAAGAAATGTTCAAAATCCTTAGTCATCAGGGAAATACAAATCAAAATGACCCTAAGATTCTACCTCACACAAATCAGAATGGCTAATATAAAAAATTCAAGTAACAGCACATGCTGGTGAGGATGTGGAGAAAGAGGAACACTCTTCCATTGCTGGTGGAATTGCAAACTAGAATAACCACTCTGGAAATCAATCTGACAACTCCTCAAAAAACTGGAAATATTTCCACCTGAAGACCCAGGTATACTGTTCCTGGGCATATACTCAAAAGATGTTCCATCATACTACAAGAACATGTGTTCCACTATGTTCATAGTAACATTATTCATAATGGTCAGAAGCTGGAAGCAACCCAGGTGTCCCTTAACTGAAGAGTGGATACTGAAAATGTGTTTCATTTACACAATGAAACACTACTTAGCTATTAAAAACAAGGACATCCCTTAATCCCAGCACTTGGGAGGCAGAGGCAGGCAGACTTCTGAGTTCGAGGCCAGCCTGGTTTACAGACTAAGTTCCAAGACAGCCAGGGCTACACAGAGAAACCCTGTCTCAAAAAACAACAATACCATCATGACTGAGGAAATCCAAAGGTCATGCATCATATGTACTTGCTGATAAATGGCTTTTAGCCAAAAAGTACAGAATCTCTATGATACAAACCTCAGACTGTAAGAAGTTTAACAAGAAGTAAGGGTCAAGTGAGGATGCTTCAATCCTACTTAGAAGGGGGAAGAAAATAATCACTGAAGACAGAGTAAGAGAAGGACCTGGATGGGAGAGGGAAGAGAGAAGAGAAAAGGAGGACAGGATCAGGTATGGTGGGAGAGGAGACAGAAGAGAAGTCCAAAGGGCCAGGAGAATGAATGGAAATATGTACCTGCATGGGTTGGGGGTGGGGAAAGTCCAAGAGACCTTAGATGTGAGAAGCTCCCAGGACTCAAGTTAGATGAGATGATCAATAATGGGCAGATGGAACCTGAAGAGACTACCTCCAGTAGGTAGACAAGGTCCCCAGTGGAGAGATGGGGCTACCTACCCATCTTCAAAATTTTTGGTAACTGAAATTATTAAGTGGTTGTTCTGTCATAGGGATTTCTAGTTTCTATCCTGGAATCCTACACACATACATCCACAAGCACACAAGTAGAACATAATTTCTTATTCATTTCACCTCAACATTATAATTTCTAACATTTTATTATTTTCTAGCTATCTGCTATCAATTCTCATTTTTATGCCAATATTTGTGTTAGTTGGGGATTTTGTAAGAAAACAAGATTAGTTTTATGCTATGTAAGCAGTGGACAATGTTGTGTAAAACATAAAGAAGTGATAGAAGAAATAGGAGACTTCACAGGAAAGAACAAAGCCCGATTGTGAAATCAAGGGATTATGAGATTCTCAAAAGAGACATGCAAGTAGTGAACGAAGACATCAATACAGGGTAGCATCCTAAAGTGAGTAACAAGCCTCCTGTTTCCAAAGGAGAAAACTGAATGGTGAAAGAGAACTATGCTCCTATATGAATAGAGAAATGAAGACCAGATGATCAAAAAGTAGAAGTTAAAATCTTTTGAAAAGAAATATTAATATTTAGTTTTATATCTCCATCTACTTGGATATATTTCAATAGTTGACAATTGGTAATTGAAAATTGTTATTATTAATGTATTTTGTTCTCTTTTGGTTGTCTTATGTTTTATGAAGTTTATGTTTTCTCACAGGAGACCCTAGACAAAAGCCTGTGTAGTAACAGGGTGGCTGTGGCAAGTGTTCATTTTATGCAACTAAATGTTTCAGAGGAATCTGGTTAAAGTAATTTGCATCCTTTGGATTCTTTCCATAGAGTGTGTAAAGCTCAAAACTTCTTAAAGGCTCTGGTTTTTTTTTTGATTCCTCCATTAGCCAAGGCAATAAAAATTGAGCAAATTTAAATTTCTATGTAGGATAAAATTATGAACCAAAAATTTTAATTCTATTGTGAGCTTATATTATCTCATGCCTTGAGATATAAAATTTCATATCTCTATTTTTAGAATTTTTCATCTTAGACAGAGAAACTTTTTGAAAATGTTTAATTTTGGAGCATTAAAGCATGCAAAACAGAAAAAAAAAAACAGAGGGAACAGCCATTAATTCCTTGCTTTCTTAGCTTCAATAGCAGTAACTGCCTTTCCATTTTTATTCATGCTCCTTGTCAATGAAGATACAAAAGACACTTTAAGGTTTATTTTTAACAGGACATTTCTCTCTCTCTCTCTCTCTCTCTCTCTCTCTCTCTCTCTCTGTGTGTGTGTGTGTGTGTGTTTGAGGAGAGTATTTGTTTAGATAGTGTATAGAGACTTTGTTTACTTGCTATTGACTTATGTAAGCATCTTTTGTATTTTGGATGTAACTCCCGCTTAAATGCAAACCTAAAAGTTTTTCACAATATGTGGATTTCTTTACTCTAAATTTCTTTCGCTGTGTAAAACCTTATTACTTTGAGAAACTAATTCTGGAATTATAATTAATGTTTTGGTGAGTCTACTGATTGCTCTGTAGCATTATTTATTTATTATTTTGTACAGTTTTTTAAAAATTATGAACAAATGCTTCATTTTTGTCTTTGCTTTTTCAGCATGTATTAAGATCACCATGTGGTTTTTTTTCTATGGTATATTATACTTATAGATTGAATGGTAAACCATCCTTGGATTTCAGGATGAATCTAGTTTAATCTACTGTTGAATTTGGTTTGAGACTATTTTCATGAAGTTGTTTCTAAAGATGTTCTTCAAAGATATAGTCCTGTAGTAGTTGTTTTTGTTTGTTTGTTTGTTTGTTTTGTAATAGTTGATTTGGTTTAGTATCAGTGTTTTGCTTACATATTAAAGTAAAAAGTTTCTTTAAAATTCATTCCTTCTGCTTAATTTCTTTGGAAGAGGAAAGTTAATATCAATTCTTTGACTGTTTGATGAAATTTAGTTATGAATCCCTGAGGGACTGGAATTGATAGAGTTATTCAATTACTGATTCAATCTCCTTTACTATTGGTCTTACATCTGATTTGTTTTTGATTCACTCTTAATTTTTACTGCACTTTTCAAGTAAGTCATCTATTTACTCTGCTGGGGTGCAGCTATTCATTTTAGTCTCTTATGAACTTATGAATTAGATTAGTTGCCTCTTAACATTTTTTATTACCAAAAAGTAAAAGCTCTCCTTTTTAGTTTTGTTTATTTAAAGTCTCCATTTTTTTGTTTCATCTTTAGTTTTTTTTATTTTTGTACTAGAGTATTATACCCAGCAAACATGTCCTTTAAAAGTGATTGTAAGATAAAAGTATTTTCAAACAAATGAAAGTTGAGGAACCTTAGCACACCTAATTAGATCATCAATATTATAAAAATTGTTGGTAAATGCAAGAAAAATATAGAATTTATTAATGAGTAGTCAATTTCAGAATTCTATTATTCTCTAATAGTGGCTAAATGAACTACCTTTCTAATATGAAGATGTCATGAGTATGCTATTCTTGAAACATAAAAAGTGCATTATGTCTTTCCACAGTATCAGAATTTATTGAAGAACAATGAATTTACAAGGTACAGAAATTTCAACTGCAATAATTTGCCAGATGGTCCTTGTTTCTTTAGTTCTTGGACTAAAGCAAGTATTTGGGCCTTTTTGCCAGTCTAAATTATTATTATAATCTCTCAGATTGCATATCATATATCACAGGGCAAAAATATGAATATAGATTATAAATTGGCTGAAATGTCTTAACAGTACCCAGAAGAGTTAAATAGAGTTAAATAAAATGAGTTACACTGGGAAGGTGGTTTCATTTATGTGTCTACCTAGCTTCAAAGTCTTCATCCATCCTTAAGATGAAGTTAAAACCTACTTGTAAAAATGAAATCTCTTAGGGCAATGCACAGTCTGAACAACCATTGTTCTGCACAATATGCAATAGATAAGGCCACAACTGATCTCAACTGAAAATTAAGACAAAAATATTGAAACAACTATAACTATGATAATTTGCTAAAGAGCACAAGTATAAAAGAAAATAAAAACACTTAAAACAATCATGGAAGAAGATGCAAGGGTAGAAATGATATATATGATTAAAGTTAAGTCAGTAGCACACTCTGAGTATAAAATGTTTTTTGTAAGCAGCATGATTACCACAAAAAAATCCTCAATTGATTTGCAAATAACTGAAAGAGAGGAGTCACTACTACCCCTATGAGAGTAATCAAAGTAAACCAGCAAATTACAAAGTAGGTACAAGCTAACTAAGAAATTATCAGTTTGGTACAAAAATAATTTAGTTTATTTTTGCTGTTATTAAAATTTTTCATTTGCTATTAAAATACATTTTAATAAGAATGATTATATCTTGTCTTAATGCATACTACTTTATATTTTATTTTGCTGATCATTACTTTTTATTTTATATTGATTTTTCTAGTATATAAATGATGTTAGCCAAAGAGCAAATTTAAATAATTTTATTTCTTGAGTTTAAAATAGATTATATACTAGCACAGAAAACTAAAATCATGAACAATATACTTGTCATAGGAACTGCTAATAAAAGGACACAGTGCAGTGGGGGTCCAAGAAAGTTTGCAAAGATTAAAGAGATAAATAAATAAATTGAAGAGATGACTAAATGAGTAAAGGTTGCCACCAAGGTTGTTGACCTGAGTCAAAATTCCTGGACCCATATTCTTCAAGGAAGCAAAGGGCTTTTACAGGTTGTTCTCTGATTGGCACATGCATCCATGGAAAGGTGAAAAATTTTGGTTAAGTGTGTGCCTTAGGAGCTAGTAAAAGCAATCAGCAGAATTGTCACCTTTTTTACTCTACACAAAACAACTCAATTCTCAAATGGATTGTGATATACAATGAAAAGTGAACTGTGCATGCATGATACGCATGGTGATGGCCAGCTCAGGTGTTGGGTAGAAAAGATACTCCACCTTGCTTCTTAGAGCTGCTCTAGAAAAGGTCTTGGTCACTGTTTCGTAATCTGCTGCTCTGAGTCTGATCTATAGCTTTCTGAATCTTGCCAAATTCATCATATCCAAGAAGCAGGCTTAGCCAATCAATAAGATGCATGGAAATCTGCAGTCCAACAGCTGACATTGTTTAACAGATAAGACCTAATTTTCCTCTACCATAATTCCCAGGTTTACAAAGCAAAACCAACCATTTAAAAGTTGAATGAAGTGGGATACAAGCTATGACTCAACCACCATTTTCACATGACCTCTTGTCAACCACTTACCACTTATTCAAATGTTTTGACATTTTTTTCTTTTCCTGCAAGAAAAATCCTTCCTAAACCAGCAGAAAGTAGAATGCTCTCCAAGAATTGTGGGGAGCCGACAGAAGGCGGCTATTATCCTTGCAACCATCTTGAGCCATATACCCTGACAAGAGACTTGATTACAATAGCCTACAACAGCTGAGCACACTCTGATAGTATCTTGTTTTAGATACCCAGGATTTTCTCTTGGATGTGTGACTTAAAGGTGTGTGACTTAAGGGCGTAACTTAGAGATCAGATTTAGAGACAAGACCTAAGGGCATGACTTAAAGGCATGACTTAAAGGTGTGGCTTAGAAGTGAGACACATAAAAGGCAAGAGGCAGTCAGAAGAAGTCAGTAGGAATTAGACATTAGACATGAGGTAGAAGACACTTGGACTAGAGAACCTCGGAAGAAGAATTATTAGACACTTGACACTTGGAGTAGGCACTTGAGACTCAGACAGGCAACTAAGATTAGACACTTGTACTTGGATGAGACTTGAGACTAGAACTTGGAGGCACTGGGGACTAGGAACTAGGGACTAGGAACTCAAGACTTGGGACTTGGACTAGGAAGAGAAACTAAAGAATAAACGGGATTGAATCACACTCTGTCTGGTCTCCATTCCTCAAGTCTGTCCTCACTCTCTCTCTCTTGCTGAACCCCAATCTGTGGACTGGAGCAGCTTGGGGCAGTATGGGCTCTAATGACTTAGCCCCCAAGGGTTTTGGCAGTGAGGGTCCCAACACTGACAGAGCTGTCCTCGACATTTTGGCCCCCAAACATGGGGCAGAGTGGTTCTCAACACTTTTGACCCCCAAAGTGGGGCAGCTCAGGCTGCAACAAAGAATTAATATATTTTTTATGCTCTACGAATAAGCAAAGATTTCTAATATTTAAAAATGTGCCGATTGTACTAGTTCTAATTTTGACTGTTAAAGATGTGCTAAACCCTAATTGAAATAATTTAAACTTACAGTCTGAAAACACAATTCCCTTTGTACCAGGCTTTGAACTAAAAACCTATTAGCAAAATGAGATATAGTAAGCTCAATTTACCAATAATAGTAGATGTTCTGAATTTTCAGATCCAAAGACACTGGATATCTTGATTTTAAACCCAAACCAAACTGAACAAAAACTTCTAGTACATGGTGCCTACAAATGTCTCAAATTATCCCTAAGAATAAATGACTAAAGAGGAAAGGTAGACAAAGATCATCCACTGAGACAGAAAACAGTGCAGGCAGCAATGCATCAGGGTCTTCTCTTAAGGGTACTAGTCTTATTATTAAAAGAATTAAAGAATAGACTCAAATAGGAGTGCAAGAAAAAATTTATTATGATTTAAAAAGATAAAAATCCCAGGGCAGGAAATCTGTAAATCTCATCAGCTGCTGGTGAGGGGAAGAGAGGAAAGTAGATAAGGGAACTATGCTGTTTAAGCTTCCATGGAGGTCACACATATGGCAAACAAGCAGCCATATGGCAGGCAAGGGGCTTTAGAGAATGATTAAAGAAGCTCAAAGTGTGAGATGAGGCATTACTACATGCTAGCCAGCATCTCACAGAAAAAAGAAAAGGTGAAAGCTTCTGATGTAAGTTTTAGAGGGACACATAGGCCCCACTGCAACTCACAGTGGCTGCTGATCACTGGTCTGAGGGCAGAAACTCTTAGAAGGAAAAGTACAGTGTCTCATTAAAAGATTAATTATTTTAGCTTTATTTTTCACATGGCTTAGGAGGGAGTTGGCATTCTTAGGGGTGGTCCTCTGGCCAGGAGATTGACCTGACTCAACTGCAGGTTACCTCTCTATTTAGATCAGAGGTTCTATTTTCTTGACAAGTTTTGTTTTGTTTTGTTTTGTTTTGTTTTGTTTTGTTATAAGAAAAAAAACTTGGGCCCTTGTTCCTACTGCAACAGTCCCATACTGAAAAGGAAATCCTAAAATTATTTAGGAATCATATCAAGGATCAGAGCCTACAAATAATTCTGCCATCTCTGGACTCTGGCAAGGATGAAGCTGCTGAGAAACTCAAGGATATTTTTGGCTTTTAACCAAAAACTAATCAGGTTACTTCTCCTTAGGATCTTTTACCCTAAGGCACAGAGACAATTAATACTCTCCACTCTCATTATTTCCTTCTCTGAAGAAGTAACTCTAAGTTCTTCTATGAAACTGGGGGACAACCAATCTGGCTTCTTCGAGCTAAATAAATAAGGGTCACTGAGTGTGACTAGACTAGAAACACTAGAGATTCTACCCTGGTGGTTCTGTCTAAAAGACCCCAAAATTCCATCAGTGGCTTTTTCACTTGAAGGGAAGAGAGGAAGGCCTTAGCTGGTACCTGGAAAGGGATGTGAGAGAGAAGTGAAGGCAAGATTATCTGCATGACAAGTCCTAGGCAGGGAATCAGCCAGAACAGGGGATATTTTTTAAATGTCTAAATCAAAGCCCATTAGACTCCCCTGATTGGCTCACAGAACACCAGTCTATTAGCTCATTCTCATTTTTCCTTTAGCTTCCAAGTCTAGTCTCCAGAGTGATGAACCCAGGATCTGCTTTCAGGCAGTTTGATAGCTGTTGGAGTGGCTAGAATCAGTGTGATGTCCCTCCCAGATGGCTTCTAGAGAGAGAGAACAGATACATTTAGCCAGTATTTAATTTTCAGGTTAAAATAATAGTGGGCTTTTCTTACTTGGCTATAAGTGAGAGCTGTAGTAAGCCAAGATCAGAAGTCTTATATCTGGGTAGCATTTTCTTATCAAGTAGAAAATCATTAGTGAGAAGTAGTTGTCTAAATAACATCTTATGTGGATTTAAGACTACTGTCTAGGGAGAGTAATTTCCTGGATTGTTAAGGAAACATACCAATCGTTTTCATCTTTGCTCATGTTTTCCTGTTGGGTGTTTAGTACCACATAGTGGGCCAATATTAGTCACTTTCTTTTAACTGTCAAGGCCACTTAAGGATCTGATCCTCAGGGGTCACTTGAACTTGGGAGAGGCCTCTGGCTCCTTTATCCTATCCACTATCAGTTGTTCCATGTATGGGAGGGGAAGACAAGGGCTTTGTTTGACTGTGGCTTTGCTTAGAAACATTGTGAGATATTTTCCCACTGCATGAGCCCTCATATTTTACAGATATGATATTGGTTATATCCAATATCATGATCAGGTGGTGTCTCCATGGACTCCCTAAACAAGAGAACAAGTGACTTTCAACAGTATAAGCCCCATTTTTCTCTGGTACCTGGTTATCTTAGATGAACTCTCTAAAGGGACAGTTACCACAGTTTGATACTTTTAACTAATGGGTAGTACTTAGGTAAAGCTTGGGGGGGTGGTTAAAAACTTTTAAATAAACTTTTATTAGACATAAATTTTGTTCTTTGAAGCAGTACTAAAATAATTGATACCCAGAGCAGCTCAGTTTCTCCACTGATTAAGTAGAGGTTGGATTGAGCTTGAACTTAGGAATTTTATGATCATATATATCATCTCCAAGTTTCACCTTTTATATAATGTAAGTAACTTACTGAGATCTTTCTTTCTTAACACCATGCTATACAGTAACCCTAATAAATAAATTATTTGTTGTAAAAAAAAATTCTCCCTTGGAAGATTTTTAGCAATGCTTTTCCAACTTTTCATAGAGTCCCAGTAACAAAGCAAAATTATATTTTACCAAAGTTCATTCTGGGGGAACCATTAGATTTATTGGTCTCACCTCAGGGCATGGGTTAGGGGTTGGTGAAAGGAGCATGGGTGAACCAACCCCTGGACTTGAAAGTGTTCATGCATCATGGTGGATATTTTCCTATAGCTGCATAGGTAGAAGCCCCTCTTCATAGTCCTTATGAGCCTACAGACTCTGGGTCAAAATTTTTCAACCTGTGGGCCATGACCCCTTTGGGGATTCAAACAACCATTTCACAGGTGTCGCTTAAGAAGAGAAAATACGGATATTTACACTACGATCCATAACAATAGCAAAATTACTGTTATGAAGAAGCAATAAAAGTAATTTTATGGTTGGGCGTCACCACAACATGAGGAACTGTATTAAAGCCTTTCAGTACTAGGTAGATTTAATAACCACTGCTCTAGGTTTGAATACAAGGCCTCGTGGAATTAGTGCAGAACGGAACACGAGTGGTAGGAGGCTTGGCTGAATGCTAAGAAAACAAGAGCAAAGTAAACCAAACATAAGCAGAAGGTTGGTTTTAAGAAGCAAGGCTAAAATTGTTCACAATGTTCCCCCCATATAATGGTAGGCATAGAGAAAAATCCAGAAACATCTGGCCAGTTGTTGGAAGAGGCCATCTGTCATGGTCACTGAGTATCCCACAGTGTTCTCTCTAAGTATGCCAGGAATGGAAAGTCCGGACTGTTCTCTCTCCAGTATTTTCCCACAGAATTGTCTTTGGAAAAAACCCTAGAGCATGAGGTAACATTTCTCTCTGGGCAAAAAGCAGGCTTGCTTCTGCTCAATATAAAAGCAATAAATCCTCCAAGATCAGGGATCCTCTCCTGTCATCTAACGCAGTGAGTCTACCAAGCGTTATTCAGGACCACCAGCGTCCTTCATCTCTCTGGGACTCTAAGGATGTAAAAACCTATATACACAAAAATAAAACTTTTAGTGATGCCTCTGATTAACCAGTTTAGGTTATTCGTACTGAAAGCTTGCCAACTAGGTAAAGTGTTATATCCAATTCTTGACACCAGGCAACTTCAAAAGACAAAGGACACAAAATAGGCAAAAAAGGCTAAATATTAGAAACCATTTATAACTAGAGTAAAGTGATAAATATGTTGATGATATGTTGATCATAAAGAGGAACCTAGATATAGAAGTCTGGAAGAAGACAGTGTCCTGCTTTAGTCAGAGGAATGAGAAGGAAGCTTCTGCAGCTTTCCTAAGTATTTGCACTTAGTACCAACACCAAAAGCAAGCCCCATGAGTACAAGCAAGCACAAGTCATTGAAAGACCATGTAATGCAAGCTGTCCTCTTTGTATAACTGAGTGTGTCAGTGCTGTCATTTGTGGTAGCAGCTTTAGGCACTAAAGACTGGACTCCAGCCCAGGTGAGGAAAGGATCTTGGGATGCCAAGCCATTTGGAAAGTCACAAGTCTTCAAAACTTGACAGAAGACATAATTCAACCAGAATTAAAGATCTATTCCCACGTAGAATAAACTGATTGCTATTTCATTGGAATTGGGAAGCAATCCTGTGATAATTAACATCAAACCACAGGGAAGGTCTCGGAGCCTTTTTTATCTATGCTGATAAAGGAAAAACAAAATAAAATAAAACTGCTCTTCTTAAGGAGGGTGATGGATTTTGAATATCAGTGTGGAAAGTCTAAGGCTAGTGATACTGACAGCTGGAGAATGAGAGGGACTAATAGCAAAGAGACAGATGAAAAGAAAATGGAAAGCTATCAATAAGCTCAGAACACTTATCACTAACATTGCAGGTGAAGAATGGAAAGGACAGGTAGAAAGTAGCTACTTGCTTAATACTGTCAGGAAGAATGAAAGGAGATGCCCAGGGAACTATGCTATTAAAATATAGTTTAAATGACAGTTCCTACTGAGGTAAAATAAACCCCATGTGATGAAACTATAAGCAGAATGTCTGAGGGAGACATGCTTTAGAATTAATATGGGCTTTGAGAAACACTACCTGTGGAGGCAGTGGGTGGGAAATAAACTTCTTGAGCAAAACTCCCCATTAATGAGTTAAATAATAAAAAAATTGATAGTTAATAAAGCTGACATTTTAAAAAATGGATATTAAAAGAATGTGGAATGTCATTTCAGAAGAGAATAAAGGCAATCTTGTATATCTTAAGACCATTTCATTCAAAATAGTGCTGCTTTCAAGAGACAGTTACAAAGATAGTATAAGGACTTTTACATGATGTTCATGTGCCTTCTCTAATGTTATGTTTTATAGAGTCTTGCAAAATTTCTACAAAAGGTAACACTTTGGGACTATAATATTAAATTTGTTTTCATTTCACCTGTGCTACATTTCTTTCCTTTGTATGCCTGGGGACATTCCTCTTCGAAACACATGTGCAGAGATGAACACACTCAGCTAAGATAGAGAGCCCTGTAGCTGTGGATGTCACACCACTCTGGAAGCTGTCCTTATGCTACCATGTAGCCAGGAATAACAATGGGAAGAAAACTCAGTATAATAGGCACCAGGAAGAAAGAAAGAACCATGCAATGGACACTATGAAAACCTAGGCTGACACAGAGACTACACGTGTACATTTTAAATGCTTACTAAAAGAATTCTGAGGCTCTGTGTCCAACTTAAGCATTTCTCTAAAGAAGACAAAGTAACATTTTCCACGATAGCAACAAGATAAGCATTTATTTCTCTTTTATAGAAAGCAGTATAAAAAAACAATCTGGTTGTTAATGCTCTCCACATATCAGGACCCTGAACTTGCTTCATATATTAACTTGGCCTGAGAGTTTCTGTGAGGAAAAAACCTGGACCACAGCTAGCCTTCAATTGGTACCATGTTAAAGACTGGCATTCAAAGACCTCTAAGAATTCACTACACTCTCTTGAATAATTTATGATAAATCATGTTTATTAATAGTCTTAGACCTCCAGTTTTGTAAGTAAATGTTGTCTTTCCATCTCAACTCTCTTCCTAAATTTTTGTAATCCTTCTCATGTTAATTAATCTTTCAAAAAGATCACTCTTGGGAGTAAGGGGAAGGGAGAGGTTATGAAATAGGCCTCATTTTTCAATGTGGCTCTATGTCGACAAACTTTATAAAGACCCTCTTAGGAAGGAACCCTCACGGGCTGACCTGGTCTTCAGTGCTATAGCTGCTGATTTCTGATTTTGAGTTTAATTCTCATTTATTCTTGGAGGCCAGCATCTCATGCTACTTCATAAATGGCTCTTCTCAAGTATGACTTAGATTGTCAGATAAAAACATAAACAAAATCGAAATGTGAGCCAAAGTAAATATTAATTTAAAAACTATAACCCCAGGTCCAAAATGAAGTAACATTTTTGGCTAAAATCTACAGTTTGGCTAAGCTGTCTGCACTTGGAGAAATGAGGGAAAAAAAGGAAAGAAAAAGTGCTGAGAAGGGAAAAACACTAACTCTCATAGTCACAACGGCTTAAGAGAAAAAACAGACCAAGATGTGAGGCGTGTGCTCTCAGCAGCCCAGGGCTGACCTGGCCCGAGAGCACTTGTCCCCTGTCCCATTTTATTGGAGCACGGCAGAGTTTCTTTCTCTCCTTGGCTCACGGATTTACTTTCCCCAGGACACCAGTGCTGGCTTTGCTCTGAAGTGCTCTGTGCCACGAAGACTCTCACTGCCCTCACCGCGGGTCAGCTTTGGTTCCGCAGTTTTCCCATAGTGTCCTGGAACTGAGCCACTACTCAGAGTCCTCTGGGAGAAACTGGTTGCCAAGGAAGATGTCACACTTGCTGTTTATTTCCTAATGGACTGAATGTTTCTCATGTAATTGAACAGATGCCTTCAAACCTCGAGCTTAATGCATTGTGTGGTTAACAAGTGTCCAGGTTGTGCGGACACACAAACCTCCCGGTTTCAATCCGTATGGGGAGACTATGACAGGTATTCATAATCTCAAATTTATATTTGGAAAACTGGAAGCTTAAAGTTTCTTTAAAGACTTGGTAGTCCTCTGTGTGTTACTTCCCATTTCTACATTCTATAACCTTACCCATGATAGTTTTCTCTTTATTCTAAATTACAATATAAATATATGTAACATATTTTGAATCATTCTATAATATATGTACTAAAATGAGTATAGAAATCATTATGGGCTATCTTCAAATAGATCAGATTCAAAAGAACAACATATACTTGTACTAAAACTCAAAGTAGAAACATTATAAATTCATCATTTCAATCATTAGCCTGTCTTCTGGAACTTTCCATGAATTTTCAAAATGTCTAATTTTGAGTTTTATACAGCTGTTTTCAATAAAAGTAAATTTCTTTATCCCCCCAGTGCTTTAAAGTCTACCATGAAACATGAGCACCAAGAACACTTTGGGTAGAATTAAATAAGTTAAGATTCACATATTCCAGTCTGGATACTACTAGTTGTTTCTAGAAAAATAGGTACGAATACCAATACCAAGGTAGGACACTTGTTCTCTGTAACAACCAACATCTTGATACTTACTTCAATTGCTGTCACATGCTCCTGGGGTGAATTATAACAGATAAAATCTTCACACCAAATTTCTGATTTGAACCACTTTGGAAACCAATCTCTTCACGTGTCTAAGCTTGCGTGTATAGAATATATGGCACTTATTAATGCATAAGAATTGGGCTGAAGGAGTGCCAACGCAAGCAACTTTGTAGTTTAAACTCCCTTAGAGTCTGTTTCAGAGCAATAATGATGGGGTCCCTGGGTTCTGTAGACTTGATATGTTGCCTATAGTGAGGTTAACTGAACAGCTTGTCAGTGGGCTTTAAGTCTAATAGTCCCACTCTTTCTGTGGCTAGGGATGTCAGCGGAGCACACTCACTACTGGAAACTTACTGCACACGCAACATTTCTACAGAATTACAATGAGCAGAATGAGGGTCAACAAGGTGGCTCAGAAGCTAAAGGAGTTTGTCACCAAGCCTAGCAACCTGAGTCTGACCCTGCTACCCACATGGTAGAATGGAACTGACTCCTGAAAGCTGGGCCCTGATATCCATATACACATGTATCCACATATCAGCATAGCATATGTGTACACATAAGCATTCATAAGGCACACACATACTAATTAAATGTAATTACTTTTTTAAAGAGCAAATTGAAAAGTGGAATGCCCTTGCAACACTTTAAGAGCATAGTTAACATGCCTCAAAAATCTAAAATTCCCAGAAGGCCCATGTTTGCTAAGTAATAGAATTCGAAATGCACAGGAAAAAAAAAAAAAAAACCCTTGCCTATGTGAATATTTAACATTGCCTTGGAAACATGGCCATTTGAAAAAACATTTATTCAAATTAGGCCTGAGATGGTTTGATAGAACACATTGCACAACACTGTCACCTGCTTGAGCCGGTGCTACTGCAAAGTAGATAATGAAAAATACAAGAAAGTTCCATCATTGTGGAAAACAATTTTATGAAGAGTCTTGCCTAGCTCTTGAAAGTTTTATAGTTTTACAGGTAAGACCACGACCACCACCAGCAGACAGTGACTGAGATCTTTGAGAGGAAGAGAAGACTCAATACTATACTCATTTAAATCAGCAACTGAGTACTTTACTAAAGAAAAAACTCAAGATCTAAAAGAAAACACATAATTGTCGACCATGGATGTAATGTAAGAGCAATGATGCCTTGATTGTGTCTGGATCTAAACATATAAGAAATTTTATATTTTCTATAGAGAGATAACATTGAAGACTCAAGAATTTATACTGTTGAAAGCTTATTCATTCATTATTAGTTTTATAGTTTTCTGTTTGTTTTGTTTTGTTGATTTTGTTTATGTGTTTTTAATTTCTGAAGAGATATCAAATTTATTGCTGGACTTCCTTCTTAAGCCAGTGAGCATTCCAGCACAAATGAAGGAGCGGCATGCAAACCCACACTCCTAGCTGAGGAGCTATTGACAGTTGGCAGCTTCTAGAGGAGGGGGAGTAAGGTTTCTTTAGTGATTCAGACCCTGGGAGATCAATCATGCCTCAGTGGAAGGCCCTGCCTACAAGCATATATGGACAGCACTCATTGGACTCAGTGGGTTATTAAAAACAGATGAACAAACAGAACAAAACAAGGAGAGTATGTGAAGTTGAGGGGAAGATGCAGGGAAGGGGTCTGGGAGAAGTTAGGAGTGGAGAAGTGGTGAAAATGATAGCACATGGTATGCATGTACTAAATTCATATATACATATATATATATCAGATGTCCTCATGGCAGTTATAATTTATGCACATTTATTTTTATTTTTAGCACAATGACAAGACATAGTTGAATATGACCTTTCGAATAAGTTGATATCCTGTTGATATTTTACTCATTTGTTTCGAACATAACCAACGCCCACAATAAGCTGTCATATAGAGAAATGACTTCCAGCACAGAATCATTTGCGCATCAGATGTCTGTTTGAAATCCCATGTAAACTTAAATACAAGTTGGCATTCCAAATTTAGATCAAGCTGCGTGCAGGTGCATTACAGTTGGAGATTCACCTATTGGTAAAAAGGACAGCAGAGTCTAATGTTGAGAGGATTGGGAGTCACAAGTACGTTTTGCTTTTTTTCTTCTCCTCCTCCTTTTTCTTCATTTCTTCCTCCTTTTTAGTATTAGTATAAGTGTTAGTATTAGTATTAGTATTAGTATTAGTATGTAGTAGTATTAGTTTTTATTACTATTAGTATTGGACAGTACTCACAACAGCCTTGGTTGGCTGTTTACTATGTAAACCTAGCTGACATGAACTCACAGAGATCTACCTGTCTGCCTATCAAGGGCTGGGCTTAAAGCCATGCACTGCCATACCCAGCAGGGCCCAAACTTTAATAAGCTGGTATTGGTTATTATAGCATCTAGATTTGTGCTCTCATTAGTATAATAAGTCTTGGGTTAACACTAAAATTTTTTAACACTAAAATTTGTATTTCTTCTGTTTTTTATCATTATTTTTGCATTTTTAAAAATTATTTCATTTGTTTACATTCTGTTCGTTGCCGCCCCAGACTCCTGTCCCACAGTTCCTCATCCTATTTCTCCTCCTCCTTGCCCCTGAGAGGATGCTCCCCCACTACAAGATCTCCCCCTTCTCTGGGGCCTCAAGCACATCTTCTCCCATTGAGGCTTAAACCAGGCACTCCATAAATATATATGCCAGGGACCTGGGACAGACCCATGTATGCTCCTGGTTGGTGACTCAGTCTCTGGGAGCTCCTCAAGGTCTGAGTTAGTTGAGACTGTTGGTCTTCCTGTGGGATCACTCTCTCTTTCAGCTTCCTCATTACCCCCATAATTCAACCATAGGTGTTCCCAACTTTAGTCAATGGTTGGGTGTAAGTACCTGCATCTGTTTCAGTCAGCTGCTGGTAGGGCCTCTCAGAGGACAGCCATGCTATGTTGTTGTTTATAAGCACACTATAGCATCAGTAACAGTGTTAGGCCTTGGTGCCCTACCATGATATGGATCCCAAGTTGGGCTTGTCTTTGGCATCTTACCTTCAGTCTCTTCTCCATTTTTGTTCTTGCAATTCTTTTAGGTAGGAACAATTCTGGGTCAGAAATTTTGACTGTGGGATAGTATCCCAGTCCCTCCACTTAAGGCCCTGTCTATCTACTGGAAGTGGGTTTTTTGAGTTGCCTCTCCCCAGTGTTGGACATTTTAGTGAAGGTTACCTCCAATGAGTCCTGAGAATCTCTCATCTCCTGGGTCTCTGGTACTTTGAGGAGGGTTCTCTCACCTCCCACTCCTGAAGCTGTTTATTTGAATTCATTCTCCTGGTCCCCTGAGCTTCTCTCCTGTTCCTCTTCTCCTCATATCTGATCTTGTTCCCCTTTTCTCCTCCTTCTCTTTTCTCCTACCGAGATCCCTCCCTCACTCTGTCTCCAGTGATTATTTTCTTCCCCTTCTAAGTGGGATTGAAGCATGCTCACTTGGGCCTTTCTGCTTGTTACGCTTCTTACGTTATGTGGATTGTATCCTCCTGGGTATTCTGTACTTTTTGGCTACCACTTATCAGTGAATACATACACATCATGCATGCCCTTTTGGATTTGAGTTACCTCACTCAGGATGATATTTTTAGTTCTATCCATTTGCCTGAAAAATTCATGATGTCTTCATTTTTAATAGTTGAATAGTATTCCATTGTGTAAATGAACATTTTCTGTATCCATTCTTCAGTTGAGGGGCATATGGGACACATTTGTAATAGCTGTTGGCTATTACAAATAACACTGTTACGAACATAGTGGATCATGTGTCCTTGTGGTATAGTGGAGCATTTGGGGGGTATACGCCCAAAAGTGGTATAGCTAGGCCTTCAGGTATATCTATTTCCAATTTTCTGAGGAACTGACTGATTGATTTCCAGAATGGTTTTACCAGTTTGCAATCTCACCACATTTTTGCCAGCATCTGCTATCATTTAAATTTTTAATCTTAGCCATTCTGATTGTTGTGAGGTAGAATCTTGGGATCATATTCATTTGCATTTCTCGGATGACTAAGGATTTGGAATATTTCTTTAAGTGCTTCTTGGCCATGTGTGATTCTTAAGTTGTGAATTCTCTATTTAGCTCCATATCCCATTTTTTTAATTGGGTTATTTGTTTTTTTGGAGGTTAACTTCTTGAGTTCTTTGTACATTTTAGATATTAGCCCTCTATTAGATGTGGTGTCAGTGAAGACTTTTTCCCCAATGTATAGGTTGCTGATTTGTCCTATCGATGTTGTCTTTTGCCTTACAGAATCATTACAGTATAATGACAAACTGTGAGAGAGGGGACTAGGAGGGGGCAATGACTAGAATGTAAATAAATAAAATAAATCATAGGTGTATTAATTTGAGTTGCATGTTACAACATTTCATTTTGAGAAATTTCACCAATAACATTAAATTCGTCATTTTTCTAAAAGTTGTACTGAAATCATTTGCCACTGAAACTTATTTGTATTTCTACAACAGAAACAAAGACTTTACTAAAGCTAATTTCACAAAGTATCATTTCACAATTTGCAAAAGAACTGTCCTGACATTTTCTCTTCCTCTTATTTACTTCTTTCTCAATGTTTTAAATTACTTTGACATATGTTTGTTGTGGATAGCCCCAGCCCCATGTTTTGATGGTAGTTCCACTTCTGGGAGGGGCTGAGGAGGAGGAGTGAATCTTGTGAACCTTCTGTCTAATTGAATTTGTAAAATAAAGGCTAGAGCCAGTGATTGGGCAGTAGAAGGGGAGATGGAAAAAAAGGCTTAGGGGAGGAATCGCAAGAGGAGAAGTCAGAAGAGGAAGTCTTCTGGGAGAGAGAGGTGGAGGAGCCAGAGGTGGAAGGAAAACAGAGGAGGAGGAAGAGGAGGAGGAGGAGGAAGAGGAGGAGGAGGAGGAAGAGGAGGAGGAGGAGGAAGAGGAGGAGGAGGAGGA
>JANHMN010000001.1:25314237-25361754 GCA_030674055.1 Rhabdomys pumilio
GGGGGAGGAGGAGGAGGAGGAGGAGGAGGAGGAGGAGGAGAATGTGGCCTAGAAAAAACGCAAGTTATAAAGGATCTCATAGCTGGGGAATAGAGTAGTGCAATGCTAAATCTGCCCAATCTAGGCTTGCAGTTTATAATCATAAGTATTGAGTTGTGTTTTCCTTGACCGGACTTATTTGGGTCGGAGATTTACTGCAACATCTGTTAGAATTTTGATTATTTCATTCCTTTAAAATGTTAATTAGTCAGTTGATTGTAAATAAATTATCAGATCAGTGTGTCTCAATTTTTAATGTATTGTATTTGTGAATACACAACCTACATATTTGCATCAAATAGTATATAGGTAAAATAAATGCCTGCTAATAATTTTAAATTTAAAAAACAAGTAGAAATCTATAGCTTTATTTTCAACAGTAAGGTGTGCAGAAAGGTGAAGTTTCAGAGTTGTTGAATGTCAGTCTCATGCCTAATCAAACACATGCATACAGTTCCCACTTCAACTAAAGCTAAAGCATCATTATGAATTAAGTCCCTCCCTCTTTTGAAGCACTAAAATTACTTTCCCATCTCAAATTTAAGCATGGTCCTACCTTTTAATAATCTGGGTAGGATTGAACTCTCCCAAGTAGAATCAGCATAGATTCCAATTTCTTTAGTATCTGGCTTCCTTCATGTGTAACAGTAATCTACATTAATCTGCATTGCACATTTGTATGGAATTAATATTCTTCATTTTGATGGTTGTTCATGATGTCATTATTTGAATCTGTTACACTTTACTTACCTGCTCTATGAATAAATATTTATGTTGTTTTAAGTTTTGCAAATGAAGCTATTTAGGGCACATTTTTTTCTTACTTTTGGTTTATCTTATAAGATTCATCCAGTTATAATTTAAACTTGGGGCAATATGTAAAAGATTTCAAGATTTAAGCTCTAAAACACTTCAAAATATAAATTTGTTTTAAACACTTAAGTCAAACGTAGGGGAATACGCATAAGATTTCAGATCTAAAGTACAAAACCACTTCAAACTATACATTTGTTAGTATGAATACTTTCTGTGAGTGCCATCTGGTCATCCACTCGTATTCAGAAGCCGAATTTTTGGCTTTGGGCATATGTTGATTCTACTTTAGTAGAAAGTTGCCACAGTGCTTGTAATGATTCACTCATGTAAAAATATATACAATTTCCTGTTGCTTTATATACTAGTCGATCACTCTACTTCTATCTGAAACAGAGTGTGGTTTATACTGTGGTATTTCATAGAAGTTTTTATGTGCATTTTTAAAGCCTGGGTCTTACTATGCTGCCTAGTCTTGTCTCAAAGTCTTGGACTCAAGCGATCCTCCTGCATCAGTCTTTTTCATAGCTAGGACTATGGTTGTACTTCACTTCATATAACTTTTTTCCTTTTTTGTTTCTGTTTGTTTGTTTATTTATTTATTCATGTTACATCCTGATTGCAGACTCCTCCATCCCCCATCACTGAGAGAACAACTCCTACTCCCTACCCTTTCCCTGCTCCTTTGAGAAGGGGGAGGCCCCTCTGGGTATCACCCAACCCTGATACATCAAGTCAATGCAGGACTAGGCACATCTTCACGAACTGAGGCCAAAGTGGCTCAGTTAGGGAAATGGGATCCATAAACACGCAACAGATTCAGGGACAGCCTATGCTCCAGTTTTGGGGGACCTGTGTGAAGACCAAGATACACATCTGCTACAAATATGTGGGGGGCTCGGTCCATCCCATGCTTGCTCTTTGATTGGTGGTTCAGTCTCTTAAGAACCTCATATGTCCAGGTTAGTTGACTCTGTTGGTCTTCTTGTGGAGTCCCTGCCTGCAGAAGGAATGCCGGGGACTACACAGCTGCGAAGGTGTCTCCTGCAGGAAGACCTAATTGAAGACTGCTGGAGAGACCAAGGATTGCTGGTGCAGACAATGTCAGCCAATCGGAAACTGCTGTTTAGAAGAGATGCTTTTTTGGGGGACCAATGAGGCGTGGGTGAAGGCTACTATAGAAGCTTGCAGCCGCATTCAGATGAGCTTGCTGCGGCTTTTCTCACCTGCACTCTGAGACTGTGTCATTGTTCCATGCCACCTCATCTTCAACCCCATAGGGTAGGTAAGGTCAACAGCGAACAGTCCAGGGCACAGGCGGCACCTGTCCCCTTTGGGTCCCTCGACTTCCCCCCAACTCTTCCATAAAACTCCCTGAGCTCCATCTAATGTTCAGCTGTAGATCTCTACATCTGTTTCCATTGGCTGCTGGGTGGAGCTCTCAGAGGACAGTTATGTTAGGTTCCTGTCTGCAACCATAAGAGAATATCACTACTAGTGTCAGGGATTGGCTCTTGCCCATGGGTTGGGTTTCAAGTTGGCCATTCCCTCCATCTCTGCTTTTCTAGCACTTCACCTAACTTTAATGTGTAGATCTTAGATAAATAAATTGGTCCCCTTTTTCCTTCCAAGAGTATTAAGATTATTTTGTTGTTGTTGTTTTTTTTTTATAGCTGGGTATCAAACCAGGGCCTTGCCTATGCTAGTCAATTCAACTTTTCTATTGAGTCTTTTAACTTTGCGGTTTTTCTTTTTTCTATTTTATACAAGACTTTGTCTTGAGACATATGTCCTGAGTAAATTTTTCTCAATTTGGGCATGGCCATTTTGCTATCAATAGTATCTTCTGAAACATGAAAATATCATTTAATATACTAATATATCTACAATTTTAAGCTATGTTAAAATGATTTACAAAATTAAATTTATTACTATATATATAAATATGATGTGTGTCTGTAAGCACACACTTGCCATGGAATTTGTGTGGAGGTCAAAAGATGACTGGAGGGAGTCAGCTCTCTCCCTTGTAGCACAGATTCTGAAGATTAAGCTAGGATGAGGGCTGTAATATAAAGTGTTTCTACACTCTGAGCCGTCTTGTAAATCTGTACTTATTGATTTTTAAAGACTATTTGTTTTTTCTTGCTTTTCAAAAAATTAACCAATTTAATAATTTTATAAAGATCCTCTTCTAGGAACTTCATGGCAGTTTTGTCTTTTAGCATCTTAATTGCCATTTTCATTGAGACATCATGAAAATCTACCTTGCAATACTAATATGAAGCTAATAAGAAAAGTATAAAAATAAAACAAAAACCACATTCTTTTATGAGTAAACGTGATTTTGAGTGACTATTAAATTTATCTTCGTATTGAGCTGGAGGGTTGAGTTTGAATATGCATTTTTTTTTTTTTGTTCATAGCAGAGACCTTAGAGAGGTGCCCAAGCACAAATGCTTACTGTTCTGTAGATTGTTGCTAGCTACTGGAATCTACCAAAGAAGCTTTCTAATATCTAATTTTTGGTTTGTTGTAGTGAAATAATTGTTGTACATGGCACTGTCAAATTATTCTTTTACTACAGCTTGACTGTTTCTTACCCCTCACATTAAAAGAGATTTTCAGAGATGAATACAAGTCTGGAGCTGGAGCGATTGCTCAGTAGTTAAGAGCACTTGAGGTTCTGCGTGTGGATCCAGATTTCACTCCTGGCACCTTGTGGCTGCTCACTACTCTGTGTACTTGCAATTGCAGGAGACCCAGGCTCCTCTTCTGACCTCCTCACGTACCAGGCATGTGCATGGCACACACACACACACACACACACACACACACACACACACACACATACACACACACACACACACACATGCAGGCAAAAAAACTCATGTACATAAAATACAGTAAAAATAAATCTTTAATAATTTAGTAGATTTATTTGGGAGTTATAGTCATTCATAATCAATTGTAGTATTTACTATAAATATTGTAAAGGAAGACAAATTTGAGTACAGGAAAATTTGAACAGGCAAATATTCAAAGAAATTGTAAACGAAGAGAACAATTCTGTGAGCTGTTATATTTGGACATAAATATATTTCCTACCAAATTTAATTATCTTAATATATTTTTAGTTAAAGTATAGAAAATAAAAAATATGTATAGTATTTTATCCTTATTCTTTCCCTTATTTTTAAAATATTTGCTTTTTTTATATTGTCCAGTAAATGATGAAAAAGATTATTATGTTTTAGGAATGAAGAAACATTTCTTTTTGAGCATTTCCTGGAGTCCTCTGACAATAGCCAGATGGAATAGAAGAAAAGACACAGCTTTATTAATGCATAAAATGACAAAAATTATAGCATGAGGAAAAAAATCACAAGAGTATGAGGACCCATGAGTCCAAGATGATTTAGTAAGTTATATATCCTTTTCCCTATAAGAAGGAGAGAGTGTAAGACAGAATCAAAATTACAGAGTAGTAAATGTTTTCTAGAGGAACTCAATGGACTTTGAGACACAGAGTCCTGTGGGCCCACAGTACAGATCGTTGATTGTAGATGATTCCCTGTAGGGCTGAATGTTAGCAAACCTCAACCCTTTTTCCAGCAATGTGAGCTTGGTGAAACTGGATTGAAAGAGACATGTGTAATGCCTCTCTGACAGGTGAGCATTTAGGCTGATAAAAGCATCCTGAGGAAAACCTGCCCTTACCTTTGCAGGAATCAAGATAGAGAGATGTCAACACTGAGTCTGTTTTTAGTCCTTTTAATTTCATTTTGATCCTATCACTTTGCACACCAAAACTCCTAACTTGGTGGCATCTTTCTCTCAGCCTCAACAATAATAAAAGTAACCTTTTCATAATTGCATAGAAAATGTTTCTTGTTAAAATAAAATAACCAAGTTCCAGGACGGTGAAAAATTAATACAATTTTTTTTAGTAGTCAGTCTTCACATAGTTTATCAAAATCTGAACTATGACTGTTGACTTTATGTCCAAAGTTAAACATACACACAGACACACAGACACAGACACACAGGCACACACACAGACACACACACAGACACACACAGAGACACACACAGACACACACACAGACAGACAGACACACACACATGAGGAGAGAGACAGAGACGGAGAGACAGACACAGAGTCACTGAGAGAACACAGAGAGAATCTTGAGCTGAAGGAAGTTATCTACAGTATGTAAGTTACTAGCAAGGAAGTTGCCTCATCCTTCCTTGGCTTTGCCTCATAGTGATGACTGTGACGCTTCAGTATCCAGTGAGTTCTCCTACTGGTTACAGTCTTACAAGGATGTTTTTCTACCACCAGAACATTGGCTATAAATGTCTATTAGTCAAAATAACTGCAGCAGTTTTATAAGGCCTGAGAGTGTATGCTTCCCAGTCTGCTTCTCCTTAAATGACTAAGAATGCAAAAATAACCAGTCTTTTGACCTCTTAAATCACAAATTGGATAGGCTTACCATTAAAGTGCATTGTAAATGTGTTTCCCATTATGTAGCTCATTTAGCTTGTTCAGCAGCAAGCATTCAAACGTTTTGGGTTCTGTCCTTTTTTTCATCTCAGAGGATATTAAATGATCTTTTCAAGCCACCAAGGGACATTTGAAACAATACAGAACAATTGGAATATTCCTGATAGACCATTAGGAAACCTCCACATAGAGAATGAAGACTGGAAGGGTTGAATTGGATAAGTAATTCATTTTTTTTGTTAACTACTTAGCGCATCCTCCCAAGATGACATGACTTGTTCCATTGAGAAGGTCATATACCTATTTTACATTTAAAAAAAATTAAAAACAGGTACCCAAAAGAGTGGTTCATAGCACTAGATTTCTACTCCAAAGTTAAAAGTGACCAATAGTAAACATAATATTGACAAATTTATTGACATAATAACAAATATTGACATAATTGACAAATTGCTGCCAATCCAACATGTATCTATTCACATTAGCATTAGAATATGGGAATTCTGATTAGCAAAACAAATATCTATCTGAATTTTTCTTTCCTTTGGCAAATTAATGACATTTAATTTTCTGAAAAAAAATTGTAAAACTCAGGAAAACACATTCTAAGAAGTTACATGTGTTAAAGTTAAAGGGGCGTGTCATGATCAGTTGCCATCAACTGAAGTGCACAAGTGTGTTAACTAGTTGTGGAAACTGACTAATAGACAAGTTGGGATAAGACTCCCATCTAAGTATCATGTTCAATATATCATGATGTGAATTTAAGTTCTCTATGTGTGAATTTTAAATAGGGACCTCTCCTTTAGACTGAATTTGCAAAATGTGAAGATTCCTTAAATGAATGTAATTTACCACTCAAATTTTCCATGGCATAGTGTTAAAGCACACCAGGTGACACAGATTACTCGTTTTTTACAATTTGAAAAAAAATGGTTTATTGATATGACAGTGGACGTTTTATGTTTATTTTTTTGGATCATGGATGGATTTTCTCACACGTACGTCCAACTCTTTTTATGGATTATAAAAACCTCTGCGATGCTTGCCTCCAGCTAAGCTTTTCTAGCCAAGATATTTCCAACATATATTGATCTTTCAACATTTTTTGGTGCTGTCTTTAAAAAATGCTGAGGATAGAGGAAATGCATTCCTGGGGTGGGTAGATTACATTTAAGAGGAAAGTTTGCTGGAGATACAAACTACTAATATTACAGAATAAGCCATACATCAAAAGCATCAGTGTTTTTCATCTTGGGAATGTGAAGCAGTGTCTAATAAGTCAGAGGAAATTGAAGTGTTGATGAGAGAATCGTACACACAGGTGGCTGATAACAGTCAAGGGTGCCTGACTGGTGAACATGCATACTGGTGCAAGCCTGCATTTTATTTCAGATAGCATGTCATAAAGGTAAAAATGTGTTCCATTAAAATCATATTCGAAATGTGTTTCATTAAAGCAAGATTTTGCAAGCTATCCAGATGATATGTAGGTACTTAGAGAGAATACTGAAGCATGCAGAACTTTCTTGATGAGCCAGTAGAAGACATGTTTCTTTGACTTCACTATTTGTCCTTTATTATAAAGCGTCTAAAGAGAAATAACAGTGAGCTGTGACAAACATTACTGTTCACATCTCTTTCCTCCATCAACCCAAAGAGTAGATTTACAGACAAGTGGTGAAGCTAGCCGAATTCTCCCACCTAATACCATGTATGTTAGGGCAAGAATGACGAATGACAAAACCACAAACGTGAGCAAGATCAGGCCTACATGGCACAAAACAGTCATATCCTTTGCTTTTTTTTTTTGTGTTTGCTTCTGACAATTTGACCCCATGCAGAGTGATCTCAGAAGAGGAACCACGATCAAGATACTGCCTTCATCCGACTGCATGTTGGCAAGTCTGTGGAGGACTTTTAGATTTATGACTGATGTGACAGGATCCAGCCTGCTGTGGGTGGAGCCACCCTCTAGGTGGTTCTGGGTTGTTCAAGAAAGCAGTCTTAACAAGCCGTGAAGAGTAATCCTGTAAACGGAGTTCATGCATGGCCTCTGCTTCAGATTCTGCCTCCAGGTTTCTATCCTGAGTTCCTGTCCTGACTTCCCTCAGGTATAGACTGTGATCTGAGAGTTATAAGATGACATAAATCTTTTTGTCCCTCCCGTTACTTTTGGTCATGGTGTCTTATCACAGAGGAGAAGCATTAACTAAGCCAGAGTACTATAGCATCAATGGAGCACTGATTCTGCATTTTAGAATAAAATGTTTTGTTGTTCCTATAGTTATAAAAGTAACCAATATTTCTAAAGCTTCTTTGGAAACTAATTTTGGACATATCTGTTTTTCTCATATCCAGGTTTTCCCTCCTTCTTCTTGCACTCTTTTATTCCCACCATCTCTGTGTGTCTCTCACTTTAAGAATATAATAGTTATAGTTTTATAAGACATGTCTGCATTTCTCTTCTTTTCAGGGGATCTTAGTTAATGCAATAAATATCCTACTATAAGAAGAATAATCAGCTTGCTTTAAGATAAAATGAAAACGTATCAGAAAAAATTCTATATATCCTTCTTTTCCCACTTATTAAGTGGATCAAGTCATTCTTGATATCGGTGCACTCTGCAACTGAATTAGAATGTGACAAATTTAATCTTCCACAGAATGCTTTAGTTCATTTCTTTGCTATTTTTATTTCCAGGTCTTGACTTCAAGATGCTATGTGTCTTATACTTCAGATTTAACACTTTAACTAGACATTATCCTAACTATGAGGAAATTGAATCCTAAAATGATTGTTATCTTTACATTTTTGGAACCTTAAAACATACATGAAGGCATAAATGCATGAATGATGAGAACTTAGCTGTAAACTGTAGGCTTCCCAATGTTCATTGTCCAGCAAGAAAACTGTAAGAGTTCGCTTAACCTCCTTAAGACCATTTACATTGTGAAATGAAAATGATAAAGCCTACCTATGAATATTTTGATTAAAAAAAAAAACTAAGCAGATACTTAGTAGAATAAGCAACATAACACACCATAATGAATAGTGGAGTTAAACCTATTTTGAGGGCTACACATGAAGAACTAAGGGATACTTTTTTTTCCATATGTATGTGATATATATATATATATATATCACACATATGGAAATACATATATATTTTAAAATATATATTTTTAAATATATATATATATATCCATATATATATATATATATGGATATATATATATATATATATATCCATTTTTTACGATCTAGATTTTATCCTCGACTACTCCCTGTCTCACACACCTCCTTACCCCTCTCCAATAGGATGTGTCCATCTCCTCACCCCACTAGACTTTCTCACTCCCTGAGGCAAGTCTCTCAAGGGTTAGGTGTATCTTCTACTACTGAGGCCAGACCAGGCAGTCCTCTGCTGTATATGTGTTGGGGGCCTCACATAATCTGGTGTATGGTGGCTCAGTGTCTGAGATATCTCAGAGGTCCAGGTCAGTTGAAACTGTTGGTCTTCCTATGGAGTTGCCCTTCTCAGCTTCTTCCAGCTTTCTTTCAATTCAACCACAGTGGTCCCTGGCTTCTCTCCATTGGTTGGATGCTATTATCTGCGTTTGACTCTTTTAGTTTGTTGGGCCTCTCAGAGGGCAGCCATGCTAGGCTCCTGTCTGCGAGCACACCACAGCATCAGTTTACTTATTCACTTGATATCCTGCTCACTGTCCTTCTCCTGGCTCCTGGTCAGCTCCCCCCACAGTACTTCCTCCATCCATCCCTCCCCTTCTCCTCTGAGTGGCTGGGCTTCCCTTGGTATCTCCCAACCCTGCCACATCAAGATTATGTGAGGCTAAGAGCTTCTAAGGGACAGTTTTGTAAGTTACAAAGAAAAGTTTCAGAAGTCCATTCCATAAAAGTACTTCTAGGAACTGCCAGTTGCCTGGCTTAGTGTCTCTGCTCAGGGGGTGAATATCCAGAATGCTTTCCTTGTGTCATGATTACCATCCCATGGGGGAATCTTCAGGTGGGACAAATGTCAGCAAACTCTGATGTGCTGAGGATGTTTGTTCTCTGACTGGCTTTAAGAAGATGGAGTTCCTTCCTACATAGTAGTACCATAGGAGCTCATGTTAGTAGGCCCCAATGGATGGCTATGACTTTGTCATTCTTACCTATCTTAAATTCTTAAGGTCGTTCTTACTGAGGAGAAGAAAAGGAGACATGCCAACACAAATTGCTATCATCATCAGACATTTCTGCCAGGGAAATAGTGAATTAAAACTTCAAAAGCAATTGTTTTTATAGGCAATCTACGAACAACAACCACAAAAAAGTTCTAACTCAGGATCGAAGCATTGTATGCCAAGATTGATTACACGTTAGTTCACAGTGGAAATATCATTTAATTTAGGAGACCCTTGACTTTTTTTTGTAATAACTCCAAGTAATAAATTTATTTTCTTTAAGAACTAGATCTGAGATTACATCAAAAATTATCTACAGTGGAGATGGCAGGGTCAATGAGCAAGGTGACACTATTAAATCTGGCCTGCTCATCTTTAAAAAGCCCTTTGACACACAATTATCCCTCAGATTAGGAGAAGAAAAGTAGTTTAAGACAGATCACTCTGGCCCTGTCAAATGTGAATTATCCTGCCAAACAGGCATTGTAGACAACCTTACGTGCTAGAGAGTGTTCTGTCTCAGAGTGCTTGCTTGTGAATGGTGAATTCAAATGATCCTAACCACTGTGAGTTCCATACTAATGCTGGTGTTTACATATTTCATTGAACTTTTATCTGAAAAAAAATCTGGATTTCTCATGAAAGAGGATTTTTCTTTTTGTTTTTTGAGTACATGAAACTGTAATAACACAAAGCCAATGGAAAACAGCCTTTGGCTGGAGACTTTTCTGAGCTTCCTAATTTTAGTCAGCTCAAAAGCTTGTCTTACACAATTATGGAAATAGTGACTCTGGCGTTAGACTAATCAAGAGCTGTAGAAAACTAGAAAAATAAAATAAGTTAGTCATGAAGCAGTTTGAACTTTCATGTGGGTTGGGGTTTCAGCTCATCTTGGAGATGAAACTTTGGTATGTTTATATTTTATATAATTTAATTCTTTAACCAGATTTAGATTTACGTTATCTGTCCCCATACTGGAACTGCCTTTATGTGTGTTTTCAAACTTTGAGAAAGTTTCTTACATGAACATTTAAAATGAAAATTATTTTTTATAAGTTTTAAACCACTTAAATGATACTTATTATTATAAAGTTATAAAGTTCTTGTATAATAAAACGCTTTTAAATGTCTGAAGAAAGCAATTATTTTGTCTTTGGACATAGTAGAATATAAGGAACCTGCATTAATATAAGTTCATTTCTTTTCTTGAAAAAAAATAAAACAATAAGGAAGCAATAACAGGTGTTAGAGTAAGTAACTGTCTCCCGTGGTTGTAAAAATAACAGGGGAGGCTTTAAATGGGAAGGTGCTAAATGCTGAAAGTGTCGGAAGAGATGGTTGAAGATTAGAATTAGAATCCACATGGGAAAGACAGAGGGAAAGTCTTTACCATAAATCATCTAGATACTTAATTTGGAATCAAACACAACTTGAACATGTGTCATATAATCTGACCAAATTCACCTGGGCTTTATTAAGATGGTGTGAGCCAAAGACTACAAGGTTTTAGACAAGGTTTGAGCAGATCATGTGCTAAAGAGAAAAACAACTGTACTATCTAACTTACCCTTGGATAATAAAATTCCCCAAATCCCAAACACCAACTTCATATGATTAATGGACAGATCTTATATGTGCACTATATTTGAAAGATAGCATAATACAGTGTTTAATAACATGAATTTTAGGGTAATTCTATTTTGAGATAAAGTCCTGGTGTCTCTGTCTATATGCTAACTATATAGTGAGAGGACTGACTTAGTTAGAGCCAGGCTGATTCCATGACAGGCCACAAACTGGCAGTTTTGGAGAGCAGGTCTAAGTTTCTGGCCTGAAAAAGTCCAAAGCAAATAAATTTCAGAAAAAAAAAACACCCCTCACAGGCAGCCAATCAGGAAACTGCCCCATCACCTAGCCTGAGCCAACCTCACAGGCAGCCAATGAGGAGTTGTAGAAGCTGCCCCTTCAACTAGATTGAGCCTAGTATCGATAATCAGCAAAAGTTCTCCCAAATCCCCTAGAGCCTTATCCAATCATTAAGGCACCCATACTCCTGGAGATAGAACCAACCAATCAAGGAAAACCAAGGTAAAAATCAACCAGTCTTACCTAACAGGCTTTAAAATGTTCTTGATAAGTGGACCCCTCTGCTTACATCCTGATATATGGAGGACCCCTGCATGCAGGTTCTCTGCGGAATAAACACTCTTTGCTGAGACAGACAATTTGAGTCTGGGGTACCATTCTTCTTGAATCATGGACTTGTAACTTTTGAAATTTTCAACGTCTACTTTTAATGATGGTTCTTAAATGCTTTTAGCCTACCTCCCTTTTAGCCCAGCACCCACCAGAGGGAGTGTGTAAGATAGGATACAAGGGAAGCAAACCTGTTTAGAAATGGATTTATCGAGCAACTCCAGTCTGTGTTGTCTATAAATCAGAAGTTCAGATCACAGGTCAGCAATGGCAGTTCAATCCCCTTGCAAATATTTCATGGATACACCAGCAGTCCAGTTTGGTAGAGTTGGGAGAACAAACATAAATCAGCTTTGGTGGCACTACCTACCGGAGACAGCCAGACCTTAGCCTCAACATAAGTCATCAGGAGGGATCAGGGCCAACAGGAACAGTCAGGGAAAGTTTTTTGGCTGTGCCTTTCTCAGTGAAGCAAAGATCAGCGAAGACTTGAGACCAACAAGCATTGCACAGCTAGCTCTACCAGCAAGCCAAGCTCAGCTATCATCACTGTTTGTTGAGTCCTATTTATATTGCCTCCAAACATCATATGTCCTTCATGGGTCTTGCCTCCCACATGTCTTGCCTCAGCACATGAGTTTGTCTCAGCTGACATCACTCTGCCAGTCAGCCTGAGTCCAAGGAAGTGGCAAGACACTGAAGCACATCACAGAAGTTTTTTGATCTGTTACTCTCTATGGAGTCTCAACAAATATAGCTGAACTACACAATGTAAGGTAGACCAATACATATGTGTTGTTAACAAAGAATCCTTTATCACATGTCCTTTCACATGCTTGCCTTAGCAGAACATTCTTTCACTTGTATCTGCTTCCATGAAATATTCCTTTATGAGTCTGTCTTAGCCTTTCACCTGAGTCCACTTCAGTGAAACGTTTCTTCAAGTGTTTGACAAACAAACAAACAAACAAACAAGCAGAAGGAGCAGACTCTGTGCTTGACAGTGTTTTCTGCTCTGCTGGAGGACTGCTGGTTGCCAGCTCCCTCACCAGGTGGTTCACAACTTCCTCTAACATCAGCTACAGGCTATATTATACCCTCTTCTGGACTTCACACACACTTGTATTCACATGTACACATAACCACACATAGACACACATGCATAAATATAATAAAAAATAAAATAAGCAATAAAAACAAAACAAAATTTTTTTGATTATTAGAGAATATAGTAGTTATGTTATATGTATATCTTTTATGATTTATCATGCTTAATTTTAATGTATAGGAATTTAATGCAAATCCTACTGATATATTTTATATTGTTATTACATGTTTATCCAGGCTCCATGAAAACTAGTACTTCAACAAATAGAGTTGATGGAAATGAGTCATGTTTAGTGAAGAAAAGACATCTTGGAAGATAGAGATATGCCAACCTTAAACCTAGAGGCATACAGGTTTTTATAAGGAGAAAAAGAAAGTCCAGTGTGATAATTGAACTATGTGCTTCTTGGGGTCTTCAAAGTCTAACACACATGTCTACTTTTGTTTTCTTTTCTAGCCAGATGTGACAATAGACTTCTGCATCATGGTGTTAGTCACTGCTTTTCTTTCAAACAGATGTTACTATTCTATGAATTAAGCTTTACAGAAATTTGTATTCTTTGTATAACTTCATGCACAGAGTTAAAGACTAAGAAAGAACACTATAGAGATTGATATTATCTGAAGGTCACCAAGTATTCTGTGCTTTATAAATCTAATGGAAGATTATTTAGCAATTAATATATTAATTGCTTAGGGAGTCCTTCTCTTGAGAACCCAGAAAGTTGGGCAAAAGAAAAGAACTGGAGTCTGTCTAAAAGGGCTATGGAGAAGAAACAACCTTACAGAAAAGCAAGGAATGAGAGCAGGGTTGGTAATGGCAAGAAAAAGCAACTTTGCCCAGAACAGCTCTCCAAGGAGAGACCACCACTGTTCTCAGTGCAGCTGATTAGGAGTTAAGTGCTGCCAGTTTAATCACAAAACTGATGGCATTGCTTTTAATTACTTAATTCAGATCTAGTTCCACGTTGAGGGGATGAGGAATACACCTTTAATCCCAGCAGTTTGGAGGCAGAGGCAGGGGTATCACTGAGTTTGAGGCCAGCCTGGACTACAGAGAGAATTTCAGGACAGCCAGGTCTACACAGAGAACCCCTGTCTTGAAAAATCAAAACCAACCAACCAACCAAACAAACAAACAAGCAAAATGAGTCATTTTTTGGTCTTAGGGTTTCACTACTCTGAACAGACACCATGACCAGAGCAACTCTTATAAAGAAAAACATTTAACTGGAGCTGGCTTACAGGTTCAGAGGTTCAGTTCATTATCATCAAGGAGGGAGCACGGCTATGTTCAGGCAGATCTGGGGTTGGAGGAGCTCAGAGTTTCACCTCTTGATCCAAAAGTAGCTAGAAGAAGACTGGCTTCTAGACAGCTAGGATGAAGGTATTAAAAGCCATGCCCACAGTGAAACACCTACTCCAAGAAGACCATACCTCCCTGGTCCAAGAATATACAAATGACCACACTCTTCTAATCCATCTAGCTTTGGGCCTTAGCTTTGATACTTGTCAGGTTTGCATTACTCGGTTGTAATAAAACTTTTATTAAATCGGTGTAGAGAAAATCTCACCCTCCATAACTGATCACTTTATTATCAGATCAAATTACTCATGTCTCTTTGTCTCTGAGTAATATGTGAACATTCTAGCCTGCTTCACCAAGTATCCTATGAAAGACGATTATCCAAAGTACCGCACTTCAATCTGGTGTTTCTAACTTAGCAACACTCCATATATTCAACCCTACCTTGCTCTTTGGCTATAGGCCTCCTTTCATATATGTTGTCTTCAGATCAAATATTTTCTCAATGAGATAGATTGGTAACATTTCCTAAGTGAATTTTGTTTTTACTACTTTATTGTCCAACTCCTGTTTTTTAAATAACATGGAGATATCGTGTTCTATATAATTCATTGAAGATACTGGGTTTGCTTGTTATTGAAAACTAAGAGGTATCATCGTAAAGACTAATGGGAAATTGTGGATGCTTTATAGGTTAGGCCACTGGTCTATCTGAGGAAAGTGAAGGAGGAGTATAAAATCACAACTGAAGATGTTCAGGAAACAATCATGTAGCTGAGCCTGTGGGGGAAGCTGTGCCTTGCACTGTGGGAATGAACGCAACTGTGGAGTAGGCAGAATGATTTGATCAATAGATGTTGCCAGGCTTGAGCCCCCTCAGTGCTTAGAAATGAGAGCCAGGATGAATTAACATACTAAGAAGGTAAGCTAGTACCGCTGGTCTCCACAGCATGAACTCCCGTTCACTTACCAATTTTGTAAAGAATTGAGCACTTTGTAAAGTGGACAAAATCAATGAAATGATTGCAAAATTGATAAAAAGAGATAGGATATTGGAATGTACCTCCCCTATCTCATTTTGTAACTAAAGATAATTCTCACAAAGGGAACTTCAAGTCCATGATATTATTGTTAAATTTTAGTAAAAAAATAATATGGAAAATATACTATCATCTTACTCATAAAGAAAATAGGCCACTTCCCAACTCATATAATTTGGCTTTTATCGTACTAACATCCATACCAGACACAAACAGCCTACATAAAGAAAACTACAGAGTAACATTTCTCATGAGCAAAGATGGCAAAATATAGTTAGAGAAATTTTATCAGATCAAGTCCTACCCTGCTGCTGTTTGAATGCGACATTGGTTTGACAATTGAAAACCAGGCAATATGTTTTACCATATCAATAGACTCTTTTAGAAATACTTTTAATCACAGCAGAAGAAAAACATTCAGTAAGATTCAACACACATTTGGTGTGACAATGAAGGACAGAGGACACATTCTGGTATAGTGCAGATAACCTCAAAATGGAGCTAATGTCCTTTAAAGATGTTTTCCCCTAGATTATATTAGATTATTTTTACGGCATGATGGAAACTGACCCAGGTACTATGGCCAAGTGCTTTGGTGATAAAGAATCCATGATTTGAGGTCTATCAATACTATGTAGTACCTCTGTAGAGACGCTGAATGTTAAATGAGCGATCAAATGATGTGGTAGCCTGTGAATCAAAAAGGTGATGCTTAGCAGAAACTGCATCCTGTTTGACTTTGATGTTAAATTTCTAGCCTCATAGTTGTTTCTTAAGCCCACTTACCTGTGTTGTTCTGTTGTGGACTACCACGCAGACTAACACAACTATATGAGTTGACTGCAGACAAAAATGATCCAGAGGACCTGTATTGTCATTAAGGCAAAGTGACCACTTCTCTTCAAGTGAACCAGTCTCTCTGCTTATCTTGGCAATTAGAAACTAGATGGATGGAGTATAGGGATGGCCATATATATTAATTTTCACTATTTACAAAATGGCAAGCATACCAAATCATAGTTGTTTGAGAGAAATAAATAAGTTAATAATGAAGATAGTCAAATAATATTTGTTTGATAATATTAACTAACCTAAATTTAATGAAGCAGCTCAGACTTTTCTAAAAGTTATATTTTCTCTTCTGCTGGACTCCAGACCTGAACTGGGCCTACGCCTCAGAAGGAGACTTTGGAGTTGTTGCCATGGTAGGTATGTGAACAGACATGGTTGATGTCTCCTTCTAAATTCTGGACCAAAGTACTTTACATTTTAACAAGGCTCCAATTGTCAAAAGCTAAAACACTAATCATGATGCTCTTTTCTCCTTTTAGTAAGCTAGCACAAAAGGTAGAATGGTCAGAACAGACTCCTCAGTCGATAAGTGTTGCATACAATGTTGATTCAGGTAAGAAAGAGTCTCAAAGAAAGTATTCTTTTCCCAAGTGACTTCGGCTTCAAAGCCAGCTTCTTCATTATTCCCCTTCTCATACTGGGAATGGTGAATAAGAAATAAACATTTGGCATGTACTAGTTGACTATTCAGATTTATTACTGTGTTTTCACATTTGGATAGTTGCTTAAGGGCCAAGATGTTACAAGAATAAGCCCGTGTTTTTGTCTAGCTGTGTTCCTATAATTATGTACACTTGGAATTTTTTGTAATATTCAGAAGATATAGGTCAAATATATCATATTCAAATAACATTTTAAAATGATTTACAAGGTCTCATATAGCCCCATCTGCTCTGGAACTCTCAATGTAAATGAGAATGACCTTGAACTTTCACCTCCCAAATGCTGGAGTTACAAGTGAGAACCACCATACCCAGTTTGTGTTCTGATGGTAATGGAGCACAGGGCTTCATGAATGCCAGGCAGTCACTATCCTGACAATGCTACATGAAGTGAAAGTTTCTGCTTGTGTCATGTGATGCAGACTAACATGGTGATTGGCTGAGGCACAGCTTCACTGATCTTCACTTTATTGAGAGAGGCACAGCAGAGAACTCTTGGCATTCTGGATGGTCCTGGATGATCCCACTGCTGACTCATGATGATTAGGCAGAGTTCTGGAGGTTTCTGCTGGATCATGCCACCATTGCTGTTTCATGATTGGTGACACTTTTGAACTGGACTATTGGTATCTTGACACTACTGAACTGGACTGATGGTATCCTGAGAAACAGAGATTGGACTTACCCCCTAAAGAACTTCTTCTAAACAGGTCCACATCTCCCTGTCCTATTTACCATCTTTTCTCCCCTACTTTTGGACAGTGGGCTAGAAGGGGGATTAAAGTATTTGAGAACCCTTATTAAAGCAGGTTTTGAAAACTCAAAGCCTATAGCTGCTTCCCCAGCCCCAAATAATCTTTTAGATAAAGACTTCACAAGTCCTTTACCTGTTCATCTGGAATTCTGTTGAATGAAAGTCAAGATTTCTTTTAGTTAGATATTGCTTTTTATCATGCTTGGCCTTTTGCTAGGTAGCAGGCAGGAGAAAGCAGTAAAAGCCATACTGTGTGTAGCCCCACATGGCTGAATACTAATGACAGTTCTCATCCATGTTGCTTGACACGCCTTCTCTGTAGCTTTGACTCTGAACTTTCAGCACACTGTCATGCTTTATCTGCTTGTGTCATATGCCTGCTGACACCTACAAGCACAGCTTAAATCATCTCAGCTCACACTAGTACATTCTGAATTAAGTATTTTTATTATACACACAAGATGTACCTACCTTATAAAAATACAATAGTTCACTTACAGAAAATAAAGATTTAATTTCCTATCATTATTCCTCAGCTTGGAGGTATCAAATTAATATAGTTTAATTGCATTATGTAGGAATACTTGGTTTTAAAGGTTAGAGATTTACCTAAAGAAAAAAAAATCAATGAGTGAATTTTATCTTGGAATGAGGATAGAATTTCCAATGATTTCGAAAATGACCTTAAACATTTTTGTGCTGTTTTGTACTAAATTTGCAAAGCAGCCTTCCCATCATTGATGATTTTAAACATCAAAGGTTTTATTGCTTTGAAAATCACTGAAGACATTATGCATAACTTGCAGTGTTAGCTGTTCAGACAAGATTTACTTCCTTATGTTGAAGAAGCATATCAATCTTATTAGTATACATATTTTCCTGTTTTTTAAATACAGGGTGAAACAACACATACATATATACGCCAAAGAATTGCCTTAAATATGTTTCTTTATGATTTATTATCAGCAAATGGTCAATTTGTATATCTATTTTTCTATAGCTCTATACCCTGGGGTCCTGAGTGGAAAGAATTTAACAACCATAGTCTAATGAACACTTCAATTTCTGCTTTAGGAAACTTGCTGAATTTTAGTGTTTTGTTTGTTTTCTCTCTGTAACTCCCACTGGGCAATGAGAATAAGAATTCTCATTCAATAAGAATGAAAGAATTCTCATTCAATAAGAATGAGAATTCCCTAAGAGGTCTCTTCAAAACATACTTTATTCCCAGCCTTCACCCTGACTTCCACATTTCCTTATAGTGGTTACATTGTATCCTTGTTATTTATACTCAAGGGTTTATGTTGTAACATTGTTATTTATCTTCCAGTCTACAGTTTGAGCTTTTCATGTAAAGTAACTATAACCCAGCTGTTTAAGTAGGCTTAATAAATGCTGCATGCGTTAAAACTGTTTTAAAACATAAACTCGCTTCACTAATTCAATAATTCAGATGCCAATTCTAAGCGTAATTTAGAGAATTTCCTTGTATATTATAGAAATTAATATGCAAAATTATTGCATATGTAATTTATTCAGGAATTTGTACACTATGACTTTTAAAAAACAGCATTTCTTTAGTTAAGCATATAACTCTCCACAAATAGCTTTATGAAGAACAAACAAAACTACACAAAGCAACATTATGTCATATCTGAAGTATATTTATCTGTGACTCAGTCTTCATAGCCTTATTTCAGTGTGTAATCTAACATACTCAACAATAAACATGTTTAAATATACTCAGTTTTTATCAAGGTAAAGTCTGTAGAGATTCTGCATATTCTTAGAAAATATATTTAGTTTCTCAATGGTGTATATGTTACAATCTATTACAATATATACTTCATTTTTCTAAAACACAAAATAGAAGAAAAATGAGAGCCCTCTGGTGGGCAATATTTTAAATTCAAAATACCATATTATAATATTTTAATAGTATTTTCTAAAACAATAAGCAAACATGTCTAAACAAGGCTGTAAAAAGATATTAAATGAACATAGAAAAATTATTTTAGGGAATAAATTAAGCTGACTACCCTTCCATGAAAAGTATATCAATTTGAATATTAAAATAGCTCTCCTGGTATGACTGAATCAATCCAAATCCATAGGAAATCTTATCCTTTGATGCTGAATGTGAGTGTAACGACCTATAATAAAGTTAAAAGCAGAGAAGTAATAAAAGTTTTGATGCAAATATTGAAACTAGATTAAAACTAATTTTCTCTTTTTCAACTAAGATACTTTGTCAATGGTTTGTAAATGGTTTAAGCAAGGATTTGCTTTCCCCATGGGAAGCTGAAGGAGGGGTCAGAGGGTAGTTGAGGCTCTAGGAAGACTTTTCCTAGCTTGCAAGTGTTGACCTTCCTCTTGTGTCTTGACTGGGTTCTGAAGGAATTTCTGTCTCATGAATTCAACTAAACCTAAATATTTTTCAAATTGCTTGCCCCCTTCCTGCATAGTCACCTTGGGAATTAGGATGTCAACAGATGACCTGAGGGAAGGGGTAAATATCTACTCTCTAAACAGACTAGTTACATCAGAACATTAAATATTTTAAAAAGAAATGTCTTAGTGGCATTTAGCATTTTCACATGTGTGAATTGCCACTTCTAGCCTGTTCTAAAAACATTTATTTCATCTGTTCTATTTTCGATATGATTGATTCTCCCTCTGAAAAGCACATTGAAACTTAATCACCTCTGTGGCAGTAAGATGAGATGGATTTAAGCCATGATTGGCTCTTGAGAGTGAGGATTGGTCCATTCACTGATTACTAAATAATGCTTGAATGAGTTATAGTATGACTTGCTTCACTACAAATGCTAACTTTGTCTGGCTAGCTTGCTGGGTGTTATCATGGAATGCCCTGGGTCATGTTAGTATGTATCAGGGAAGCCCCACCAGACGTCATTCTGTGCCTTTCTACTTCCTGGTCTTCCTTGAGCTAAATAAGGTTTCATTCTGTGATTCCCCAGGCAATCAGATTCTGATGTAGTGACAAGGAAATTGACTATGAAATCAGCACAACTTAAAAATCCAACAGCTATTTGGTACTTTCATTTCCCCCTAATCTGACTATTGCCAATCAGCTACCTGGGCTGGAGAGTTCATATAAGCATGTCAGTACAGCAGGTGATGTTTCTGCACAACTTCTTTTACAAAGTATTCTTTGTTCTTAGATTTATACGTCTTGGAGCATGAACCATCTCTTCATTGTTTTTCTCTGCTGAAATCCGTTCTATTTTATGTACGTAAGACAATTTTTATCACCTAACCTGGTTTTAGACATTTCTATTATTTCTGCATTCTGTCATTGTGAACAGTAGTGACATGACCATTCATTTGAATATTTACCTGAGTTTCTCATTTTCAGTTCTTTGGTGTTCATAACATAGAGTGGAATCTAAGCTGCTTGGTAATTCTATGTTCACAGTACTGTTTCAGAGGGCTGCCAGCCATGTTGGGGAAGCAGGTAAATGCTTCGATTCTCCACAGCCTAACTCACACTCCTGAGTATCCATCCTTTTGTTATAGACATCCTAACAGGTTTCTAAGCAGCATCTCATTCCATGGTAACTTAGATTTCTGTAATTGTATCTTGATAATTGTATCAGAATAAGAAGATATGCAAATGCCAGACTCCTTCCTCTTCTCATGGAAACGCCACCTACTTTTGTGTCTCTTCTCTTTTTCATGCAAGCCTTGTGTTTTTCAAAGCAGCTGTGGATTACAACATGTCCTGAATACAATAGTCACACCAAGTCTAGAAGACAAAAATTATGGTTGATTTCCTCCCATCATCTGGTTCTTATGGTCTCTCTACCTTCTCTTTTATGACATTCTGTCATCTTGGAGTGGGTGAAAAGGATGTTCTGTTTAGGACTGAGCTATCAGCCGTAGGGCAATATATTGAAAATAATTGTGTATAAGCATTATAATGATTGCTTAATTCCACTGTAGCTTATATAATGTAGTTCTTTCAAATTACCAGAGTACTGAGTACATGAAAACTCTCTGCCTTTCTTTAAAAAACCACCTAAGCTTATACAAGGATAGTGACTCTCAGTTCTAATGGTTCCATTTGTTTAAAGTTAAGAATGAGTTTGTCCCTATTTAAACTCAACCTAAATATGCAAATGCCTGTTCCTGTATATTTAAATATGGCAGTTAAGAGAGGAACAATCTAAATATTTTGCAGTATAATTAAGATCAGGTAATTAAGACAGAAAATGGGTTCCTAAGATCTGAGATGAAATAACTTGTGGTTCAGAGCTGCAATCTATGGTTAGAAAAACTTGGAGGGAGTTGAAGGGAAGGAGTTTCTGGGGCAAGGTCCTAGGAAGGGGCAGGGCATAGTCACTTTCAGGAGACAAAAAAGACACAAAGTAACTAATGGATAGAAGCCCAGAAACAGCAGGAGACAAGAAAGATGTGGATGATGTTTCTATTTTCCCTGTCAATCTGTCTCAACTTTACAGATGGTTCTGAAATAGGAATTAGTAATATAACGGGCTAATTAAAACAAGACTGTGGGCAATTCCCTCCAGATTATTTTCATCAAGATAGGGACAAATATGTGGGCATGAAACAAATCATTGATAGTGCAAAGTCTAGTTTGTATTATCTATTAAACTAGAGTTAAGAAATTGAAATGTATTAGTTAAGGGAGAGATCTCATGATGGCACTCTACATTTAAAAACAAATGAAAGGTTTTCATTAACTTTAGATTTTATTTTGTCTTAATTAGATTTTGATTAAGATTCCTTAGGGTAACTTCTAAGCACATCTATTTTATTCTGTGATAGTCTTTGTTTCTAACTAATCTCTGGGATATAATTATCCTATGTGTTTTTGTGTATTATTATTGTGGAGCATGTGTGTGTGTGTGTGTGTGTGTGTGTGTGTGTGTGTGTGTGTGTGTTACATTTTCTTGAATTTTTTCTCTAGAATGTATCTGAGGGATATTGTTGACTGTAACCTTCTTTAATATGTCTAAACCAGGCAATGTTAAGTGTGCCCTTTTTGGGGCCAGGGAGTTTCTTGATCTTCTTCCACTCTAGAAGATTTGAGAGAGAAAAGGTCACAGATATTCATTATTTCTTTCAATGCACACGGGTGTTTTGGTCACACAATTTCAATCAAATGTTAACATATTTGTACATATTTGTACATCTCTCAATCTTCAGATGTAAATAAACTCGAGGTCTACTGGTAACATCTGAGCTCTGTTTAAAATCAAGGCATAGAGGTCATCTGGTACCAGAAAAACACATTTACCAGTTCTTATCACAGTTACATGATAAAACCGTAGTGTTCTTGTCTTTGGAAAATGTGACCAGTGGGAAAATATTTATTGATTTTTAAGTAACAAAAATTTAAAAGCACTTACATTTTTATCTATAATCAACTTACCATCAGGAATAATAAAACCATTTTTAAGTAGGCATAATGCTAAAAAAATATTTTGAAGGGAGTTTATTTTATGGTTTATTTTATGTGTGTGTGTTTTAAGGTGTGTGTATTTGTGTGTGTGTGTGTGTATGTGTATGTGTGTAACCAATAGGTTATCCAATCCCAAACAGTCATCCTAAACACATGTACATAGAAGCAACCCTAAATGGGCTCAGTGGGATAATATGTATATGTATATATATGCATGTATATGTATATAATTATATATTATATATTATTTATATATAATTAAGAAGAGATTATGAGTTTTAATATATATAATTAAGATATATACATATATATATATACACACATATACATACACATATATAATTAAGAAGAGATCATGAGTTTTAGGAGTAAGGGGCAAGAGAAATGGAAAGAAAGAAATGATGTAAATAGAATACCCCTGTATTCTATTAGTACATTAATACTAATTACTCAGAAGTAAATTAAAAAAGAAAAAAAACATTGGATTTCAGCATTCTGGTAAAGATAGTCAAGACATTCATTCAGAAAAGATTTTAAATGGCAAGTTTCTCTTCATAAGTCCTGTGTCTTTTTGTCACATTTTTTTTATTGCCACTCCATGTCCATTATCAATTACCTGCCCACCAGCTATCAGTAACTGGGTTATCAGGCAGACCAAGAGTGTATTTGGAGAGAAATCAAAGTGGCACAAACCTTGTTTATGAATCATTAAGATGTGACTTATCTCATGACAAAGGAGGGTATTTTAATGTTTATTTCTTCACACGTGTTCATTGGGATAGGTCACAGTTTATGAAATTCCCATTTCTTGCATTCCTGTATGAAGTACCTTAAGAAGCAACCTGAACAAATCTCTAGTCACATGAAACATAACATTCTCTTCCCAATCTTGTCCTTTGTAGAATCCCTTCTCCCCTGTGAATATTTTAACAATGACAAACAAAGGGCCCACATGCACCTACTGTCGATTAAACACTAAGCTGTTTCTCCAGTCTCTTTGTGACTGTATTTTTTTGGAAACTGAGTCTTTAAGGGATAAATTAATACATAAGCATGAAGCTTCAACTCAATAAAATTATGGTCCTTATTTCTAAAAAATGAAAAAAAGAAATATCCTTTCTAGCTCTCCCTCTTCCCTGTGCACAAAAGAGTCACGTGATTACAGTGTCTGCTATCCAGGGAACACAGCCTCATAGAAACCGGCTCTGCCTGTCAGTGTCTGAATATTGGACTTCTGTCCTCCAGACTTGTGAGAAAGATGTTTCTTTTTGCTTACTCAGTGTGACACTTTTTATGGTAGCTCAGAAGTCCTGAGACAGATATTGAAATCTCTGAAGGAACAGAAAAATAAGATATACATGTTCAGAATGAGAATTGTTAAATCAACGAATTGGTGGACAGGCTCACAGATGTAGAAAATCTACACTTTGCTCACAAGAAAAAGACCCAGGCAGGATGTTACCATCACTGGTTAAAAGCTCCCATCTCAGAGACCAAGAAAGCATATAGTGTAGGTCCAGTCTGAGAGAGCCTTCCATTTCCTTTTGTTGAAGGAACCAGTCTCTCTAGATAGTCTTCAAGACAGGTTACTATAGACCCGCAGGGAGATGGATCACTGCTGTAGAACACCATTCTCACACGAAACAATACTTCCCTCCTGTGACCATTGGAGGAATCGAGACACACGAAAGTGGAAAGATATCTTGTTAAAATGCACATAGCTATCCACTTGTCAGCCTGCTATGAGAGCCACAGAAGCTGATCTCAATCACCATAGCTTATTATCTCCAGTCTTCAGTTGAATACGGAAGGTGAAAGCAAATATTCACAGGGATATTTTCATGAAAATGACATAGTCAAAAAATATATTCACATTTTAAAATCCTTTGTCAGGTGTGTTTTCCTCACACTATGAGCTTTTGTGTTTAAACCTGTAGGGCAAGTGTGACTTAACCTCAGCAAGAAATGTTTTTGTAAATTTGTGCAGCAATGTAGCCAACCATTGGACTGAGCATGGGGTCCCCAACAGAGGAGTTAGAGAAAGGACTGAAGGAAAGGGGTTTGCAACCCCATGGGTAGAACAACAATATCAACCAAGAAGACCACCCCCCAGGGTTCTTAGGGACTGAGCCACCAATCAAGGAGTACACATGGAGGGACTCATGGCTCCAGCCACTTATGTAGCCTTGTTGGGCATCAATGGGAGAAGAGCCCTTAGGTCCTGTGAAGGTTCCATGCCCCAGTGTAGGGGAATGAGAGGGCAGGGAGGCAGGAGTGGGTGGGTAGGTGGGTGGATGAGGGACCTCATGGAGTCAGGGAAGGGGAGATGGGATGGGGGTTCTGGGGGAACAGAGAAAGGGGATAACATTTAAAATGTAAATAAAGAAAATATTCAATAAAATAAAAAATATGTGCAACAAACTATCCTATCAGTACCTAAAATATGGCCATGATGTGCCAATTAAAATTCCCTGAAATGAGTTTTGAAGCTACATTATTGGATTTTGGGGTTTGCTTTTTATTGTACATATATAAAGAACTTGACAGGAATGAGAAAGGAAAGTCCTCGGGTATTTACTGAGTAAATTATTTTTGACTCTTCTTGGCTTCAGTTTCTTTTCTTCTCTTCGGAGCTGAGGACTAAACCCAGAGCCTTGAGCTGGCTGGGCAAATCCTCTCTATTGCTGACCTAAATCCCCAGCACCCGATAGCAAACTTCTCTCACAAGATTTATCAGACGATTTTCTGTGTGACCTCTAAAACTCAGGTTTTCTGCATAGTTAAGATATTTTTTTTTATGATGATGGCCCTTCTCTGTCTACATTTGTAGAATATTTGGAGGATTATAGTAAGGAATACTGATACAGCTTATACTAGCATAAGCTTTTGAACAGGTTAAAAAAATATTGTTTAGACTATTTGCTGAGCCTTGAGCTTAAGTTCTTCTCTTTAAGCCATGAACATATCTAAGATATCCAGTGAGTAAAACCCTTGGTTAGCTACAATACTATATATGTATATATATATATGTATATGTGTGTGTGTGTATATATATATATATATATATATATATGTATATATACACACATATATGTGTGTATACACACATACTTATAAATATATACATATATATTATATATATTACAATATATATTAACTATATTCTTTCCCATCTTCCAACTCCTCTCAGCTCTTCCTCACTTCCCCACCCACTCAATTTTTTTCTATGTATCATAAAATAAAACAGAAAAAAACAACAAAAACACACACACAAAATCCAGAAATAATAATAGACAAACTGAAAAAGAACATCAGCAGGACAAAAACCACCCAGACAAAAACAAAAAGTACACACCCCGCATTATTTCCGGCATGGGGCTTGTACTGGAGTATTGTTGATATACCCAGTGACATTTCATTGGAGAAAACTGGTTTTCCCTTTCCCAGCAGGTTTCCAATGGAAAATAGCTTCTTAGGTAGGGGCAGGAGTTTGGGTCCACCAGCTCCTCTTCTCAGTGGTGGGATTTTTGTCTGCATCGAACCTACGCAGATTTTGTGCACACAGTAAGTCTTTGTGAGCTCATATATGTTTGCTGGTGTTTTGTTTTTAAACTGTTTCTTTTTCATTCATTCATTTATTTATTCATTCATTCATTCATTCATTCATTCATTTATCATTTTAGATCCCAATTGCTATCTCCCTTTCCTGGTTCCCCCTCACAGAGTCTCTCCCTCATCCTCTCTCATCTTCTTCTTTGAGAGTGCTCCCCATCCTGGTATCTCCCACCCTGGAGCATCAATTCTCTTCAGGGTTAGGCTCATACTCTTTCACTGAGGCCACACAAAGCAGCCCTGTAGGGGACCGGATACCACAGTCAGGCTACAACTTTAGGAACAGCCCCTGTTCCAGTTGTTGGAGGGCCCACATGAAGACTAAGTTGCACAGATGCTACCTATGTGCTGGGGCCCCTGTCCAGGCTGTCTATACCCTTTGGTTGGTGGCTTAGTCTCTGAAAGCTTCTAAGAGTCCAGATTAATTGACTCTGTTGGTCTTCCTGTGGAGTTCCTTCACAGCCTTCAATCCCTCCTCAACTCTTTTATAAGAGTCCCAAACCTCTGTTTGGCTGTGGGTATCTGTAGTTGTTTCAGTTAGCTGCTGGGTGAAAATTTCCAGAGGACAGTTATGCTAGACTCTTGTCTGCAAGCATAATAGGTTATCATTAAAAATATCAGGGATCGATGCTTGCCCATGCAGTGGGACTCAAGTTGGGCTGGTTATTTGGTTGACCATTCTCTCAATCTCTGCTCCATCTTTGTCCCTATATTTCTTTTAGACAGGACAAATTTTGGGTCAAAGGGTTTATTTTGTGGGTTGGTGTTTTTATTCCTCCATTGCCTGACTACAGGAGATGGCTTCTTCAGGTTCCATGTCCCCACTGTTTTGCATTTTGGCTAAGGTTACCTGAATTGACTCCTGGGAGCCCTCCCCATCCCAGGTCTCTGGCATTTCCTAGAGATTCCCCAATCCCGTCATCCCTGGCAGCTGCAGATTTTCATTCATTCTCCTGGCCCTTGGTCCTCTCTTCTGTCTCTCCCCACACCTGATCCAACACCCTCATTCCCCTCCCCATCCCCTCTCCCACTCAATTTCCTCCTTCCCTCTGCCTCCTATGACTATTTTATTCCCCCTTCTAAGTGAGATTCAAGCATCCTTCCTTGGGCCTTCCTTCCTGCTTAGCTTCTTTGGGTCTGTGGTGTGTATCTTATACTTAATGTCTAATATCCACTTATCAGTGAGTACATACCATGCATGTCCTTTTGAGTCTGAGTTACCTCACTCAGGATGATATATTCTAGTTCCATCTATTTGCCTGCAAAATTTATGATGTCCTTGGTTTTTAACAGCTGAATAGTATTCTATTATGTAAATTAACCACGTTTTCTGTATCCATTCTTCAGTTGAGGGACATCTGGGTTGTTTCCAGTTTCTGGTTATTACAATAAAAAAAAAAGCTGCTATAAACATGGTGGATCAGGTGTCCTTGTGGTATAGTGGGGTACTTTTTGAGTAGATACCTGGGAGCAGTATAGCTGGGTCTTCAGATAGAACTATTTCTGAATTTCTGAGAAAACACCAGAATGATTTCCAGAGTGGATGGAAAACACTGTTTCTTTGGAGCCACCCACCATCCCCGACTCTTAACAATCTTTCTGTCGCCTGCTTCTCTCTAGAGTTCTTACATTTGAGTGGAGGATATCTCTAAAAGTACTGAATGCTCCAGAGTCCCTCAATCCTGCTTATTTTCCAGCTATGGGTGGCTTTGATTGCTATACGCTTTGAGAAGCTTCTTTGTTTCTAGAATACATTTAAATTAAATGGTGTGCACACATGCATGGTCGTGTGTGTGTGTGTGTGTGTGTGTGTGTGTGTGTGTGTGTGTACATATGTAAAGAAAGAAAGTGGACTTTCTTTATGACACGGGGTTTTCCACTAAACTTGTAGTTCACCAATTTGGGTATACTGAGTAACAAGCAAGTCCTAGTGAGTGAGCCTCCTGTTTCCCACCCCACAGTGCTGAGGACAGAATATGAGATCTTCAGCTTCTATTGCAAGCACTTTACTAACTAAGTCATTCTGCCTGGCCCTTCAAGTATTCTTATTAGCAAAAGAAATACAAACTGAGAACCTGTCAGACAGATTATTTTCCACTTGGGTTTAATGGAAACAAAAGAATAGAAAGACAAGAGATTTTTAAAGGTGATTAAGTTGAATCACATTTTAATGAAAGCATCCATTCATTCTAAACTGTGAACAACTACACAGGAAGAAAAGTATCAGGGTATGCTTGATTCACACACCTGCTTAAAGTAACTGTTTAAGAGGATCTATCATATGTGAAAATATCTATGGTCACCATAAAATATATTATTTTAAGAATTTCTAAGAATAATACATTTAATCTGGAATAGTCTTATAATTCATGACCATGTGACCAAACTCTATATAATAACAACACTGATATTCTGTATTACCTAAGAATTCTTTTAAATTTTAAGATTAAAAAATATATCCCAGTCTTATCACGAAATATACAAACAAATTTTGCTAATTGGGGCTTTTTCTATGTTTTCATGTGAGATCTTATTTACTTTAACAGATAATAAAAAGCAGCCTACTGTGACAGTTGAGAGATGCTTCTCCATTTTTGTCCCTGCAGTTCTTTTAGACAGGAACAATTCTGTGTCAGAGCTTTTGACTGTGGAATGGCAACTCAATCCCTCCACTTAATGCCTCATCTTCCTATTGGAGGTGGGCTCTACAAGTTCCCTCTCCCCACTGTTGGACATTTCATCTAAGGTCCCTTTGAATCCTGAGCATCTCTCTCCTCCTAGGTTTCTGGTACCTTCCATCTCCTGAGGTTGCATATTTCTATTCATTCTGCTGGCCCTCAGGGCTTCACTCATGTTCCCCCCAATACCTGATCATGTTCCCCTTTTCTCATCTCCCTCCTTTCTCCCTCCCTCCCCAGACTCCCTCCCTCCCTCTTCCCCCTGTGATTTCTTTCTTCTCTATTTTAAGGGAGAAGAAATTTGGGATTGAAAAACTTGTTGACTTTTTTGATTGAGTTCTGTGGATTGTATCCTGAGTATTCTGTACTGTTGTGGCTAATATCCACTTATTAGTGAGTACATACCATGCATGTCCTTTGGGTCTGAGTTACCTCACTCATGATGACATTTTCTAGTTTCATCCATTTGCCTGCAAAATTCATTGTTAATAGCTGAACAGTATTCCATTGTTTAATGTCCAGGCTAGCTGGACAATCAAGTGGGACCCTTAGACCCTGTGGAGAGGACTGAGATGTATGAGAAAATAAAAAGGCACAGCATGTCAAGAAGTCTGATCAAGCTGGCAAAATTTTTATTGTTCACACCGGTTATATACTCTAAAAACAGGATATGGGGAGGGGTAGGAAAGGAAAGAGGGTTTTGCAGGTGGAGGAAGCTAGCTGCAGCTGTGGGGTCTAACTAAGTTATTCTTACAAAGCCTTTCCATTGCCAGAGGTTCTAAAAACATCTATCTAGCAGGATGTTGGCTAAATCTAGAGATCAGGAGGAAGGGTTACTAATGTGGGTTGCTATGAGGCCTTGTTTGAAGTTCTGAGAACTGACAAGTGAATCATAGAAGGTAAGCAGAAAGAATAATAGTAGATAGGAGAGCCAAGGGTGAGTGTTTGTCAAGAGTAAGGCCTCGCCATGGCTTCCCACAGTGTAAGTGAACTACATTTTCTGTATTCATTCTTCCACTCTGGGACATGTGGGTTTTCCAGTTTCTGGCTATCACATATAAACATAATGGATCAGATGCCCTTGTGGCATGGTGGGGTACCTTTTGGGTATATGACCAAGGAGTGGTATAGCTGGGTCTTCAGGTAAATCTATTTCCAATTTTCTGAGGAACCTCCAGATTGATTTCCAGAGTGGTTGTACCAATTACAATCCCACCAGCAATGGAGGAGTGTTCCTTTTTCTCCATATCCTTGCCAACATGTGCTGTCACTTGAGTTTTGATCTTAGCCATTCTGATTGGTGTAAGGTGGAATCTAGGAAAGGAGATCCAGTTACCAGCCCAACTTGGGATCTGTCTCAAGAGGAGGCTCCAAGGTGTGACACTATTACTGATGAGGTGGTGTGCTTACAGACAGGAGTCTAACATGGCTGTCCTGAGAGATCCAGCAAGCAGCCAACTGATATAGAGGCAGATACATATATCCAACAAATGAACTGAAGTCAGGGACCCTTGTGGTTGAATTAGGGAAAGACTGGAAGAAGTTGAAGAGGAGGGAGACCATAGAAAGACCAACAGTCTCAACTAACCCGGACTCCTGAGATCTCTCAGACATTGAGCCACCAACCAGGCAGCACACACTAGCTGGTATGAGCCCTCTGACACATATATAGCAGTTGACTGCCTGGTCTGACTACAGTGAGAGAAGATGCACTTAACCCAGGGAGTGGGGAGGTCTGGTGGGGTAGGAGGTGGAGATTAGGGGGTAGGGGGTAGGGACATCCTCTTGGAGACTGGGGTGGAGGAATTGGATTAGGAACTGTCAGAGGGCAGAGCAGGAGGGGGATAATGACTGGACTGTAAAAAAACAATGAAATATAAATATTTTAAAAATAGACATATCGATCAATATAATTGAATTGAAAATCCACTTTGCTTTTGACATTTTATGTTTATATTTATACTTTTATAAATCTACATTTATAAAATCTACACACATACTTGCTACACACCTATGTCTTTCTGTATAGATCCTTCTAAAGCTGAGGTGGTTATGGTTTGTGTTTATGGTCCTAAGTGATAGTCAATTTTCTTTTGTCAAACGCATTTCAGAACCACCGAGTAAACAATAGCTACCCAGTGATCATAACTATGCTGAAAACCTGCTGTAGCAAAATGAAACATGTCCCTCAGTTTATCAGAGGGAACCACTTCATGCTCATTTGTAAATGGTATTTACTTTTCTCTGTTGTGCATTGTGAACAATGTTGATAATGTACTTTTGAATGAATGAACATTCAATTGAACATATATGTCATATCAAATAGTGACTACCATTTGAAATGAACATTGTACAAGTCCAAAAAGTGTTGAGAGATAATGAAAAGGACCACACTTAACACCATTTTGCAGAAGCCCATTGACTATCCATAGATACTGGAGAAATATTTTGGTTGCTACTCAAGGTTACAATCCCCTTATGGGACATAATGTTTTGGATAACATAGTAAACTTCTGGAGAGTTAACCTAAGTTGACAGAAAAGTTCAGTGACACACTAAATATAAAAGCCCACAGCATTGTGTTTTAAAAATATTAAGCTCACAAAGGATGTTCATCTTCCTTCCAGGATCCAATCTTCTGGTTCTGTGGTTTTCAAATAACAACATTGTTTGGAAATAGCCAATTAAAGTTTCAGTGAACTCATCCATGTGAGCACACGTATGCTTAAAATACCAGAGAGTTCCGAGACTCTGCAGATCATTGGTTGCTGCCCTCCTCCCCCTTTATTAGTATTTTTTGGATCAAATGCACATTGGAGGATCATGCTTTTATAGAGAAATTTACAGATGATTCAGGTTAGTTTCAAAAGCACAGTTTGATGTCAAAGAGGATGAGATCTTAGTTTATTCCACAGATGTTCTTTCATTCTACAAAGTATTTAGCTAGTTTGGTGATCTCATTCAGTGATGTGGCTTTGCAACTATCTATTTGGTAACCGCTTATAAATTCATGTTTTCGGTCCAAACCACCCTGCTAAATTCTGTTCTCATTTATCTAACTTCCTTTTCTGACATCTATGGGCTGTTTATTATAGGGGATTGAGTGACTGATAAAGTGATAAAGAGAATATAATTGAATACCATAAAGCAGTTATCATCACATCTACTGACTCATAATTTTGTTGAAAACCAGGATACAGTGGGAAAGTATTTTTTGGGGATCAGGTGCAAGGAGATGCTGAGGGTAACTACAGGAAAAAAAATGGTAGAGATTCCTACGTCACCTGTATCTGAAGTGTTCAAACCTCATCCTTCATCTCTTCTAGCACTTAGAGGATGTGATTTGTTTTTTGTTTTTTGGGGTTTTTTTTTTGTCACCTGTTTACAAAGCAGAAAAAATCAAAGATAGAGAGTTTATCTTCATGGCCAACTGAACTGGTTTTAGAATGAGAACATTTCTTGAAAGGCTTAACTGAGGAGGGGCAACATATCCTAATATGTTGTGGCACCACTTATTTTTCATTTCGGGTCATGGATTAAATTTAAAAAGTAAAGAAAAAGGGCTTCAGATTATTTTACTGTTTCAGTTTCCTGGCCTACCAAGATGTGAGCAACTGATCACATACACCCACCTCTACAGTCACGAATGGTTTCCACCATGATGGACTTATCTTCTCATACCATAAGCCAAAATAAACCTTTCCTGCTTTGATGTTTCTTGTCAAAAATTTGGTCACAGCAGTGAGAGAAGGGTGTTCATGAGAGGTATTGGTGTTAGTTAAAATGCTGCCTACAAGGACTCAGTGTATAACAGTCATAAAAAATGCTAATGAAAAGAAATTATCCCAGCAGGCAGAAAAAAAGAGCACATTTCCTCATACACTGAACATGAAATGTTGGTTGCTGCAGTTGTTGATTTGACTTTGGTCATATGCATAAGACAATATTTGAAAACTAGAAGAGTTAGCCTCATTATGCCTTCTGAAGCCTGAGACCTAAGTAGCAGAGATACCCTGTTGCAGCTGAGTACTGCAACAGTGCCTTCTTTTCCTCTGCATCTAAGCAATATCTTTACCACTCACATTTCTTAATTATTAAAATTTCACTTAATTTGCATCAAAGTAATGAGTTTTTATGACATTTTTCATATCAGCTTATCATTAGAGTTTGTTCTTATTCTTGTATTACTCTATTTTAACCCAGTATTCCCCACAATGGTTCCTTTTCCAACTCAGTTTTTATTATTTATATATTCTATGCACACACACACACACACACACACACATACATATGCACACACACTCATACACACACATACATATGCACACAGAACACATGTATATGAATAAGGGTGATAACATGATAACATTTAGATCCATTTGGGTATATACCAGTGAATGATATGTCTGAATTTTATGGTAATTGTACCTTTAATATTTTAGCTCCATTCTTGGTTCTCTAGTGACTATACCAGCATATATTCCCAACATCAGTGTCTGAGTATTCATTTTCCCTCAGATACACTTCAGATTATATTGTCATTTATTTTCTTGATGACAGCTATTCTGAGAAGAAATGTCAATGTTGTTTTGACTTCCACCTATGTGATATCTAAAATGACAAATAATTTTTCATAAATTTGTATTTTCTTCTTTGGGGAAAAGCCTAGTCATGTTCTAAATGAAATAAGAAACAATTTCAAATACATTGTAATAATTCAGTTTTTATTGATGTGATGAAACCCCATGAACAAAAAGCAAGTTTGGGGGAAAAGTGTTTATGTAGCTTACAATTCTGCATTGCCGTTCATCACCAAAGGAAGTCAGAGCAGAAACAAGCAGGACAGGAATGGAGGCAAGAACTGATACAGAGGCTATGGAGGGGTTCTTCTTATTGGCTTGCTTCACATGGCTAGCTCAGCCTGCTTTCTTATAGAACACAGGACTACCAGAGCAGAGATGACACCAACCCACAGTAGGATCCGCCCTCACACACTGAGTTATCACTAATTGAGGAAATACTTTACAGCTAGATCTCATGGAGGCATTTCCTTAACTGAGCCTCCTTCCTCTATAATTACTCTAGCTTGTCTCAAGTTGACACAAAATCAGCTAATGCGTACACATATACTTTCAGATATGCTAATCTATGCACAAAAGGTTTAACTTCATTTTTAGTGGCACAAAATGTGAGTCACAGTGACTGTTCATTCATTTATTTAAAAAAGAAGTCTTGAACAGTTATAGACATTTTCCCAAAATGCCATTGATCTTGCAATTGTTGAATCTTTGCAGAATTCACTTTACCCTCTTGAACACAGAGTAATGCAGAGCAATGTTAATGCTTGTTCCGTACTGTATGTGATAGTATTGTTTTCATGGTTAGAAAACACCTGAAGTAGTCAGTTTTTAAAATTATGAGTATTACATAGCTTCTAGACACATGTGGTTTTTGCTCCATGTGTAGTGTATGATAGAATGTGTTCTTTGCTCTACCCACTGGAATAATTTCCTTTCACTATTCTTCATGACCACGATACATTCGGTTGCCATTAGCAGCATTCCTTAACTGCTTTCTGTATTGGAGATTTTAGTGCATGGTCAACAGGCCCCATTGTTAGGTTTCTATGGTGACACAACATATCAAAGAAAGTGGAGTATCTAGGCATCACCAATCATTATCTAGGAAGCAAATATCAAGGAAGAAGTTGGTCCCACAAAACACTCTGATGATATCCCCTCAGTAACCCAAGAACTTCCACAAAGCTACACCTCTTAAACTAGTCACTGTTTTCCCACAGCATTTCTTTACTTTCTGAGCCTTTAATACATGGGCCTTTGGGGAAACTCAAAGTTCAATTGCTTGCCCTATACATGCAGTCTGAATAAAATGATGTCATCCACATATTGAAACAGTATGGTAGAATATGTACTATCCAGAAAAAGAAGATCCCTGAAATAATGCATGAGGCTAAAAGGCTTGAGAGTGAACAGCTCTGGTAAGAGAAAGAATATACACCCTTATCCTTTCTATATGAGGATGATGTTTTCTCTTACAAGAAGATAATGGGAAAATAACTAATTCAACAGACTAATGCGCATCAGGTACTAGGTTAATTGATATACACCAATGAATTATACCATGTTACATATTATATTATGATCTCTAAAGAGCAATGTTGATATCCTAGCCCACAGAAACTAAAAATGTTACCTACTTTCTTTGAAAATATTTTCTCTGCGGATAAAGGGAATAGAAGATGACATCATTAGGATGGGTCCACATACAAGATGAGTCACGTTCCTATACAATGATACAGACACATAAGGACAACGTCACATGATGACAGAAGAGGAGATTGAAGTGATACAGCTTGAAGCCAAGGAATGTCAAGAACTGACTATCGGGATGAGGCACAAAAAGATTCTACTCAGTCTCAGACAGATTGTCATGCCAGTATTTTTGTTTTGTTCTAGTTTTCAGTAAGGTGAAAGGGTAAATAAGCTGTTTATGAAGCTCATGATCTATAGTTTGTTACAGCTACTCTAGGAAAACATCTCACAACATAGTAACTCATATTTGAACTACTACTGGCCATGACCTTGGTGACTCACTGTTCCTCAGTTTAGTCAGTTTACTGGTCATAAAGCAAGGGATAATCAAGGAATAATCAAGTGGATATGACAGGAACCACCACTCTAAGGTTGATAGTAATCTGATATTCAATTCAGGTTATGGCTTTTCCTGTGATAAAATTTTGGTTGGGTCCAGGGGAAATGGAAAGTTTACAAGTTTTCATTTGGTCTCTTCTAACCTAATAGTTCTTACATGGTTGACTAAAGAAATGATGTGAAGACCATCAGTTGGCTAGAAATCATCACAAATACATATTCAAGATTTGGCACATTAGCACAGTTTGCCCATGAATACTTCTAGATTCATTATGTGAGCACATGCCATTATTCCAATTGGGCAAGAGAAAAGGAGATATTTGAAACCCACCATACCATTCAGGACTCTAGAACTAGTGTTGTAGAAGATTTGAGTACTTCCCTCTTACCAGTGCATAGTTAATCTATGATTAAATATTTTAATTTATGCTAATTCTCTAGTAATGTTTTCTAAAAAGATAAAGATTACTGTTATTTTACTGCCTTTTTACACTAAAGGTAACCACTATTGATAATACAGATATTTTTTGTCTGTGTTTTTGTTTTGCTTTTCTTAACAGGATGTTAGAAAATTTCTCATTTTATCTGGTCTTTTAATATATAATTTGGCAGCTATAAATAACATTATATACACCTTGAAAATTCAATAAACTTACTCCATTACCACATTTTTTAGACAGGGTCTTCCTGTGTACTCTTGGCTAGCCTGGAGTTCATTATAAAGTTTAGGGTGGACTCACAGAGATCCACATCTGGCTGTCTCCCTCTCACATGCTGGGACTAAAGGTGAGTGTTAACCCTTCTTCCTGTTGTTTATTAATTCTCTTTTTGGAGAATGTATTGGCATTTATGTACTACTATATCTTAGGGCTCAGCAAACATTAGAGTAAATGTTCTTTCCAGTGATTTGCCAACTTCTGAAATTATTTCTTGGTTGACTTAAATTCATCCTCTAGAATACTTTAAGAAGCAGGTAGGAAAAGTATGTTTCATATTCATTCACATTCAAAATGTAATAATTTTACTTGAGCTGTGCTTGCTCCTTATAAGGCCCCTCAACCTTGGTCTTCACTTCACTATTTTGCAGGCATGAGTATGTTGTAGACTCCATGGTTCCAGTAGTTTGATGTTTGCAACCTGAAGTTAACATTTCTAATCTGACTTCATAGTACTATTTATTATTATATTCTTGGTATACTTCTTCTGACATACACCAATACTTCATATTTATAAAATCAAATTCTCTTGTGTTAGCAAAGTTTTCACATTTTTATCTTTAAATGTATTTCATGTCAAAGCATCAGTTCACGCATAATTTCAGTCTTGTTATTTATTTTTATGTCACCATTTCTTTTTTTGTGCTTTATAAACTATACTTAATTATGGGTTTTTTGTTTTATTTTTCTTAAGCCACGTGTGGCAAGTCATATTGAATCCCAACTAATCCAAAAAAAAAGGAAAGAGAAAGATATAAAGAGTAAAAGAGGAGAAAGATTTTGAGATCTATGTTAGCCTGGATAACAGGAAATCACATCTCAAAAATAAAGCTGTAAAAATATAAAAGCAACAATAGGGGCTGAAGTGATGCTTAGAGGTTAAACATGTTTCGTGCTCTTGCAGAAGATCTAAGCTTGTTTTCAACAGGAATGACAGAGAGCTCAGCCATATCCAGATTCTGAAGCCTTCCTCTGGCCTCCATGGGCACCTGCACACATGAGGTAAACAGTCACAAGGAAACACATACACACATAAATAAAAATAATGTAAATAAACCTTTCAAAACAACAGTCAAGTTCATTTTTTTTCACTTTCTTCCTCTGTGGTCATATGTTTTACTTGACTGGGTCAGTTCTTCCCATTCTATATATTCTATGTTATTCTTTATATTTTTACAAATATAACCATTTCTACTGTGACTGCATTTCCCTCTACTTCTCTCTTGAGCTCTACCTTCTCAGCTGAGGTCTATCTGCTGCCTATATTTTGCTTAAAATGGTTAACTTCTATTCCCCATCTTTTTTAAAATTATTAAAAACTTTTGTCTAATTTTTTGGATGGGGATATTGAAATATAATTACATTATTTTCCTCTTCACTTTCCTCCCTTTGAATTTTTCAGTGAGTCCACTCTCTTTTTTAAATTCCTGGCCTCTTTTTTCTCTATTATTTTATATACACAAACACATGCTCACACATACACACACGAACACACACACACACACACACACACACACACACACAGAGAGAGAGAGAGAGAGAGAGAGAGAGAGAGAGAGAGAGAGAGAGAGAGGAGTCTGTTAAGTGTTACTTGTATGTGTGTGATTTCAGGGATGCACAACTGCTATTCAATAACCAAATGGAGGACTCACTCCTGGGGTAACTATTCTCCTGTTCTCTGCACTCCTGAGTTTCCTGCAGTTCTTCTTTTAGGTGTGAGGCCCTGTGAGATTTCCCCTTCCATGCTAGCATGTCTATTTGTCTATTTTCATGTGCTACTTAAGCAGCCATAGTGTTGAGCGAAGCTATGCTGTGAACTCTAGGAGAGATAGTTCACAGCAGATTTATTGTCTTTTTTCTCTTATGGTCTCTCTGAACCCTCAGCCACTATGCTCCATGAATCTTAGATACAGCAGTCATGAGATTTTTCTTTATAATTTTTAAATTTATTTAAAGAAAATTCCATCCCTTTAATTTGGGGTTCAAAAATGTAATATTTTTCTGTTTTAAAGCAGTATTTTTCTTTTAAGTGTGTCTCATCAACTTGCATATTTTCTATACCAACACTAAGATTCTCTCTGTACTTGCTCTCATGTGCGTTTTACCTATGTTGAAAGAATTAATGTATGTTTCTGTATGCAGATTATGTATGCATATTTAATTATGTTGAAATACATTTACACTTTATTTCCTTATTGATTACATTTTAATGCTATAAATTTATAGGAAAACAAACTCTTGCTCACTCATATTCTTGATAGATGTTCCAAATTTTGATTTCTTCCATTAGTTCTGAATTCCGACATAAATACATGGCTATTCACATTGGTTTCATTAGGATGGAAATTAAATTATAATAGAAACATGAATTTAGTATTATAAAAAACCCACAAATAATCTTTTCACATGGTAAGCAATCTTTGAGTAGAAGAATGATGAATTGCATATTCGATTTTAAATAGTATTTTTAGTTGAAGTGTAAATGCTGGTTGTGTTAATAAATGATAGAGTTTTCTTAGAAATCTAAGTTTTGGGTATAGATAGATGGCTCACAGGTTAAAATACAGCTCTTGCAGAGGTCCCATATCCTGATCACAGCACGCACAGCTGCTTGTAGAACCAGCTCTAGGGGGCCCTGTGTCTCTGCCTTTCATGGGCACCAGTACTGCTATGCACATATTCAAATGTGTGAGCATGTGCCCATGTGTGTGTATGCAAACACATGCATACATACACACATAATTAAAAATGAAAGTAATTCTTAAATATTCAAATTTTAAGTTCACATTTCTTAATGAGAACGGTGGAAATGATTAATTGCTTTCTCTGATTCACAAAGCAGCTGGGAGGACCAAAATAGCCAATTTCATTATTTTGGTGATTGTTTACACTGAAAAAGGCTGTGCAAATTCCAGTTGTTGACCATATGTGCAGTGCTCTTTATAAACAAGAGGCAACTTTTCCTGACTACTTAAAAATATGCAAAGCATACGCAACCGAGATAGTTTTTCAGTGTGAAAGGCTATCAACACCTGTTATCCAAAGTGTTTCCTCTGAAAACATGTCAGACAATGGCAGTGAGCTCAGGGGGAGCAAAGCCATAAAATTTGCTGTCCCATGCAACTCCTGACTTGTTTGTGCACAACAGCCATCTGCTGCATGATTAGAATACCAGCCAACCACACAAACATTACTTTTCAATTAGCAAGAGGTTCAACTACTGGAGTTGGAAAAATATTTGGTCGATTCAAGTGTAAGACTGCTCAGACTTCAACAGGAGAGAGAAAGGGGTGTTTGAAATTACATAGTAGAGCACATTCCTCCTTTATTTTGCATCATTTTGCACCTGTCTTAGCATCAAGATTCTTAAACATGATATTAGTTTAAATGCCAGAAAACTAATCAAGAGTCAAGAAATTACATTCATTCATTCTCCATTGTTTCTTTTTACTTACAGAGGCAATGGTAGGATGCTAAAAGTGAATGAAAAGAGACTTTTGACTAAAAAAGAGAGTAGATGGCTGTGTCATTTGTTTCTATTGATTTCAATTAATCAGTTTTACTTGTCCAAAGGGAAAAAAAATTGCCAGATTTTCTGAAATTAAGTAAAAGGCACAAGTGACGATGACATAAATGGTACTAAATGGTACCATACCACAAAAGATGGGAGTTCTCTCTTATCTTATTCCTACATTCATTTCAAAATGACAACTGGAAGCAAACAACTAAGCAAAAGGGAAAAGAAACAGCAGTTGAATTGTGTGGACTCCATGTTTTCATCATGAAGAGAGAAGGAAGCACTAGATCAATGGTTCTCAATCTGTGGGCTATGACCGTCCCCTTAGAGGTCACATGATCTTTTCACACAGGTCATGCAAGACAGGTGGAAAACACAGATATTTATATTATTCATAAAAGTAGCAAAATTACAGCTCTGAAGTAGCAATGAAAATAATTTTATGGTTGGGGTCACCACAGTATGAGGAACTGTAATAAAAAAATGTCACAGCATTAGAAACATCGAGAACCACTGATCTAGATTCTTGAGAATATTACCTTCTCAGTTAATAAAACACTCATCATTTTACACATGAAGTTAAGTCACAGGGAGAAGAGCAGAAGACACATGCAATTATGGATTATTCTTTCTAAAAGTAGAGTGAGCTGGACAACAGAACACTGACCCCTGTCTTTTGTTGATCCAGGGCACTTTTCAACCAAGTCAAAACTGCTACACGTCTATGTTGCTTAGTTTACTTCAGATATTTTTCTAAGTCTCTAATATAAATGGATTCATTTAACTTTTTGAAAACTTCTATGATGGAGGGACTGGTATTGTGTTACTCTGACTTTACCAATAAAGAAAGTGAAACAGAAAAAATAGTGTACAATAAGATTGTAGTTTGAATCAAGGCAGGCTGGCTCCATGGTCTGAAATTCTAGTCATAACAAAGCTAAAAAGAATAAAACATAAGACTGTCTTACTCCCTTCCTATTTTGGAGAAATAAGACATCATTGGAACTAATAAAAAATATGAAAGAATAAATGTCTCACTTTGATAATCCAGAATAATTACTTCTAAGTACAAACTCCTATGAAACTTACAAAAATACCAAAAATGTATCATATATAGTATTATGTCAGAAGATACCAGACTTCTCAAAACCTAGTACAAGTACAGAAAAAAAAAATGGCCCTAGGATGGGATAGGAAGTACTTTAGGTTATTAGAGCAAATTAAAAACTCACCAAAATCAGAAACCAAAATACAACAGTGACCCATATCATATTTCAAAACCATAGGACTTTTTCTGTTAAAGCTATGTCCAATATAATCAATAATGACTAAAAAAAATAACTTGAATTATAATGAACTGACTGATAATGAAAATAGGAGTGTCTATAGATAAAGTGAGTTGATATTAAGCATAATAGTAAATATTGCTTCTCAAGAGAAAGAAAAGCTAAGTTGAGTACTGATGAAATTCAGACAAAATACCTATACATGTACACTAATATGCTTCTTTAAGCAGCAAGTCCAGAGTGATCTAATCATACATGATCTTTATGGTCTGAGAAGCAGATACTGAGCAGGTGTTTTGTTTATGATTTCCATAGATATACTCAAGCAATGTACATTTTCAAATTGTATAGCTATTTTTGTAATACATGTATTATGTGTGTGTATATGTGTGTTTATGTGTATGTGAGTGTGTGTGTGTGTGTGTGTGTGTGTGTGTGTGTGTGTGTGTTTATTTTAGTGCTGGGGATAAAACCCTGGGCCTGGTCCATGCTCGCCAACCACATCTATCACGAAGCTATAGGCCCTGATCCAAAATATATTTTTAATGTCTCCCCTCTATATGTATGTTTAAATAGGCTTACTCCATTTTAACTTATGCCTGTAGACATGACTTTTTTACTTGCTATTTGAGAGTCTTGTCTATGTCATGGGTCTTCTCAAAGACCCATTTACGACAATGCCAATTCTATGATATGTCTGTTAGCTTCTGCTCTTAATTTTTATTGCTTCCCCATGTGTTTCACAAACGTTCTGGCTTTTGTGGGGTAGGGTGGTTTGGTTAATTTCTTGGGTTGAATACTGAATTTGTTTTCATTCTTTTCTGATTAATACTAAGAGCATTCAAGGCTACAATATTTCTTTTTTCCCCTCTTGGATGTGTCTCACAGCAAGTGATGCAGTTACAAAATTGAAGCTGTCTAGAAGTGCAATTTCTATCTATGCAACAACAACAACAAAATGTTTAAAGGTGTACAATTAAATTTTAAAACGGCTAAGCATTCTGCTTGCGTGTTCCTCTTTAAATGTTATTGCCTGATTCTGTTTCAGTATAGAGGGGGTATTGAGCATGCACAAATTTTTCTGGAAAATATGTAGGATACATGTTGTTTCCTGATTTATAATCAATTTTAAAAGTCCTATGTGGGTTTATAAGTCTATGTAAATTATCACTTCTGTTGGTGTCAGCTTTGTTCCGGTCAGGTTTAGGCAGTCATGTTGGTGAGGCTTCATGGGTATAGCCTCTGCCATTTCAAGAAGACACATAGCTTTTAATTCAATTGTTAATTTTCTTTTTATTGTGCTTTAAGATCCTATGTGTGTTCTGGTTAAACATTTTCATTACAAATTTTCCTATTCAAACATTTTTTTCTGCTTATACTTTATATTTCATTCTCAACACATTAAAATAAGTATTTATTTAATTAGAATATGATTACATCATTTCTCCCTTCCACTTTTTACCTTTCACCCCTTTAATATATAATCTTTTCCTCCCTCCCTCTCAATTTATGGCCTTTTTTTCCCAATTGGTTTTATTACATGCATACATAAATGCAGTGACACACAACTATAACCTACTTAGTTATGTACATGATGACAGGGAATTGGGTAAGCAGTTAAGGGCCTCAGTCCTGAGGACCACTTTATCCTTCTCCCAGCAGCCATTATTTGCCTGCAGTTCTTGGTCAGGGGTTGGGCCCCACAAGAGTTCTGGAGTCAAGAAAAGAGAATTAATATTCAACTGGTAATAACTGTATTTTTTTTCAAACCCCAATTCTACCCCTCTCTGGGGAACTGCACTGAGAGATAGGTGCACCCTGAATGTGCATACAGGAGATTTCCTTCGTAATAAAGGACCAGAATTTAGGAATATGAGTATTTATACACAGCCACTTCTGAGAGAGAACAGAACTCTACCATTATTCAAATTAAAAGAGTAACTTAACCATTTCACACATCATTACTTTTTGAAAATATAAATAAATTACACAAGAGAGAGAAAGAAAGAGAGAGAGAGAGAGAGAGAGAGAGAGAGAGAGAGAGAGAGAGGAATTTTCTTTCCCAGAAAAGAAACATTAGACTCCCAGATTTGTTAAGTTATTTTAGCCTTTCAGTGAGACTAAAGATGCCAGTTTTCACTATCCAACTTTCCAAGTTCACTCCAATAATCCAGTATTTTTCAAAGTTTGCTCAGAAAATTGTAATCATGCAGACATGTGAAAGTATTCATTTCCTGGCACCACAGCTACACAGAACAAGGAAGATACCAAAAAAACATTAGGATAAACATTGAATACAATGTGGTCTCACTTTAGCAACATCGTGGAGATGACAGAGAAAGACACAGAAGGTTGGGTCCTCAGCAGCAAAGGTGTGTAATGAGTGAGCATATGCACTTTGGGGGTGGGCATTGTTGATTGTGGTTATAGCTTACAACTTTATGCACTTATTAAGGTTCATGAAACTGTGCTAAAATTAGGTGAGTTTATTATATGTGAATAAGGCCCAAATAACCACCACAAAGAACCCACAAAGCAAGTATTATATATCTTATTTAAACTGTTTATTTATATTTTGAGAACTTCATGTAATATATTTTATTATATTTTTTACTCTCCCCAAGTCTTTCCAGATCCTCCATCTCCCTACCCAACTAATCTCATATTCATTCTCTCTCTTAAAATCAAAACAAAGCAAAATGTGAGGCCCCATTTGTGAACGTCAAGTATGCCTGTGCTGGAGGATACCAGCAAGTGATATAGCAATGCAGCTTCATTGAAGAAAATAGATATCTGACGAAGACAGTTGCTTAGTTTTCACAGTGAACGCTGCATAGAGATAAGCATGTGCTGCTCACAGAAGTGCTCTTAAGAAGGGAGCCACACTCAAGGGCTCTGCTGTTCTGATACAAAATCCAGAAAACAGGAAGCCTCATGTCTTCTAGCTGATGATGGTGTCCCAGAGCAGATAAGCCATGGGTTAGAAATGTAGAAATGATCCTGTTTTAAATTTTCAGTAACTTTTAAGAATCCCCTGTAGATAGCCATTACCACCTGAACATTGGCATTTATCTACTGTTGAAAAAGTTTAGAAATATTTTAACACATTTTCCCATATGTAATGTGCCTTTTCTCTCTATATTCCATTTTTTCTCAATTTGATATTTTATCATATGTAGTCTCAGTACTTAATTAGCTTCTTATATTTGTCTTGATATTCCATCATATATTTTGTTTTGTTTGGACAGCTCAAATACCCTCTCTGTTAATACATACCTTGATATTATTTGACTTTTAGTTGCATCTGATCAATTTAAGTAAGGTTCACAATAACAAAATATTTTTCAGGCATTGGGAATGCAGGTAACATAAAGCCATCAAATACATCAGAATTCAAGTACATATTAGAATGAATACACATGTGATCGTGTGTTTGATTTTATATACAGTGAATTATAATAAGGATGGACTTGTAAACAATAATAATTTTGATTTTTTGACACATAAGGTAGGCTATACATATTCAGCCTTTATTAATCACCCACTCTTACTGTTGAATTCTTCTTTGCATCTTATGTTAAACAAACTCAAATTTCATTTTTGGAAAAATATAGAGAAGATAACACCTATCATGTTTATTGCATATTTTTATGATAATATCTTTTTTGATTCAAGCTTAGTTTCAGATACATTATACATAGTATATAATCAACAGTTTAGACATAATAGAAAGTAAAGTTTGCTGGGTCACATTTTTTCCATTGACTGTAAGAAACAAAATAGATTTCATCATGTATGATATAATCAATGATTTCATATTCATTTAAAATTTTTATTGTAAGTTCTATCCTATGTCATTAATGAAGACCAAGAAGAAAACTGTTTCTTCCATGATGAAAGCATCAGTTTTGCTTCATGTTTGCACAACAGAATACTCAGACTGCATCTTCTCTTAATCTCATATAAGTAATTTGCTACTCTGAATTTCTAAATAAATAGCACCATGTCTTGCAGGCAATGGCTGCTTCTTTTCAACTATTTAATATTTGCTACAATTAAAATTCTATGAAGACCTGACTCAGGATTGGGCTGTAAGTTTAAAGTATACACAAATTATATGACAAATTTTACTATTATTCAAGAATTATTTTAAGTGCTTATCATCAAGATAAATTAGTTTTACTTTTTATTTGAGTTTGTATAAATCAAAAGAGAAAAGGAAACATTGCAGATAAGGTGGGCTTCTTCAGCAGGTGTACTCTTCTGGGAAATCTTCCAGAGAAAGAAAGGATAATGGGTGCCAAGAAAGAAAACAGTGAAGACTGGCTTATGGGATCATAGGAAAGCTTAGCCAAGATGCACAAGAGAAGTCTTAAGTGGTCAAAGGAAAAGCCAAGAAGCCAAGCCTGGCAAAAGAGAAATCCCTTGAAGAGAGAAGCCAGGACAGGTGCTTGAGTATCCAGCCTTGGGTAACAGGCTCATTGCTGGTTCCCTTCGTTCATGCACAGACTCGAATTATGTTTTGTTGTCCCTAGAAATCAAAAGCTAGTGAAAAAAGAGTTACCTTTCCCAAGAGAGAAAAATACTAGAGGCCCGAGAAATTAGAGAGAGGAAGGTGGCTGAGAGACTGGACTTCCATGAGACGCTGCATACCTGCAGATGAGTTTAGCAGTTGGGCTCGTAACAAGGACCTTGTATTTATAGTGATGCAGCTGGAGGCACAAGTGCCTGGGGATTGCGAGGGTTTTAGGAATGGAAACCTGCACTGACAATAAGTTGGCTTGAAACTGCACTTATCTTAGAGTTAATCTAACTGTCATGGATGGATCCTATTGAAATGAAAATGGCAGAATCTACTGATGAGAAGAAAAGGTTGGAGAGCACCTTAAGCTGTAAGTATTCCAGGGCACAAGCCTCCCATCCCACTTGTCTGTCCAATGTCCAAAACCCATCTTGTGGTAATTCAGCATGCCAGAAGTCTTCAGGTCCACTTGAGCTTTCCTAAACTTAATAGCCAGGAATGAACTATTAACTTAGGACCATAACCAAAATTAATATGGGCTATGGATAAGCAAGACTCTGGGGGAGTCATTATCTGTCTTCCAGATGCTGGAGGTAAGGAAAGTACAGGAGTAAGTGTGCATCTTAAAATATTCATATTCTCTTGGCCCCAGTCCAGACCCTGACTAATAATTTTGAAATGCCGAGGACAGAAGTTAAACAGGCAAGTAGATCCTTGTCCACTGGGGAGCCCTTGATCAGCGCTCCGAAGACCAGCAGCGAGAAAAGCTAGGAATCTTGAACCCAGTCCAAGAAAATAAAGCCCAGTGGGTTTGGGCTTATTGCAGGTACTAATGGAGGGTTGAGGTGCAGTGACAGCAAAAGCCAAAGTCTAAGAGCATAGGTTGAATGAGATGCCTGGCATGTGAAAGCAAGGTGCACAAACTTAACGAAGGTCGTTATTGTGAATGGTCCATCTGCATTGAAGACCAGAGGACATGACCGGAAGCCCCAAGAGGATTTCTACTGCTCCCATATAAGTGTTGAGGAGACAATGATGTGGATAATGTTAAGACAGAAAAACAACGTGTCAAGAGTCAACTGTTTGGAGTCAACTACTACAATGTTCAGGCATTCGGGAAGGCAGTCAATATGATAATTAACATTCTATTTCCTGAATCTTCATGCCTTTCCTTAACTGTTCTACATATTAGCAATCTAGCCTTGTGTATAAGATGCTCACCTTTGGTTAAAGGCCTGTCCCCAGCTGGTGGTAATATTGACCCATCGTGGAAAGTTTATGAAATGGAGCCTAACTGAAAGAAGTGGGTCACTGTGAATGTACCCTCAAGACTACAGGCTGTTGCTGGTTTCTGTGTCTCTGTGTGTTTCCAGGCTGCCAGGAGTGTGAAGATTTCTGCTGCATTCTCTTCTGCTACAATGCACTGTCTCCAGAAGTGATAAAGCTACGTGACCATGGGATAAAATCTGAACCTGTGACCCAAAGCAAACTTTCCCTGAAATTGTCACCTCCTAAGTGACACATACTTTGTTACAGAGATATAAATATGACTGACACATCAGTTATACTGTAAGTTATACCAAGGGGCATTTTATTTTA
>JANHMN010000001.1:25366754-25404926 GCA_030674055.1 Rhabdomys pumilio
TGTGTGTGTGTGTGTGTGTGTGTGTGTGTGTGTGTGTGTGTGTGTGTAAGTGAATGTATGTATGCCACATGTGTGCATGTTGCCTGCAGAGGCAAAAATAGGGCACTGGATTCCCTAGAAACACCACTACAGGTGGTTGTGAGCCACCATGTGGATACTGGGAACAGGTCCATTGGAAAACAGCAAGTGGTCTTAACCGTGAGTAGACATTCGGTCTTAATGTTTATTTCTCACAAGGCTGTCAGCAAATTCTCTAGAAAACTTACCTAACTCACCTCGAGCTAGATATCAAAATGTAATTCAGGAGCTCTCCATTGATTTTGAAAATTGGCTGGACATGAGCTTAAATCTTCGCACAGATTCTACCCAACCATATCGATAGCTCTCCCCTTCCCTGATGTTCCTCCCACGCTGTGTACATGTGTCTATGAGCAAATGTAGCTATTTGAAAAGCTCTATGTCTCGTTAACATTACAGCAGAAAATTAAAGTGCACAAACAAAAGGTAAAGTGGGACATGAACTGTTTGAGGAATAGAGTATGAGGAAGTTTTTGGTGGATACAATTTTACAGAATGAAGTGGAAAAACTAATTCTAATGACCAAGCCACAGGATAATCGTTCTGTGATAAAATGTCACATGCCACTTCATGATTACTTTCTGGACACTCTTTTCCTACACATTTTTTCTAAAATCTTTGTCATTTATATCAGTGTTATCCAGGAACACATTTGTGGTGAGGTAATCCATGACAAATGTTTCAGGAAATAATTTCACTTTCAAAATCAGTTTTTATTTTCAGATTGTTACAACCTTATTTCATTTTATTTCAATCTGTGAATTGTGTTTCGGCTAACTTTTGTGTGTGTGTGTGTGTTTCTGTAGTGTTTAATTTCTGTAAAATGTATTACTGCTATTCGGAAATAACTATTTTGTCTCCTAGTTATATTGTAAATAATACATTTATCATGTATTTAGTAAATGTCAGGCATTTGAATTATTTCTCTTTTTTCCTTTCAACAGCTTTTTGTGGTCAATGCTGTTGTTATTCCTCATCTTCGCCAAACAGGAAAATTAGCTTGAGAAGAGTGACAAATTCATTGTTACACTGTTAGAACATGGCAAGACCACAATTAAAAGCCTGAGTTGCGTGAGTCCAAACTCTATTACAAGCTACTAAGATTTCCTTTAACCCACTTAAGTGATTTCTATGCAGGCAAAAGTGGCAAAGAAGACTTAAGAACTTCGCTAATAAGAATCATGGTCTAGATATTAAGAACGAGTTCTATGGCTGAGGACTGTGGTCCACAGTGCCTCAAAGGAAGACTGCCCATGGCTATGTTTGTGATTTAAGATGAACTGCATCTGCAAAGTTGAGAGTCATTCAGTAAGCATATAGATGTATTTAATTAAAAAATTACCATGACACAGGAAACTTCAGAAGTAAAGACTAAAACAAATGAAGAATATATTATAGAAAGTTGTACAGAAATACGATTGAAAGACAGAAGACAGTATCTAAGAACAAACTTGAAAAATCGGCAGTCTGTTCTCAACTGCCAAGAACCCTATTTTGGGATACCACATTGTAACTCCAAGACTTTGAAACAAATAACCTTCTAAAGTCAAAATGTATATTATTGATCACACACTGAACATCTTTTTCTGTTACTATTATTTTTTGCTGTTTCTTGTTCAGAATCAAAGGCATCACCACTTTGACAATCTAAGTGCTTTGCAGATCAGTAGAAAGGACTCAGGGGACATTTGGAAATGTACCTTTCTTTACCTATCATAAAAATGTTGTATTCCTCATAAACAAATTTAAATATCCTGACACATATATAGCAAAGAATGGTCTTGTTGGACATCACTAGGAGGGGAGGCCCTTGGTCCTGTGGAGATTTGATGCTCCAGTGTAGGGGGATGCTGGAGGGGTGGTGTGGGAGAAGGTGGGTGGTTGGGGGAGCACCCTCATAGAAACAAAGGGGAGGGAGGGAGGAGAGAGAGGTTGTGGGATGGGGCACTTGTGGAGGGGTAAACGGGAAGTGGAATATCATTTGAGATGTAAACAAATGGAATGATTAATAAAAAATAAACATAAACAAAACCAAAAACGGAAGAGAATGTGCATTTTTGGGAGAGGCAGAACTAGAGACATGACTACAGTGGTGAGAACTGGGCTGATTTGAGTGACATGTGCTGCCACCTAAGGCCATAAAGATGCTAGGGTCCATGCTCCCACTGAGGAACACGTCTAGGTTTGAGGTCCTACTGCAACTGGGATCTGTGTTGATGTCCATGGTCCATGTGACCTACCAATGAAGGCCATGCAAAAGCCTTGTGGGTGCCATACTGATGTGAATGACTTGGCACTGCTACCAAAGACTATGGTGATGTCCATGGTCCAGGTTGCCCCTCACAGCCTTGACTAGGTCTGTGGTCCTATTGTAGTCAGGGACAGTGCTCATGGTCTGTGCTATCATGATAACCATGTGGATGTTCTGTGTTCGTGATCTGTGCTTGTATTGACACTAAAACTCAAGAAAGCCACTTTTATTGTTGTGATGTAGATGATTTCAGATATGCATCCGGGAAAGAGAGACATGGAAAGTTTCTGTGACAACTCCTACACACTGTCCCCAAAGTAACAGCCTAAACAGAAGCCACCAAAGAAGAGTGTGATAGGCATGCTCTCCACAGTTGATGGCTAGTCCTACTTAAGGGGCAGGCCACTACGAGTCTAATCATGCTCCAGTGAGTATACATGGTTTGGAACCATTTGCTGCTTCTCTAAAGCAGAGGAAAAAAAGACAAAAGTCTGCCTGCCAGGGAGAGTCAAGGTGGGTCACTGTCTGTTGGCAGATTTTCTGTCCTACTGAGGCATGGAATGAAAAGAGGAGGTACATTTGAGGCTCAAGGGAAGGGGATGAAGATTCTATTGACGTTAGTGGAAGGAATAGGGAGGCTTTTGGATTGAAACACATGACTTGTGTGTATACTTCAGCATTGTTTCTGTTAGCCTGAGGCTTTGCTTCTCACGGTGCTGTGTAATATAAAAAGGCTATGAAAAATACACTGTTGGTGTGGTATGGACCTACAGCCCTCGTACATCTGTCTCTTGCATCTTCTTTCTACCTTTCTATTGTTAATCCTCACACCCCCCCTTCAGAGACTGCTAGACTTCAAAGTGGTAGGGCTGGTACATATATAAATAAAATAAATTGGACTTGTTCTTTTTTATTTTTCTTTATTTTTATGTTTTTTGGGGTCCCAATATTTTTAGAATATTTGTTTTTGCCAGTGAAATGTTTGTTTGCAGACAATGCATACACACACACACACACACACACACACACACATAATGAAATCAACCAGTCTGTGTCTTTGCATTAAAGAATTAAAACCAATTATATTCACAGATACTATTAATATTTATATGCTAATTTCTGTCATTTGCTGTCTTTGCAATGTCTGTTCCTTTCTCAGTCCCCATTTACTTACTGACTTTATTTTCTTGTCACTATGACAAAATATCTGACAAGAAGAACTTGGAGGAGAAAGGGTTTATTCAGGCTCATGATCTGAGGTTTGCTATGCCATTTTTGCTGGGGACATGTGAACAAACTTTTATTTGTCTCAGACTGTCATCCAAGGAGAGACTAAGTAAATAATTCAACCCAAGTCAAGCTTGTTGAAGTAGTGAGTTTATTGGCATTAGTTAAAAAATGAAGCTAGGGAGGGAAGGAGTTCCTTACAGGACAGGGGTGACTCAAAGGCAGCTGCATCACTGACAAGCTTATCCTAGTATGGGTGATGACTCGTGTGATGGATAACCTTCATTATCAACTTGACTACATCCTGCCTTAACTAATATCCAAGCAGCTGGGCACAACAGTGAGTAATTTTTTTTTCTCATTTGGATTATTTGAGACTCACCCTAAATCTGGATCATATGAGGTCAGAAGTCTATCTTTAAATCTTGGCCACAGCTTCTGGAAGCAGTCACCAGAAAAGGACATGGAAGAAGGGACTTTTTTTTTTTTTGCCTGTTTGCCTCCATTGTTACTGGAAAGATCATCTAAAAAGAGTGAGACACTCCTTTGCTAATGTTAAAATTTACATTTTTCAGGACACTGACATACAACAAAAACTGGCAGCTCTCTAAGACACCCCAAGACTCAAGCACCAAATTGGGAGTACTGAGACATCTACTCTTAAGGACTGAACAACTACCAAATAATCCTTGGGCTTTCCATTAGAAGACAACCAATGTTAGACTACTTGGAATACACACATACACACACACACACACACACACACACACACACACACAATTAGTATAGCTAATGAAAGCTGCATTCCTGAGGCTCCCTAAACAATAGCAGAGATTTCCTTACAAGGGCCTCTGATCTCACAAGTCACAGATATTTTCCTGGCTTACAGTATTAGATATAATTCTTTCTGTGGAGTGGTCTATAAATTCAAGTAGAAAGTTGCAAACATAATGCTCATGGCACTATTACATCAGTAGGCATATCTTGCCTAGATTGTTGGTAGTATAGCACACGTCATATACATAGCATATACAAGCAAGAGAAAAAAATATCTCCAGAAATATGCATAGTGCCTATAAGCGCTAAACTAGGCAACAGAGAGTTAGCTTTCAGCTCGATCTAGGGCTGATTTCCCTATGTCTTATAGGAAAAGCAAGTGGTATTTTTTCAATATGGACTTATTATCTAGATCTTGCAGCTGATCAGTAATTAGTAGCAATTGGCTATGTGGTTTGGGGGATTTCAGGAGCCTCTTTGGTCAATAACTCACAGTGTAGTAGCATGCTCTGTCTACCAAAAAGTTTCTTTAACAACCTTGTAGTTTCTAGAAATGTTCTTTAAAAATGCATGGCTATTCTCAGAACGTGCCATGGGTCTCTGAAAACTTCTCTCCATCTGTTCTAAGTAAATAAGCGTCAATCAGTCTTGAACAGCTTAGAAAATTCTAAAAAGTAAACATGACTGCATTCCAATGTGTATCAATTCTCTATTCAAGTGTTATGTACAGTGGCACGAGTAGAGGATTCTATCCTGTCTAGCCTTCCATAATCCACAGCCATTTCCCATGGATCCTCTAGGCTCTGCATCCTAGAGTGCTTCCACTACCATAGAGCCAAAATAAACCATCTTAGCCCTGTTAGTCTCAGTGAGTCCAGCTTGCGGTGGTCAGCCTTAACAGACTAGAAAACTAACTGGAGTAATAACTAAAAGTAAACAAACTACCTATTAGAATACAGCAGTAATCCATGAAAAATAATCACCAACAACTTCAATATTTGAGGGGAAAAGAATGAAGATGATATTTAAAGAAATAGCACTATATTTGTTAATAAAGATAGGAACAAAACTGGGATTAATAATACTATAGAGTGAGTGCAAAAATAAGAGAAAAGAATAAAAAGAAAGAAAAAATAGAAGGGAGAAACCAGAAAGAAACAAGACAGTTCAATAATATTTAAACAAAAAACAAACTAAAATAAACAAACAAACATGTTTAAAGTAAGAAATTATTTTAAAAAGGAAACAAATAAGGTAAAAAAAGTTCTCATTAAGGAAAAACATGGACAAAGAAGAAAACAAAGATTAACATCAAGCATTACAGTCTTGACATGGTAAAAACAACTATATTCTCAGTATTTGTGATCCTGATGCAGGAGTAGGAACCTCAGGTCAACCTTGATCTCAACTACAAAATGTATCTTTAACTACATTCTCAGAAACAACCCCAAAGGAATACGACACATTTAATTGTTGTATGTTATACATCAGCTAAGATTCTCATCAGAAGATGACCAGATGAAGAAATATGTACAGACCTGAGTAGTAGAACGTTGGAGAAATGCTCCTTTCCTGGGCTTCATCTCTACTGGCGAACGTTCATAGTGCTAGAAGGCGTTATGCAAGCTAGTAGAGTTCAGTGAACTATGAATCCAGTGTGCTACACTTAACAACTGACCTGCCAAAATATGCTCACTGAAGCAGCAGTGGAGCCAATGTTACGGGAGCCACCAGCCACTTTGTGATCAGGTCAAAGGTCCCACTCCATGGTATTCAACCCATACTTGGCATTGTTAATATGGCCAAGAAACTGTGGGCTTACCCTAATACTATTATTCTGCTGACTGGATGTAGTATGAAAATGATTCTTAATGATTTATTGGTAATGCCCGTATATTTATGCATCTCTTAACTGTCTTCGGAGAAGCTTCTTGCAGTAGATGTTAACTAACATAGAGACCCTTAACTGTTTAACATGGGTAGGATAAGAAACTATGGAGTCCTCAAGCCCAAGTGGGACACACAACCTACTCTTTCCCCCAAGGCTCAGGTATCTTCACAGAAGAGGGGCTGGGAATATTGTTAGAGCCAGAGTTGGAGGATGACTTCAAAGAAATAGTGTTTTCTGGACACAACAGAGCACTTGTGCATGATTTTATTGTGGTTGTGCAACATGAATAAAGCCTGAGGAAATTCAAGGGCCATGACCCAACCTGAGGAGAAAGGCACTGAGAGGGTGGTCATAAAATGCCACCACTAGCTGGGGATCTGTTGACATTTGTTAGCTTCTGGGAAAGGGACAGTTGGTTTTCTTTAATGGTGTGACCCTCAGTAGGTAGAACCCACTCCAAGCTAAACCATTCACCCAAAGAGTAGTTGGGCAACACAAACTGGACTCAATGGGAAAAAAAAAAGATAAAAATTGGAAGCTGAGTGAGTAGAGTTGTGAGGATGGATCTGAGTGAGTAGAGTTGTGAGGATGGATCTGAGTGAGTTGGAGGTGGATGAATATAATCAAAATACCTTGTATGAAATTAATGAAGAACGAATAAAATACTATTTAAAATAGCATAAATATTTTTAATTTTAATTAAAATATTTTTTCATTTTTTATTAGATATTTGATTTATTTACATTTCAAATGTTATCCCCTTTCTTAGTTTCCCCTCTGCAAACTCCCATCCCATCCCTCTCCCCCTGCTTCTATGAGGCTGTTCCCCCACATACCCAACCACTCCCACCTCCCTGCCCTGGCATTCCCCTACACTGGGGCATTGAGCCTTCACAGGACCAAGAACCTCTCCTCCCATTGATGTCCGACAAGGCCATCCTGTGCTACATGTGAGGCTGGAGCCATGGGTAGTTCCATGTATACTCTTTGGTTGGTGGTTTAGTTCCTGAGAGATCTGGGGGTGGGGGGTCTGGTTGGTTGATACTGTTCTTCTTCCCATGGGGTTGCAAACCCTTTCTGCTCCTTCAGTTCTTTCTCTATCTCCTCCATGGGGGACCCCATGCTCAGTCCAATGATTGGCTGCGAGCATCTGCCTCTGTATTTGCCAGGCTGTGGCAAAGCCTCTCAGGAGACAGCTATATCAGGCTCCTGTCAGCAAGCACTAATAAAAGATAATTTTCTCTTACCCCCTTCCACATTCTTCTTCTAGTTCCTCCCATTCTCCCATAATTCCCTGTCAAATCCATGGCCCCTTCTACTTTGCTATTGTTACATGTATATGTAAATGCCTAGATTTATAAACACAACCTGCTGAGTCTGGTTAGTGTTGCTTGTGTGTATATAACTTCAGGGTTGACCTCTTCATACTGAATAAACAGTTAGGAGGCTCATCTTTAGGAACGACTATTTCTCCTGCTTTCCTCATTCATTAATTGCTTGTAGTTCTTTTGCTAGGGATGGGGCTCCATGATATTTCCCCCTTACAAGTTAGCATGTCTGTTGATGTTATACTTTCCCATGTCTTGTGGTGCCCTGTTGTTGGCGTATCATGAATGAAGCTTCCGTTTCCTTTCTAGGAGACAGCATCTTACAGCATTTTCCTCTGATCCTTTGGTTCATACAGTCTTTTCGTACTCTTTTCTAGAATGTTCCCTGGACCTGAGGTGAAGGAGCTCGTCTTATAGATGCTTATAGATGTAGCCGTTGAGTCTGAGCACTGCATGATCATTTGGTAAAGAAAATGTGGTTTATATGCAGGAGAATATTTTTTCCACCATAAGGAAAAAATAAAAACATGGCTTCTGCAGGAATGGAACTGGAAATTTGTTTGTGAAATGAAGAGAGCCAGACTCAGAAAGACAAATACTATGATTACTTTCATATGCTGAATCTGTATTTAAAGTGTATATATGTGTACACTTGTGTGTGTGTGTGTGTGCTTGTGTGTGTATGTGTGCTTGTGTGTATGCTTGTGTTTATATGCTTGTGTGTGTGCTTGTGTGTATTTGTGGGTCTGCTTGTGTTTGTGTATGTGTGGTTGCTTGTGTGGGCTTATGTGATTGTGTGTGTGTGTGTGTGTGTGTGTGTGTGTGTGTCTGTGTCTGTGTACTCACTCGCTTGTATTATAAAAGCAGAAATTGAAGCATGAAAGCAGAATAAGGAATTTTAAGGCAGTGTGTGTAGGTGTGGGTGTGTGAAAGCAATGTAGTTTTTGTGTGTAATATTTTCAAAAGAAAAATAAATGAGCAACAAAAGTTCTAAAGCCAGGGAAAGGCAAGAGAGCAAGGAAACGAACAAACACAAGAGTAGGTGTTTGCTCTTCTTCTTCATGGGAATCATTTGTGAGAGCAATCCTAAAGAGCTTAGTCCATGAGGAATAGACTTCCTACTGTGATGACTTCTGGTATGTATCCCTTTGTGAGAGTAAACGGTGCTTGCTTTTTTCTTTCTTCTTTTATGTTTTTAAATTAAGTTTCTTCTTTGAAATTTTCACACAGAATTTAAAAGTTAAGAAGAAAGGAAACAAAAAGACACATCTTCCCCAGTGAAGTCTTGCCTGCATTAGGTCGTGGAACGTTGTAGAAGGGCACATTCTCCTCACTTGGTCTTCCACCACCAGCAACTCAGGAACCATGGACGATCTAGGATTCCTTCTCTTCTCCTTCCATTCAGAAGCCTTTGAGGTTGTTTACAAGTTCTAACCAGATTGTGCTTAGCTTGTGCACAATCCTTGGAGCAGATCTGGGAATGCCGGGCCGCTAGTCAGAGCTGAGCCGAAAGCAGAACCAGCGCCCTCTGCTGGCTGATCATTTAGCGTCCTGTTAGCCGCAGGGCCCGGATACTCTCCTGAGCTCTAAAGTTGATGTGGTTTTGTACAAACTGATAACACAACATTGCCAATGCTAAATCCAGAGGTCCAAATGAAAACTGAATCCTAGGTTGTGTGAGTAGCATGTTTTAAAATTTATTTTGAAATGAGATAAGTTGGTACTACAACTTATCTGTGGAATACATTCACATGAGTAATGGTTTCCTATAGCTTGGTGTGGATGCACCAAGTTTCGCTTTGATTTGTCACACCCCCAGTTGTTGCTATTTTTTGCTTGAATTCAAAGTTTTGACATTGTTCTTTAAGAATGATTAAAAGCAACACCTACAGTAATTGAAAATTTAAGGTTGGTATTTATTTTTCCTATTTCATGATTTTAACATGCTTAACATACTAGTCTCCTTATTTTTTTCTCTTCATGAATCCATTTCTGTCCTTGACACTTGTTCAAAGTGAGATGTATTTTCTATGAAAAAGGTAATTCTAGAAACAACAGTCTTTATCTGGGCAGCTACTTTTAAATTTCTTTTGGGTTTCGTCAGTGGCTCACCAAAGAGAGTCACAACCTCTCTACACTAGTTGAGAATGTGATGGATATGAAATTATGACTTTTTTAAAAAGATGAAGTTATGAATCTCATAAAGGTCAAATTTTAAAAGGATTTTGACAATAAATACCCTTAATTTTCTAACTCATAATAAGGACATTGAAAGCCTGACAAAACCTGTCAGAACTGACTGAAAGTAGCTGACAGAACTTCTCTCTCTCTGAAGGGCACTAACTTGAGTCAGGTATACAATTTCTCAAAGCTTGTGGGCTGGCTGCACTGGTAGTCTGAGTGTTAAAATGTGTGAGTGGTGAGTGTCCCTCACATCAGCACTGTGGGAAAGGGGAGTGTCCTCTGGAATTTCACTGCTATGTCTGTCACTCAATATAGTTGTTTAGTTCTGATGGAAATTTTTTATAATGAAAAATCAGTTCTTAGCCAATCAGCTTATTTGTGAGTCAGAGAGTAAATGCTGGTCTTCAGTCAAGATTATCCATCCTTTACAGAATCTTTTGCTCTCAGAGTAAAAAATGCCAGATAGCAAATCTCCCTGAGCAAAGATGCTGAGTCAGGAGCCTCAAGAACCCTGAGAGGCAAGGAAGGGAGAGATGAGAAACAGCTTAATCAAAACTTCACCCAGGGTAAGTCTCCAGGGAGTTACCTGGGTAAGACAAAAGCTGGGTTTTCATACTTGTTTCAAATGACAGACAGACAAAGGTAAGCTTTGTATGGGCTTGGTAGATAGGAAAGGAAATAGAATATGCAATAAACTGAGAGGAAGACTTGAGTTTTATAAGGAATGGCATGCATTTATTATGCAGGGAAGGATGTAGAAGAAGAGAGAAGTAACAGAACAGGAAATTGATGGGTGAAGGGATATTTAAAAGTTTGTTATTTTAAGAGTAAACTGGAGTTGGTGAGATGGCTTAGTACATAAAGGTGCTTGCCACCAAGCCTGATAATTGCGAGTTCTATCCTTAGGTCCCACATGTTGGAAAGAACGAACTGGAACCGACTCCTGGAAGTTATCTTCTGACCTGCAATGTGCCCCATGCCACATACACTGATATGTGTGTGGTTGGCTACACAAACATGCACTAATAAACAGGGGGAAGAGAATAAATGGGTTGACATTGCAGCATTAATTAATATGCAAATGGATCGTATGGAAGAAATATGATCATGATTGATGATCGTCTGTGTTATGAGAAATCAATTATAAGAAAAGTGTGACCATAAGCGCAAAGGAGACTCCTGGAGATCTTGGTCTAAACTAACAACCCATAATAATCCACAGCACTTCATGGCTCATTGAGTTTTGAGGGGGAGAAATAAATTATGCTTCCCAGAGTCTTTTGCTTTGATAAACAGTAGGTTGCTGGTGTAGAGAGGGAATATAGAGTGTTGTCAGGGAAGAAGAAAAAAGTTTAGCTGCTTGATGTTAGGCTAGCAGTGTCTGTGAGATATTCAAGAGACAGGATGCCAAGGTACATGGCACAGAGTGAGATTTACATAGGAAATAAAGGAACAGGAAGTGGTAAACTGGGGATAGGAAGCACAGAATAGTGTAAAGGGGGGAATAAGGAGAGAGAGAAATAGCATTAAAGATGTTTCCAAAAGACATATGGAAACCCACTATTGTAGAAGCTATGTATACTCACATACTCTCTCTCTCTCTCTCTCTCTCTCTCTCTCTCTCTCTCTCTCTCACACACACACACACACACACACACACAGGGAGAGAGAGAGAGAGAGAGAGAGAGAGAGAGAGAGAGAGAGAGCTTCCCTACAACTGGACAATAATGTCCTTGTCCAAACAAAATGGCCAGTGTCAGGAATGGGTTACTTGTTTGGAGGTTGTTGGCCATTGGAGACCCATAAACTCAGAGATATTAGAGCTGTTGGCATTACTTTTGGTTATCCTCCAATACTTAACAGTAAGATCTCTTTGATGAAGACACCACATACTTGAGTTATAAATAGAAAATCTCAGCCAAACACACACAGAAGAGGGTTTGACCATAATGGGAAATAATGGCATTAGATGACCTGAGAGTACCTGTGTGGGAGTTAATGTCTACTCAAGTCTTGAGTCAATGTACCACTTCACTAGTCTTCCTGATTTTAACTGTTCCTCACTCATTCTAGCCACTAGAATAATCTCATCATGTATGTTAGGATATGACACTTTTCCCGACAAACACAGTTACAGTTTTAATTTCATTCAAAATAAAAACAATTCTTATAAAATCCCACATAAAATGCTGTCAGATGCCTCACTGTTAGGATCCAGTAAACCCAGTAGTCATTTCTTCTGAAATGGGCCTGGTCCTCTTTTGGTCTTTCTCTAGCCTATCATACTCAGACATATATTTTGTTTACATACCAAAATTTTATATATGTATTTTATTGTAAGCCACTTATGTAGCACCATCAGGAATTGCTAATTAGTTCTTTTCCATCCTCAGTTTTAGAATATTTCTTTTTTCCATCAGTTCTTCTTTAAAATAAAAACCATTGAACAAATGAGTGCGGTGAGAACCTCACTGTGCTTAAAGCTAGATCTTACTTGAGATGGTAATCCAAACAGTATTTTACTTTGAAATTAAGTTGTTTTTATTTGAATGGGTGTTATTAGCTTCTGAGATATCCCTGACCCGGCACATTCATCAAACAGACACAGTGTAAGGCCAAACAACAGGACAGGATTCCCCCTGAAAATCTGCAGAATGAGAAAAATAAAGAATTACAGGTTCTTCAAACACTCAAGGCTTTGTAGATAGAACAGAAGCCTAGATAGGAGAGAAAGTAAGCATTGAGGGGAGGAAAGTGCTCTAGGACTCATCACCCCAAACCACCAAAAACTATTCCAAGAAGTCAAATGAGATACATGACAGAACTCACTGAATTTCCAGGTCACAATTTGTTGTATAGTGTACATTTCTTTTTCCTTTATGAAAACTTCTAGTAGTCCTTTTACATCTGTCTCTCTCTATATGTAATTATGTGATTTGTTTCCTGATTATCTGTACCTTTCCATACTAGTAATGAAGCCCTTTAGAGAACCTTTGGAATTTTTCACTATTCTTTTTATATAACGTGTTTGGGTTGGCACATTAATGGAACAATAGAGACCATTCTCACTTTGTCATAACCTAACTTGAAATGTATGCTATATAGTAGAGGCAGAGAGTGGGAAGGAGGAGAGAAAACAAATAAACAGGAATCATTTGCACCTGCCACATTCAAAGACTTGAGAGAAGAGAGTCTTCTTTTAGAATATTATTATCCATAGTAACCACACAGACTCTATAGATGAAATACATAAATTTAAAGAAAAGAAAACCCCTGCAGGGAGGGGGCACAATAATGGAGAGTGTTACTTTGTAAAAGACGAGCAGCTGGAATCTCCATATCAGGCCATCAGAGCTAACCCCCCATGTATTAATGTGCTAATACATTCTAAAGATTCTCTGAAAGTATTTTAAAGTGGAGTCATACAAACCCTTTCACTCTGTCTGGGAGCTTTCAGGTGCCTAACCTCTAATAAAGATGAGGATGGCTCCCTCTTCCCCATCCCCAAGGGGATAGTTCTGCTGAATAAAATTTCTCAGCTTATCCATCACATCTCCTTGAGGACTCTGATGTGAGGGCTGCACATGCAGTCATTCTATCTTTCCAGGTGATAACTTTTATATTTCACTCTGCTCCCCAAAGATAGCACCGGGCCTTGAGAAGGACTTCTTCAAAGTCCAACTCCACCACCACCAGGATCAGAGTGAGACCAAGGTCCTGGCCATCATTTCTCCAGAACTGACCACCAGAGTCCCCTCCACTCATTCGGAGATGGGGCCTGTCAGTAAGAAGGAAAAATTGGGTCCCCATAGCCCATTTCCAGGCTGAGTCTTTTTTTTTTTTTTTTTTTTTGACAGAACAAAGACTGCCATTTGGGCCAAAGTTGAGGTCTTTACTAATGCACCGGGAGCTTTAGTTCTCTGGGAAAAGTGCCAAGACCACCAGACGCATTGAGCTCACAGAGTTTTACCATCACGTCATCAGAATGAGCTCCAGTCCCTCTGGCCAATGTTGGCTTCTGACCAATGTGAGTCAGGTGAAAGGTTACCAACTTCATGATTGCCTTGTTCCCTGCCCCCTCCATCTACTTCCCATCATCCCAGCAATTAAACTGTGTTTATCACTGCTTAATACAACTTTATGGCACTGTGTACCGGATTTCAGGCTACTGGTTGCTCAGCTCCATATGGCTATTAAACTTAAGTTGTTACAATCTTATTTAAGGGGGGTTATTTCATGGGACACTTTGAAATTAAAATTAAAAATAACTTGGAAAACAAATTCTCATGTTTTACTCTGTTGCATCTCACCTTTCTGAAAAATGGCATTACTTTTGTTAATTACAGTAAGGCTGATGGGATGAAAATATCTAATTGATTTAATGACACTCTAATGTCAGTAATGGCATTTGCCTCTGTACAAGTCTTAACCCATCTCAAAATATTTTGTGTTGCTATCAAATTGTGGGCCCCCAAAAAGAATAGGAACTCCACAGGAAGACCAACAGAGTTAACAAACTGGATCCTTAGGGCTCTCAGAGACTGAACCACTAACCAAAGAGCACACACGGGCTAGATGTAGGACTCCCCACTCATATGTAGCAGATGTGTAGTTTGACTTTCATGTTGGTCCTGAACAACTGGAATGGGAGCTATCCCCAAAGCTGTTGCCTGTATGTGGAATATGTTCTACTAGCTGGGCTGCCATGTCTGGCCTCAGTGGAAGAGGAAGCATCTAGCTTCACAGAGACTTGAAGTGCCATGGTAGGGTTTACCTAAGTGGCCCCACTTGCTCAGAGAAGAAGGAGAAGGGTGATGGAGAAGGGTTGTGGGAGGGGGCAATGAGCTGGATGTAAAGTGAATAAGTAATAAAAAGTAAATTAAAAAATAATTCTTTAGTGTCTCATGAAATACAACTGCTCTGAACAATGTAGTTTTCCTATAAAATAAACTGTAGGAAATGAACATCCTCCACAGGCATGGGTTTTACTAGCAATTTTTATTATAATAGTCAAGAAATATTTATTGAAAACCTATATCTTAACTGGAAATACAGATGGAAACCAAATAATGTAAGAATGTATGTCCAAGAACTGACAGAGAAACTACACTCATGATACCTCAATATGGCCACCTAAACAGAAGACAAGCAATGATAACAGCAATAGATGTGCTAAGGAGTGTTGTGTCCCGCTCTGCCCCACGTTTGAGGCTAAGTGCTCTGGTCAAGAGAGAGAGTAGAGATGGAGGGGGAAGAGACGAGAAGAATGGAGGCAAAACAGCATGTGTGTAGTCAAGTCTGGTTACTCCTTTATTGCCCCCTTTGACTCATATGGACTCATGACTCATATTCATTCCTCTTAACTCTATTCTCTCCTATTGACTTCTATTCCCTCTTACAAGGAAATCCTAGGTATTTATAAGCACACGCAGGAGAACACAGGTGAAAACATTTCACCACATGCACTATGCAGCTGGGGTCACTAAACAGCAAAACAAGCTATGTGGGATAAACAAGATATTTGTTAGAGTGTGCTCAGCTGTTGTAGGCTGTTGAAAACCAAGTCTCTATCAGGGTATATGCCTCAAGATGGCTGCAAAGCTGATAGCTGCTTTCTAGCCGCTTTCTGCTTAAAGTCGGCTCCCAACAAAGGAGGAAGAAGGAAAATCTCAGAGGCTCCTACTCCTATAGAGAAACATCACAGGCAACTAGTAACTTCTGAGATGTAGAAACTAGCCTTTCCCAATCTGAGCCCCACAATTGGTCATTTGATAAAAACAATAATCATTCCTGAAATCATATATACATAAGCTTCACTAAACAGACTCAGAAGGTCGTATTTATGTATTTATGCATATGCAGATAGATATACATACATGTGTAACAACAATAAGCAAAATGGGGCCATCAATTTGAGAGGGAGTGAGAGGAAACTTATGGGAGGGATTGGGGGAAGACAGGGAGAATGCAGAAAGTGATTTAAATATATTTTAATTTAAAAGTAAAAAGAAAGGAAATGCCTTCCAGTCTGCACCTGAGCACTGAGCAGATCTTGAGCGTCAGCTCTGCACCCAATCCCACAAAACCCAGAGAAGCCAGGAGTTCTAACCCACCCAGAATCTTAGGTATCTAATATGTAAGAAAGGGCATGTTTGTGTTTTCTCTGAAGGATGCTGAAGGAGCATGGTGGCTACCATGATTGGTGAGACATGCTATTGCTGAGACAAAGAATAATGCTAACCTGTGAGCTTGCTGAGTACCCTGACAAGGGTCACTGGGAAGTTGTATTGGACATATGTTCCTGACCCAAATTTGCTTGCCTATATCCCAAATGGGACAAGCTGCTTTGCCTCAAGTTTTTAGACCTTGTAGGACAGAGAATCAAAAAGAGAAGGTATAATGACTCTTGTCTTTTTTTTTTAAGGTGACCAGTTATTCAGACTCAATCATGGACTGGTCTAGAAATCAATCCAATATTGGAAATAACAGTCTTCATTTGGAAGGCTGGGTCTGGACATTTTTAGAGACATATTTGGAAGTTAGCTGCAGTTCTTTATGATGTTATGATAGCAAGAGATAAAGTTGGGACAGGATCTGGATTTCAAACAAGTATTAGAGCATGTGTTAAGGCTCTTTTAATTGTCAAGTTAAAATTACTTTTGTCTCCTCTACAGTATTCATTGTAAGTTGCATTGACTGTATGGTGTTGAATTCTGGTGTGTCTGTTACGGGAGTTTATCAACGAGCTTTTGTCTTACTGCCCTGAGTATTAGAGAAACCTTGATTTTTTGATAAAAGCTTGAAAGTGCTGGAAGAAGTGAGTTAGGCTTTAAGCAGAAGCAAGAGGGTAGTGGGCTTGATTATTGCTGGTATAACAGCTTTAATTACATTGATTGCTAGCACCACTGCTTCTGCAATAGCTTTGACACAAGAAGTTAACACAGCTACTTTTGTTAATTATTTAACAGAAAAACGTTACTAATATGTTGAGTATACAAGAGGATTTATATACAATGGATTGATGCTCAATATCCTATTCAAATTATCGGAAGGAGGTTCAGCGTTTAAGAGTTAGAAGCCATCATCTCAAGTGTCATACCATTGGAGTTGTGTTACTTTTAAAATTTCCAATGATAGTCATTATAATTAGAAAAAAAAAGTTTAAAGACACTTGTAGGGTATTTGGCATAATTCTAACAGTTCTCTGGATGTTTTAACTTTGCATAGTGAGATTATAAATTTAAAGAATGCTGCTCTGCTGAGCTTTGATGCTGTAGATAATGCTGACAGAGTTATTAATTTAACTGGCTGGTAAGCCAAGGACAGGTAAAATTCTGCACAGAGCCTTACCAACCAAAGACAGAAGTGCATTGCTTTTGATAATGCATATTTCATAACAGATAAGGAAGGCATTCTTGTCAGAACCACCTAAGACAGGCTCGATCTGATTTATGCAATAAAAAAGGGGGAGATGTGGAGAGTTTTTAGGGCTGCCTGGAAAGAATCTGACATTGGCCAAGAACAAGGAAATGGACTGCTTGGAAGGAATCTGACATAGGCTGAGGACAAGGAAATGGACTGCAGGCAGAAATCTTACATTAAGCTAGAACAAAGAAGCAATTTCAGGCAGAAATCTAAATCTTAGGCTAGAACAGAGAAGTAATTTCGGGCAGGAATCTAAATATTGGGCTAAAAAAAAAAGTAATTACAGGAAGGAATCTAAATCTTAAGCTAGAGCAAAAAAGTAGGCTTCAGGCATGAGAATGACTTTGGGCTAGGACAGGAAAGTAGGCTCAGATATTTTGGTCACCCTGATGGGTCTTTAGAAATAGTAATCATGGGAGTGATCATGGGACTCTGTTTATTTCCTGCTTGTTCTTTGACTATCTGGGTTTATTGTCTTGCTTGTTCCTTGACTGTTTGCATCTGTTGTATTGCTGGTTCCTCAACCTGGAGCTGACTTTAATACTTGCATGTAATTTAAATGGTATAAAAGCAAAAGAAGGTGGAGGAAAAATGGGATGGGGGTTAATGTGGTGGGGGGATAGGGGAAGGGCATAACCTCTGAAATGTAAATAAATAAAATATTGAGTTAAAAAAAGAAAGGAGATACTAGTAAAGATAAAAATGGGCAAATAATATTTAATTGAGAAGGTCAGATAAAACTATTAAGTAAAGTTAATATCTGAAGTGTCAAAAAATTAGATTTATTCTATTTAATGTGTGGGAGTGTTTCATTTGCATATAGGTATGTGTACCTAATGTGTGCCTAGGACATGAAGAAATCAGAAGGTGGCTTAAGATTCCCCCAAAACTGGAGTTACTGATAGTTATGAGCTGCCATGTGGTTGCTAGAAACTTAACCCTGGGCCTTCTGTAAGTGTAGCCAGCACTCTTAACTGTGGAGTTATTTTTACCCTCTCCATAATTGTTTGCTTTTTTTGCTTTGTTTGCTTTGTTTGTTTGTTTGTTTGTTAGTTTCCTTTGTAGGTGAGGGAATCTTCTAGATAGTGTAATTCTTCTCCAGCCTTTGCTATTTCTTTTTTGAGGGATGAATCATGACATTTTATTTCTATTTTCAAACTACTGTGTGCATTTCTGAAGGTATGGAGGCTCATGCAGAGCTGAGGAAGCCCTGACTACACTCCCCTCAGGAAAATCTGTTTCTTCTCAGAGAATGCTTCCTTTTCTGGGAGAACAAGTTGAGTGTTTTCTAGCTAGAACACATTACCAAAAAGGTAGGGTCTCTGGCTCCTATTCCCATCTGCATCCTCAAACCATTGAGTGACTTTCCGTAATTCAACTTCTCTGCGGCACTGTAGACATTGCTAACCAAAAGCAGAAAAGAGATAGGACATATGCCTAACGTTTAGTGCAAACTTCTTGTCTGAAAGGTGTAAGCGCTTGAAGAGAGGAAGGTCAGCACGTGATGTCATTGCTTTCACCATATACTCATATCAGAAAAAAAAAAAAAAAGAAGCTTTCTGATTGTACTTTCTGGGAGGATGTCAGGTATTGAGGACGGCATGAACAGATAAGTAGGTGGTAGGCTGTTTTCCTGGCATAAAATACAACATTTGCATCATGTCTTTCTGACAAAGTGGAATTTTAAAAACTCTTTCTAGCAAGGTGTGATGTGCACTAGAAATGTTTGATGAAAGAACACAGGGAAGTGATTGGGGACCTGGAAATATGGACTTGATTTGAACCCTTGGATGAAAATCCTCCTTTCTGGGCCATTTCCATGACTTGTAAGATTACAGTGATGACATTTGCATTCTCCAGTCCAGGATTATCTGGAGGGAAGGGAGAGCTCAGTTGAATTGCTTTAGTGAATGCATAAACCATGACATTTCCGGAAAGATAATTCTGATTAAAGGTTCATAAAGCCTAAGTCTATTTGCCTCTCAGCATGGGCAGCAGAATTACACACAAGTGCAACATTTGCCTGAGTCTTTCAAGGAAGTGATTCTTCATCATCGTCTGCATCCTGGTTCTGGGTTGAGGGAAGCCATAATTTTCAGATGATGATGTCACATCCATTCCCACAACAGAGATTAGACCATACCACAAACACTGATTTATGCTTTCATGGGAGAAATCTTATGTTTTCAAACATTTGTCTTTAACAATGGGCTACTGGCAGGGAAGAAAGCTACCAGGCACACATAAAAGTATGTATTCTGTTGTCAGTTAATGGACTGCACACAGACCAAGGTACTGGTTCCTCGGTGGAATCCACTTCTGTGATGTGCATGCATTAACTATTCCATCCAAGACATAAACCAACCAGTGTCATAGCACATTTCGGTAAGATAATTACAAAAATGTTTATCACAGTGAATGATAAAACTGTAGTTAAATATCAATAGAATTTCTATGTCAAAAACTTAGAGTTTCCATTTTTAAAATTCATATTTAATAATTGAGGAGATGGTAGCAAATGCATTGCTATTTCACCATCCTTCTCTGTAAACATACAGTTGACTTAAATATCAAAACTCCCAGCTTTAAAAGTATTGCATTACCCAATTATTTTTTTTTTACTACCTAACACTTATTAGTTTTTATTAATATCATGACTTTGGACGTAGTGGTTTCAGAACAAAGTACCTTAGGAAGTCATTGCCCCCATTTCAGCATCTGTTGATGAGTCTTTGTTTTAGTATTATTATTTCCTTTTCTTATTTTTTTGGTATGAATGTGTATGGTATATATGTGTGTTCATCATTGAATATGTATGTGAATGTGATTGTACTTCTGTGTGGTGCTCAGAGGTCAAAGTCAGTTATCTTCCTAGTTCATCTTTTTTCTTCTTTTGAGATAGAGCCTGTCATGAGCCTTGGAGTTCACTACTTGTCTTAGACTGGCTTGCCAGCAACACCCAGATTTACTCCAGTACTGTCACATAGATCTGGTATTACACATTCATGTTAGAGTACTCAGCTTATTGATGTGGTTAGAATACTCGGAATCCAAATTGAGGTCCTAGACTTGCATAGCAAACACTTTAGAGGATGAGTTATTTCCTCAGACTCTGTTTTCCAGAAATGAGACTCACATTTGGATCTCATCTTCCCAAAAGCCAGAAACAAATGAGAAAACAGTATCACTGACAAGATTTCATTGCTTCATTTTAACAAATATTTGTACATGTTATCCTTTGCAAGAGTAGGATGTGCTCTTAAGCACTTAGCTAAGATCCCCAAGATGTGCCTGAGAATAAAGGAGATTACCTTGGTCCTCAGGGGTTGTAAAGTAGAAACATTCTTTGCAAGAGGAGCATCAGTAGCCCTCCTTTATACAAATGATAAATGGGCTGAGGAAGATATTTGGGGAAAGCACCCAGAACAATAGCCACAAATAATGCAAAATATTTTAGTATATTTCTAACCAAGAAAGTGAAAGGTCTGTGTGACAATAACTTCAAGTCCCTAGAGAAAAAAATCGAAGAAGATCTCAGAAGATATGCTTCCATGCTCATGGCTTGATATGATTAACACGTAGAAAATGGCCATCTTACCCAAAGCCATCTACAGATTCAATGCACTTCTGACCAAAATTTTAACACAATTTCTACAGACATTGAAAGAGCAATTCTTAACATCATAGAAAAAAACAAAAATCCCAGGATAGCCCAAAAAAATTATGAATAATAAAATAACTTCTGGAGTAATCAACTTCCCTGACATCAAGCTGTATTACAGAACAATAGTGATAAAAACAACATGGTATTGGTACAGAGACAGACATGGTGATCAACGGAATGAAATCAAAGATCCAGAAATAAAGTCACATACCTACAGGCACTTGATTTTTGATGAAGAAGCTAAAACTATACAGTTGGGGGAAAAAAATCCTTCAACAAATGGTGCTGGTCTAACTGGCAGTCTGCACGTGGAAGAATGCAAATTGATTCAAATTTATCACCCTGCACAAAGCTCAAGTCCATATGGATCAAAGATATCAACATAAAACCACATACACTGATCTAATAGAAGAAAAAGTGTGAAATAGCCTTGAACACATTGGCACAGGAGAAAATTTTGTGAACAGAACTCCAATGCTTTAGTCTCTAAGACCAACAATTGGTAAATGTGACCTCATGAAACTGCAAAGCTTCTGTAAGGCAAAAAACAAAACAACAAACAAACAAACAAAATTTCATTCTGACAAAATGGCAGCCTACAGATTGGTAAAAGATCTTCGCTAACTGTACATACACCAGAGGGCTAATGACCAAAATACTTAAAGAACTTAAGAAGTTAGACAGACACACACAGACACACACACACACACACACAAACCAAATAACCTGATTTTTAAAAGTAGTACAGAGCTAAACAGAGAGTTCTTAACACAGGAATCTCAAATGGCCAAGAAGCACTCAAAGTAATGTTCAACATCCTTAGTCATCAAGGAAATGTAAATAAAAAACAAACCCTGAGATTTCACCTTACGCCAATCAGAATAGTTAAGATCAAAACCTCAAGTGATGGCACATGTTGGCAAGGATGTAAAGAAAGGGGAATACTCCTCCATTGCTGGTGGGATTGCAAACTTGTACAACTACTCTGAAAATCAACCTGGGAGTTCCTCTGAAAATTGGAAATAGTTCTACCTCAAGATCCAGCTATATCACACCTGGGCATATGCTCAAAAGATGCTCCACCATCTCTACCATACCACAAGGACATGTGCACCACTATGTTTATAGCAGCATTATTCATAGTAGCATGAAACTGGAAACAACCCAGATGTCCTTCAACTGAAGAGTGGATACAGAAAATGTGATTCATTTACACAGTGGAATACTATTCAGCTATTAAAACAAGGACATTATGAATATTGTTGGCAAATGAGTGGAACTAGAAAATATCATCCCGAGTGAGATAACCCAGACTCAAAAGGACATGCATGGTATGTACTCACTAATAAGTCTTAATATTAGCCAAAAAGTGCAGAAGACCCACAATACACCCCACAGTCTCTAAGAAGTTAAACGAGAAGGAAGGTCCAGGGAGACTGCTTACATTCCACTTAAGGGGGGGGGGAAATAATCATGGGAGGCAGAGGGAGGGAATGACCTGTGTGGGAGAGGGGAGTAGGAGGGGAAAAATGATCAGGATCAAGTATTGGGGAGACAAGAAAGAGGCCAAGGAGACCAGGAGAATGAATCGAAGCATGCAGTTGCTGGGACTAGGGTTTGGGAAGAACCTTTAGGAAGCCTCATTGATCTGGGATGGTGGAGGTTCCCAGAACTCAGTGTGGATTACCTTAGTCAAAATGTTCAACAATGCATAGATATGGAACCTGAAGATACCATCTCCAACAATCAGACAAAACCACCAGTGGAGGGATGGGAACACTACCCACCTACAAAACTTTCAACCTAAAATTTTTCCTGTCTAAAAGAAATACAGGGACAAAAATGGGGCAGAGATGAAAGAATGGTTAACCAGTGACCTGCCCAACTTGAGATCCATCCCATGGACTGGCAAGAATCCCTGACACTATTACTGATGCTATGTTGTGCTTGTTCTCTGAGAGGTTCTACCAGCAGCTGACTGAGACAGATACAGGTACAGATACAGCCAAGTCTTAGACTGAGGTGGGGATCCCTGTGGAAGAGTTAGGAGAAGGATTGAAGGAGATGACAACCCCAGAGAGACCAACAGTATCAGGTAATCTGAACCCCTTGTGGCTCCCAGAGACTGAACCACCAACCAAAGAGCATGCATGGGCTGGTCTGAGGTCCCTGGCACATATGTAGCAGAGGGCTGCCTCGTCTGGCCTCAGTGAAAGAAGATGCTCCTATTTCTGAAGAGACTAGGTTTAATAAAGGACACACAGAATCTTAAAAGGAATCCCATAATGTTTTGAACAATGAAGGGTCTCTTTGTTTATGTAAGAGATCTGAGATCTTCCACAAATGGAAGGAGAGTTACATGGGCAGCCTGGTCCTGAGAATAATTTGCTTAAATTCGATTAAAACACAATTTTAATTTTTTGGATATTATAATGTAATTATATCATTTCTCCCTTCCTGTTCTTTTCTCAAAAACACTCCCATATTTCTCTCTTTGCTCACCTTGAAATTCATGGTTGCTTTTTTTTCTTAAAGTGTTGTTACATGCTTATATGTATATACATATATATTCCTAACTATAATCTGCTAGGTCTATATACTGTTACTTGTATGTATGCTTTCGGGGCTGATTGATATTTGATAACCAATTGATGTGCTTTTCACCAGAGAAGACTCTCATCATTCTTTAGTTGCTTTCAATTTTTTGTGTAGGCTTGAGGCTTCCTAGACTTACCTCCATCCACTTTGGCGTACCCACTGTCATGTTAAATAATGACAGTGGTTAGGTGTAGAGTATTGGACTAAGAGGGAGAGGTGGAAGAGAAATAGAATAGATAGTTATGGATGGATTTGGGTGGGTGGGGAGGTGGGAAGGAGTTGAAAAAGGGGAAACATAATCGAAATATATTATATGGAAAATCTATTTTTAATTAAGAAATAATATAAGATAAAAGTTTAAAACACCATAGGGAGAGATGACTCAGTGGCTACTAGAAGTCTTCGCAAGACATTGCAAAACAAGAGACCTGAGTTTGCTTTTCAGCACTCAAATGTCAGCTCACAACTATCACTAAGTCTATTTGCAGGAAACGCAATGTCATTCTCTGATCTCCATGTACTTCCGGGTGTGCATGGTGAACATACATACACTTAGGCACACACACACACACACATAAACATGTAAAATATTTTATAAGTTTAATGCAGCAACAAAACTTCTCTTTTATTACTGCTTCTATTGACACACATGATATTATTTCATATGTTTGCAATACTCTCATGACATAAATATAGAAATGCAAATGTTTCACAGACTAGGAAAACAGGGCTCCTTTCAGTTTAGTGAACTGATGTGTGGCAGCGAAGACTCTTATGAAGGCTGTTAATTGCCAACTGTAGCTTCTGATGTCACTAATTTAGATTTACTGTTTTCTGGAGTATAGACCAGAACACTGAGATGTGAGTGTAAGATGACATTAATCAGAGATTCACTAGATTTATAAGCTATCATTGACAGGTGAACTACTTTTATCTATACGTGATGATTTGCAATGTGATTGTGCATTTATGAAACTGCTGTGAACTGCAAATATTGTATACAAATTTCATTTTGTACTAGAGAATGGTTCAAAGTTCAGAGTAGGATTTTGACTGAATTTGGGATGCTTTCATATCTTGGTAAAGCAAAAATAGCTTAGGTTGAGCAATGGTTACTGTAAAATAGTGAGATCAGTGTGACAGTTCCTTCTGGTCTGGGCTTGAGCACTCAGCAGATCCCGGAAGGCAGCTCTGCACCCAATCTCACAAAATGCAGAGGAAGCAGGGCTTCCTGGAGCTCTAACCTGGGCAATATCTTAGGTAAGGACATAGGAACATCCACCCCAAACAGGGAGTAACTGGGACCCACTGGGACCCAGGAACTCACTCCTGGCCTAGAGTACTGGTTCCTTCCTGTCTAGGCCTGAGCACTGAGCAGATCTTGGGCCTCAGCTCTAACCCCAGCAGCAATACCCACCCCACAAAGTTCTGACACAACCAAGATTATAGGAAAGATAGGCTCCAGTCAGAGATAGGGCAGGTAGCACTAAGGAGATTCAGATGGCGAAAGGCAAGCACAAGAACATAAGCATCAGCAACCCATGGTACTTGGCATCATTAGAACCTAGTTCTTCCACACTAGAAAGTCCTGAATTCCCCATATCACTAGGAAAGCAAGATTCAGATTTAAAATCACTTCTAATGATGGTGATAGAGGATGTAAGAAGGACATAAATAACACTCTTAAAGAATTTGAGGAGAACACAGGTAAACAGGTAAAAGCCCTTAAAAAGGAAACACAAAAATCCCTTAAAAAATTACAAAAGAATTCCTTATTATCCTCAAGGACAAAAAATTGTGAAAGATTATGAGACTTTAATATCTTTATAACTCTCTGAGTGTGGGGAAAGCAGCTATTGGTGCTTCTTCCCTGATTTTACAAAGACTAAAAAATTGGCTTTTTAAGCTATAGGGAGGGGGGGAGAATTATACCCTCCAAAGTCACCAAAAGCACATCTTGCTTTTGTGTTACTTGTTTTAAATTTACTGCAAACTGATGTTAAAGATCAGTCTGCAGCAGATCGCCACTGGCATCCAGTCACTTCCAGGGTCAAATGGAGAGACCCCCTAACTAATACTTGAAATGGTCTGTCTTAATTTGGGGCCATGGTTCAGTCTGTATTTTTTCAGAAAAAGAAAATGGAGCCCGACTAACTTTGTAAAACAACAGATAAATACGTTAGCTATGGAGGACCATGAGACTCTAGATGAGGTTGTTACTCTATCCAGGGTACTCCCAAGTCTCATCTCCACCCAACCTAAAAGAGGAGACTTCCGCCCCTAGACCAAGCAGAGAGGGGCCACCCGGAACCCCCTCTGTCTGGCGATCTGAATTCTTGCTAAGGCTGCCAGGCTAAGCACTGCAAAGGAATATAAATAAAAGTTAAAAATATGTTTCTGGGTTCCCTGAGGGACAAGCCTGACTGCATAGGGGTTGATGTCAAAATTATCTCCTCTCCAGGAAAAAGACATCGGGATGGGTATGGCCCTCATGCCTCACTGGACAACGACAGGAGGACTGGAGCCATTACAAGGTCCCTTTTAATTACTGGAGGTCAGGCCTCTATCCCTGCCTTGGCAAGACTAGAATCACCACAGCCCTTCTATACTTGAAGAAGGGAGATGATGTCAGGTGCAGCCCTGCTTACACACTGAAGGCCTAAAATCAGCAATAGGCCTGACTTACTCGCCTGCTAACACAAAGTCTTGAGTCCCTATGAAAAAACACTAAAACAGAGGGCTATAAACTATTGTAAACAGGCAGCTTTTTGTTGAAATCTACCAGCCTGAGTAGTCATAAACCTTGTGTCTGATCCCTGTCAACCAGCAGTTGGATTAGATACTAAAACATTTCCACTTTCAACCTTATTTCCTACATGGCTTGGATAATCGTGTTGCTGTTAACTTTTGAACCTTGTGTCTCAAGCAGATAGGTTGCCTTCACACAGGATCTCTCTCGGCAAGCCCGGCCACTCTGTACCCCAGATGGGATGAGATTGTGTACCCATCCAGCTGCCGGCACTGCTCATTTTTTTAAACTAAAAAAGGGGGAACTGTGCCCTCCCTCTCCAGCCTTGAGCAGGCCTGAGAGACCTTGTTTACCACAACAGACCAAGTGATAAGTATCTAGGTGGAGTTACCCACCTCGGCTGCACAGAACACAGAAGCAGAACTGCCCCTGGGCTTGTCTGGAGACATCTCTGGCCTGTGACCTAGAATGGATTATGGACTATCCCACCCATTTCCCCAGCTGAAATCAGGAGGGGTTGTGGGTTGGGTCTTCCCCTTTAAATTTAGAGCTGAACATTAAAGCTTTGAGCCTTGATCAGAAAAAAAAACAAAAAACAAATAAACAAATAAACAAAAAAAAACAATTTGAGGAGAACACAGGTAAACAGGTAAACAGGTAGAAACCCTTAAAAAGGAAACACAAAAATCCCTTAAAGAATTACAAGAGAACACAACCAAACAGGTGAAGGAATTGAACAAAACCATCCAGGACATAAAAATGGAAGTAGAAGCAATAAAGAAATCACAAAGAGAGACTACCCTCAAGATAGAAAACCTAGGAAAGAAATCAGGAGTCATAGACACAAGCATCACCAACAGAATACAAGAGATAGAAGACAGAATCTCAGGTACAGAAGATATCATAGAAAATATTGACACAACTGTCAAACAAAACGCAAAATGCAAAAAATTCTTAACACAAAACATCCAGGAAATCCAGGACAAAGTGAGAAGACCAAACCTAAGGATAATAGGTATAAAAGAGAGTGAAGATTCTCAACTTAAAGGGCCAATAAATATCTTCAATAAAATTATAGAAGAAAACTTCCCTAACCTGAAAAAAAGAAATACCCATAAACATACAAGAAGCCTACAGAACACCAAGTAGACTAGACCAAAAAAGAAATACATCCCATCACATAATAATCAAAACACCAAATGCACAAAACAAAGAAAGAATATTAAATGCAATAAGGGAAAAAGGCCAAGTAACACATAAAGGCAGACCTATTAGAATTACACCAGACCTCTCACCAGATAATATAAAAGTGAGAAGATCCTGGACAGATGTCATACTGACCCTAAGAGAATACAAATACCAACCCAGGCTACTATACCCAGCAAAACTCTCAATTACCATAGGTGGAAAAACCAAAATATTCCAGGACAAAACCAAATTTACACAATATATTTCCACAAACTCAACACTACAAACAATAATAATGGGAAAGCTCCAATACAAGGAGGGAAATTATACCCTAGATCTATGTTTATAGATCTATGTTTAATTATAATAGCCTGAGACAATAATTTGACATTTTTAGAGAGTATATGGGTCAAATTACAAAATTTGTTTTTAATGTCCTCGATTTTTTCATAATAGTGTCAATACTTGAGGACTTATACCTAATCAATTATGATAAGTAGATGTTACTCATTTTTTCCTTAAAAAAATTAAAGTATATATATGTGATTTGACACCTTTTCAGGCTTTCTAGTTACAATGACTTTAACAAGAGAAACAATGAAAAATATAATTAGTTATTGCCTATAGTACCTTTTATGCTTGGTGTTCCATATCAGATTAAGATAAACAAAACTGACTGTTACAGTCAGACATTTGAGATGTTTAGTTAATAATTTATTATTACTCATATTACTGGAATTTCTTATAATCCTCAAAGACAAGATATTATAAAACTTTAAAATATCTTAATAACTCTCTGAGTATAGGGGGAGCAGCTACTATTGCTTCTGCCCTGGTTTTACAAGAACTTTGAAAAATAGGCTTCTAAAACAAAAGAGGGAGAACTATACCCACAGAAGAAGTCTCCCAGAAATATTCTCTATCATGCCTTGTTCATTTTTAATTTTCTAAATCTAAAAGCTTATGACAAAGCTGCTGCTGATTGCCTTTGGCATGTTGAGACCAGTAAAACCTATGCCACAGTTATGTGGAAGGACCCTCTTACCTTTAATGGAATGACCTGGACCCAATTCTCATATGGGGCTGAGGATTGATATGCCTGTTTGATGCCAAAGAAGGCACAGCTAAATGGCTGCCAAAAAGATTAATGAAATAAATAGATACCCCACAAAGTCAGGCCTAATTATAAATAAGATGAATGACAATTGACATCCAGGGAAGAGAAATTTCCCTGAGAATTCCCTTCTTTTTTCTTTCCAGGTAAAAATGAATCACCCATGGTGTTTGCTGTTGAAAGTTCTAATCCTGATGCTGGCCTTCGGACTTATACTACTCAGACCTTCGATGGGACATTGACAAGGACATAAAACAGCTAGAGATGGACATTATTAATCTGAAGAAATCCCTTGTTTCTCTGTCTGAAGTGATCTCCAAAAATTACAAAGGACTTTATTGGACTTGATTTATTGTTTTACAATAGAAAAGACTGTGTACAGCCCTTAAAGAAGAATGTTGCTTTTACATAGACAAGACAGGGATGGTTAAAGTGAACATGAAAAAGGTCAGAGAAGGACTTGAGAAAAGACAGACAGACAGAGAGAGAGAGAGAGAGAGAGAGAGAGAGAGAGAGAGAGAGAGAGAGAGAGCTTGTACAAGAATTGATTTTCAACCCCTTCATGATTGTCAACCCTACTGCCTTCCATTTTGGGACCAATAATTGGGTTACTTTTCCTTATTTCTTTTGGTCCCTGTGCCTTAAATAGGCTGACTAACTTTGTAAAAGAACAGATAGATAATTTTGACAGCAAAACCTATTCAGATACATTATCATAAGTTAGCTATGGAAGACCACAAGACTCAAGACGAGGTTGTTGCTCTATCCAGGGTGTTCCCAAAATCCATCTCCACCCAACCTAAAAGAGGGGACTTCTGCCCTTAGATCAAGCAGAGAGGGGCCACCCAGAACCCCCTCTGTCTGGCGATTTAGATTATTGCTTAGGCTGCAGGACTAAGCACTGCAAGGGAATATAAATAAAAATTAAAAGTATCCTTCTGGGTTCCCTGAGGGACAAACCTGACTGCATAAGGGTTGATGTCAAAAGTATCCCCTCTCCAGGAAAAAGACATTGGGATGGCTATGGTCCTCATGCCTCACTGAACAATGACAGGAGGACCAGAGCCATTACAAGGTCCCCTTTAATTACTGGAGGTCAGGCCTCTATCCCCACCTTTGCAAGATTGGAATCGCCTTGGTCCTTCTATACTTGGAGAAGGGAGGAGACATCAAGGGCAGTCTTGCTTATACACTGAAGACCTAAATTCGGCCATAACCCTAAGTTAGCCTGTTAACACAATGCCTTGGTTTCTGTGGAAAAACACTGAAACAGATAGCTATAAGATATTGTAAACAGGCAGCTTTGGTGGAAATTTACCAGCCTGGATAAGAACTAATAGCCATAGACCTTGTGGATAGGTAACCTTGGTGGATAGTACCATCTTAGATAAGAAACAAGTGATTCATAGACAGAGTCATAGTGCCACGTTCCCTGAACCTTCACCCAGCCGACACTCTGTTCTGGAAGATATCTGTACTCTCCCTGAACACCTACGCTCCTGCATCATCCTTTTTTCCACTTCCTGCCTTTTTGTGTTTATAACCCCTGTGTGAAAAAGTAAAAATCACGGTTTGATTTAAAAATATATAAATTAATTAATTAATTAAAAAGAACAACAAGAACAAACAGTGCAATGAAAGCCATACCCCAGGGGTGGGGTGTGGGGAGTCTCCAGATTCAGAAGCCTGAGAGGATACTCTCATGTACTAATGTTGTTCAGCAGATATTTAAATCTTATCCTTTGAATTGTCAGGAGGAGGACCTCATACACACAGTCACTGTGCGAGTTAAAACGAATGTGTGCACATACAAAGCGTGTTACGGAACAAGTGCTCAGCAAATGCCACTGCAGCAAGAGCTGCAGAATGAGCTGTAGTGAGAAATGGAACCCGAAAGCAGGGTAAAAAAGGCTCACTGGAGTCAGCTTGGAGTAGTTTGCAGGGAAGTTCAATCTACATCTTTGGGGCTCCTAAGTAAAGTGGGAAGTTATAAAGTTCTGGGTGGACCATAAATTTAAAATCTAATGGATGAGGGAGGATCAATCCCAATATATAAATGCATACGTGTCAGAAACACAGAGAGAATGCTCAGGTCTCCAGAGAGGGACATGGAAGTGCTAAAATTCAGGGAAGCGAGAAGGATAAAGGGAGCCTGTGTGTTGTTAAAGTGGCTGGAGGAGAGGTAAGTACCTTGCTCTACTTTGGGGATCAACTTGTTCCATTCAGCCCTCCCAAATTAAATCTTACTATCCCTGGGGGAATCGTTTGAGAATAACATTCCAGAAGGAGGATTTGCCTTTTGTTTTATTTATTTTCTCTTTAGAAAATATACATTATGTACATAGAAGACAGATTGACTCTCTCTCTCACACACGTACATACACACACACACAGACCCCAATAATGCATGCTCCACATGATGTCGATGTGCTTTTGAAGACATTTACATTTTTGCCTCCTCATCCAAAGAACTAGCAAAATACAAGATTATGAAAGGGAAAAGCTCACAAGAACTATAATGGAAATGAGTGTTAGCACAGAAAACATTCGTGGGTCGTCAAATGTAATCACGTTCCAATTCTTGGTGTATTTTAATGATCATAGTGGTATAGCCTCATTTTATTATTGCACTTTTCCTGGATACAAAATATCACTCCTCTGATTAAAATAACATCATCTGGCTTTTATAGTGCACTATAACTCTTATACCCCTAATCCAAGGGTTGAAGGCACAACCACAGTCTGGACCATTTAGAGATCATGCAGTATCAGTTCGCTTGGTGTTATAATTTATGGATTTACTGGATGATGCAGGAAGGCAGTGATGTGGAAGTTTAGAAAATGATAATCAGATCAGTAGAAAGTAAAACCAGAAGACACAGGAGTTGTATGCCCATACGTGAGAATCTTCTCTCATAATGGAGAACATGAGAGTGCAAAGGACCACCATTTTATAGAGGTAACACCTGGCAATTATCTAGGGAGTGAGAGGGTGGCCACAATGTCTGTTTGTCCTATCTAGATAGAAATACAATGAACAGGAAAGCTGAAGCAGGGAGAGATTGAAGCTCCAAAACCCAGAGACCTAAGTGTGGCTGGAGGGACAGGAAAGCAACAGTGGTAAGGATAAAAAGATTGGCCAGGCAGGGGTGATGAGAGATCTTGGGAGCTGCATTTGATACTAGAAAAGAAGAAATCGGCATGTGGAACGGCACGTGATGGGCGAATGAGAGGGTGAGAGAATAAGAGAACTCTGCTCTCTGAGTCCCTAACAAATGCCAAGCAGAAACTCAGGCCCAAAATTTTTCTATAGCACATGGTATTCTGTTTTGATTTTCTGCTTTCCTTGTTTTGTTTTGTTCTTTAAGCCAATCTAAAAGAAATCCATATTTTATAGAAGAAATACGTAGTTGTCAAGTGATACAAAGTTTTTTTAAAATAAGCCAGCACTCTGTAGACAAAATTGAAAATTCTTGGAAGCTGGACAGAGCCCTGGTTTTTATTATTTATCAACCTTATGATGCTATATCCTGACTTTCATAGATGGGGAAAGAGAACAACAGACGGGAAAGGTTGAGAGTCAGGTTTCAGGGTGGCTAGAAATTTATGAATGATTTCAGGCAGGAAATTTATGAATGACAGGAAGCAAGGAGGTGCTGAATAATCGAGGACTGGAGACACAGGAGGTACCATCACTGGGCCCAGAGAAGCCTGTGCTGATACTCACTAGGCGCTGTAGACCCCAGTATGTGCAAACATAGAGTATAACCTCCACCAAATGACACAGGTCAGGCCTAACTCAGAGGCTGTGACTGCTGCTGAGTCCTCACTTCTCACCTGTTTGAGTTTCCATGGGGATCTCCCGCTAGCCAAACCCTGTAAGAAGCTTGAGGAACAGAGTCCAGAGGACGAAGCAGGTGACTGCTGATCTCCCAAGATACAGAAGACAAAGGTAGAAAGTCCAGATGCCTTTATTATTTCCACATTACTATTTATGTTTCAAGTACAAGTGATTTAAAACATTCTGACACCTATGAAAATGATAGCAATTTAATGATAAAATAAAGAACTTCAGAGTTGGGCCATTAAAAAAAAAAAAAACAGAACTCAGTTAAAAACTGAGCAAAACCAGCTTAACATACCTGTTGTTAAAAATACCATGGTCAGACAAAGACTTTACCTTTTCTAAAACTGATTACTCAAGTTGTTCTTTTCCAAAACAAAACAACGACAAAAGCCGATGGGTTTTGTTAGTTTGGGTGCATGTCCATCTCTGCTTCCTCTGGCCTTCAAGTAGTGACCAGGGCAAGTCATTTTATTGGCTCTTCATTTCAGTTTCCCACACAGAGTGGCATGCAGTCAATTAATTTCATTATATTTACTGAATCTATGTGCTCCCTAAACAGATATTGATCTGAAGATGGGCACAGGCCAAAGAATGAGGTCAGTGGAACCTTATACTGACTTTTGAAAAACCAAAAGTATTTTCATGGACATTTTCTAAACATTACATTTGAAGACTATTTGAAAATCTTCTAGACTTTTAAAAATAATTCCAAGTAATACTTTTAAAATAGAAATTTGGTTTTCTACTCTGAACTCTGCTATTACAGCAGAATGCAGACTGTGGTGGGCTACAGCCAGTAATTGTCCCTAAGTTTTGCTCTTAGCCTACTCTTTGCTACTACATACTTTCAGTCCCGTTTGAAAAGACCTATTCCTGTTTTTCATTAGCTTTGTGAAACTTTGAACTTTTGGATTACCCTTGAATTGCCTTTATGTGAGTTGACTGCAAGTTGCAGATTATTAATACCCATAACCTGCTTTTGGTATCACTGTCTAAAATATTAACAGCTGGTTGAATTTGTCCTCTGAAGAGAAACCAGGAATGTATAACTACTGGGTTATGGGAAACAGGGAGGCTTATTTGCCATAATTTCAGTTGTGCTGCTGTTGTTGGAGAAAGTTAGGAAAGATGCTTTGGTAAATAGTCATAGTGTAATTCTATAATAGTGATAGCCAAAGACGACCTCAATCATCTGACCTTATACTCATGATAGAAAGGAAGCCACAGAATAAGAATAAGAGAAGTAACAAAAGACCTCATTACTTCTACTTAACTCTGGTTACTGGTGAAGAATGAAAACCATAGCCCCAGAGCATCATGGTTTCAAACCCTAACTCTACTTCTCTTAGCTCCAGAGTGGTTGCTGTGAGGAACAGGATGAGATGCTAGAGATCTACTGTCTTAGTTAGGGTCTTACTGCTGTGAACAGACACCATGACCAAGACAACTCTTATAAGGACAACACTTAATTGGGGCTGGATCACAGGTTCAGAGGGTCAGTCCATTATCATCAAGGTAGGAACATGGCAGCATCTAGGCAGGCATGGTGCAGGAGCAGCTGCAAGTTCGACATCTTCATCTGAAGGCTGCTAACAGAATACTGACTTCTGGGCAGCTAGGATGAGGGTCTTAAAGCCCACACTCACAGTGACACACCTACTCCAACAGGGCCACACCTTCTAATAGTGCCACTCCTGGGCCCAGCATATGCAAATTATCACATCTAACATTAACCTAGCAGCAAGATGCACAGTGAACCATCATCAGAAAGAAGAGTGGCAGGCTCCTTGTAAGCACTACCTTAGGGACACATAGCAACAATATGAGGCAAAATTCAAACTTCTTCATAAATGTAAGATTGCTGTCATTGACACAGTGCTTGTCTTCTATAGACGAGTACTTATGAACAACCTTTGTTGCTAGAAGGTGAGAAGAGTTAGCGACCACCATAATCAGAAAACCACAATGGACCATAAACAATACTATTCAGAAGTCCTTACATTACTCGATGTCCTATTACCCTAGCCGTTGTAGCCAGTGTTTCTTGGTCAGTCCTCTTTACCACTTTGTTCATTTGGCTTGTTGAAGGGTACTGAGACTTTGTCTGTATGAGGAAAGTCTGCAAACTTGAATAGTTTTCTTAGATCACATTGATCTGCCCCTTTCTCCTAGGTGGTCAATCTCTTTGGCCTGTTCTGCTGTTAAAGTGAGAAGGTTTGCTATGAGTCTTCTTTCTGTACCAAGTACCCATTTTTTTTCTGTAACCTGAAAATAGCCTTTTGAGTGATGTCATACCAGTTGAAGAAGTACTTCTGACCTGCATTCTTCACATCTCCCTCAAATCTTCCCCAATCTCTCAATAACTAAGGTTGATTTTTAAGCCTCCAATGGAATCCCGGGGTGTTAGAGAATAATTACTACTCATGAGAATTCCAGATCCCTTGGAACATGCAAAAGAAAGCTTCTCTGGTTTTTTTTTTTTCTTTCCTTTCGAACATCATAGAAGGGTCTTGAAAAGTTGCAAGGGGGTGTGTTAAACCAATAGAGTTTGAGATTACCACAGATATTACTTGGTCTTACTGAGGTCTAAATCAGATTTAACGATGGCCCACCACTGGGCATAGAATCAGCATCAGTTGGAAGAAAAAACACAGCTGGCGGGAATGATAGGCAAGGTAGAAAAAGAAATGGAAGACGTAACGATCTCAATTTCAATGTTTGTCTAAAACACTTAAGTAGGACTTAGAATATCTTTCATGTGCTATGCTGATCTGATGGTCTCCATCTGTTAGGAGGCCCCTGAGGCCGACTGGCCATTAAACAACAGGCTGAAGACTGCTGTAACAGGTGCAGTGCAGTGGGAAGGTGTGGAGCAAATAAAACAAGCCCATGGCATCTGTAAAAAATGGTGACCCCCAGGAAACTTTAAAATGTTGTGTGCTGTGGTATTCATGACGTATGTGTTAGAGGCGCGATGGCAAGTGCATTTCTCATGAAAGTACTTCAAGTACTTGCATATTGTTATTTCTTTAGAATCCCCAGGCCCAGCGCTATACACTTACTTAATGCTCAAAGAGAGCTATGACGTGCTTTGACAAATTGGCCTTTAATGCAATTCATTGGCCCGATGTCAATGGGAATGTTGCCTGAGCTACACCCTTTGCTAAAGTAATTTTCTAAACCTACCGCTGTGAGTCAACTAGCCTCTCCTCATGAGTTTTCCTTGACACCCTTTGACATCTGTATCAAATTGAAATTCCTTATTAGCACCCTTTAGGATTTCCAGCCTTGAGTCAGTGCATCTCTGTTTTATATCCACTTGAAACTCTGCTTGGTCCGTGCTCTAGCTTGGGATTCTTGATTTTCCTGTATTCTCCAGCCCCTCTTTCATGCTCCTGTTTTTCTGCAACCGCTTCCCTCAGTGTATGTAGCAAACTCTTTCTTGATAATAGGATCCATTCTGCACAGAATTTTTTAAGATACCATATGGCTGGTGAAAGATTTACTAAGAGCAGCTTTCTAAACATTTATTTGTACTGAACTAAGGCAGTTATTTTTATATATAAAATATATAGAATATTTATATACTAAATATACAGTAGAGAGGCTGTGGTTTTTTTTTTTACCCTCTCTTAAGAGCAGTTCCTCGTTCCAGGACAGCCAGAGCTACACAGAGAAACCCTGTCTCAAAAAACCAAAAAACCAAAAAAACAAAAAAAAAAAAAAAAGCAATTCCTCTTCCTATGGTCTTGATTATCAGACCTGACTAGAGATTCCCTTCTTTCATCAATAGCTTTTATCCAGCCTACAGTTGGTCCGGGTAATTCTCTGTAACCTAAATCAAGCATTTCTCATAAACTCTACCTTTCTTTAATCTTCCCAGTGACCTTTCCAGTGCCTGGGACATTCTGCCTAGGTGTCCTACTGTCCATCCTTCGATCAGCAGTGTGATCCTTGCAAAATGTTTCTATTTCCTCCCCTTCCAAAGCCTTTACCAGCTCCATCTCTTTCAAACTAAACCTGACATTGCAACACAGCTTTCTACCATCTGACCCCAATCCAGCTCTGTCTTTGTCTCATTCATCTCATCCCAGCCTGCTCCAGTCAGCTGCATCCCACTGACAGGCATATGCGTTCATTCTTCTGCTGTCTCACTGTTCCTGTAGATCTTCAGACATCACCCTGTCAGTTCTCTCAGGCTTTGTGAAAACTGGATCCTAAGAGGCATTCCTTGACTAGTGATTTTAAAATACAAACATCAATCATTTTTCTTTTCTTCTCTCTCTTACACTGGCTCTATTCATAATGCTCACTGTTGTCTTCTATAATGTTAATACATTTATTAGTTTGTTTCCCAGTCCATCCTGGTCAAATATTAACTGCAATAAAAAATCATACCATTGACTTCTTTAGTTGGCATGGTACCTGTACCACTTTAGATTTGTTTAAAGACCTTATAGTAAAGGATATATGGAGATGGCAGTGCCTGACAGGGTGAGTGACCTCCAAAAAGCACAAAAGACCTCACAGTCCCTTCTGTAGGGCACAACCTCAATGGCCTTAGGACCCTCAACTAAGACTCACCTGTTCCATACCACCACCTTCAAGATCAAATTCCCCAACACATAATCCTCTTGGGAGCATGAAACATATTTAAACTCCTGAAAGAGGATACCCTGGGATTGTTGGAATATGTGCTCTCTAAAAATGGTTTTCCAAAATGGGACTTAACAATTTTATTCCAGAAATACGTTGATGTGCCTTTACAATTAGTACAAATGTAGGGATCGTGGAACACGAGTTTCCATAGAATGAAGCACTGAAAATCACCTAGAGGCACGGACCTGAAGATGCCAGCTTGCAAGAGATTATGAAGGCTATGCCATTCAACACAACTTAGTCTCACTTAAGCACTAGTTGTATTTGAATGTGCCAAGCATGGAAAAAAGGAACACCAATGAGGTTAAACCCATGGCAAATCTAAAAACTTAACCAGTCTTGTATAACAGAGGAAATAACTCAAACACTACTCATTCTATAGAAGGAAACAAAATGTACAGATAGATTGATTTTCTAGTACCAGGCTTGATTTCCCTCGTGATGAATGGGTCTTAAGTGTTATTAGAGAGATACTGATTCCTGGCCGCCAAGGCATGTATGCTATGACTGTACCCTTGCTGTTATTATGTCATGCTGGACTTAATTATGGTATAGTTCATACATTTTATAGCAGATTAGGAATCTTTGTGTCTTTCCTCCTTTGGAAGCTTGCATGGCACCTTCTGGTACCACAAGAGCTACTTCTCACGACGAAGGCTTTCAAGTAAGATCCAGCTCAGGGACAACTAAGAAATTCTGAGAGCAGGAGAAATAAACTTCTTTACCAAAACCCATGACAATTGGCTCTCCAATATTAAATGGTCAGCCCTGAAAATATATGCATACATGTAACATACAGATTGAACATGTTATATTTATATGTTTAGCAATATATTATATTTTGAAAGCTATATATAATATGTAAGATATCATATTTTGTTCATATAATTATATATAAAGTATCTAAATATACTAAAATGTGATATTGAGATATATATATATATATATATATGTATATATATACATATATGAATGCATACATATATAACAAAAACTAAAGAAGAAAGAAACCATGAGATTGAAAAAGAACAAGAGTTACATGGAAGGATATTGAGTAAAAAAGTGGAAAGGGTAAATGATACAATTATATTATAATCTTAAAATATAAATATATTTTTAAACAGTAAATAGTGAGGGAGGGAGAGAGAAAGAGAGAGAGAGAGAGAGAGAGAGAGAGAGAGAGAGAGAGAGA
>JANHMN010000001.1:25419434-25431915 GCA_030674055.1 Rhabdomys pumilio
GAGAGAGAGAGAGAGAGAGAGAGAGAGAGAGAGAGAGAGAGAGAGAGGACACATTGGATACAGCTTGAATTGAAGTCTATTAGAAATCAACCTTTCTTTATAGTATAAAGGGTTTGAAGCCCTGATGTGACAGGGTGGGTTGTTAGTGGGGTGGGGGGTCACCTAGGAAAGGAGAAAAGAAGTGTGAAGAAGGACAAGGAGGAGTAGATTTGTAATTGGGATGTAAAGTGAAGAAAGCAAGAAGGAAAAAAGGAAGGAAGGAAGGAAGGAAGGAAGGAAGGAAGGAAGGAAGGAAGGAAGGAAGGAAGGAAAACAAAAGGGTACAAAGTTCATCTCCACTGTGCTAGCTTAGAATCATTATTTACAGTTTTAGCAATGAAATGAGGAAGAAACATTAAGAAACTTTTAGAAATACATAATATAATCAGTGGCAGAAGATTCTGAGTACACTGAGCAAGGCTGTTCACTGGTGACCTCGGCGTTGAATCTAGAGCTTAGATAAGTAAACTTGCCCACATCTTTCTAATGCCAACAGCCTGTCTTAGCATAGTCGTGGAAGAAGAGAAAACTGGCTAGAAACACAGACAAAGCTATGACAAGGATTCCAATTCTTGACAACAGTTTTAACTGAGTGTAAATCAGAATTAGAAGCAGAAGCCTGCCATGCAAATAATGACAAGAAGAGTTCTGAGGAGCAGAATGAAACGCAGCCATTCCATCAGTTTCCTTGGATCCTAAGGAATTGTGCTTCAGGTTTCACTACAACACTAACCAATAAATAGACCCTTTGGCCACAATCAAACCTTCCACATTCTTAAAAGAATGATATTTTTTTTCTCTTTGATGATTGGGGGAGGGGGAGAGAAAGAGACAGAAACATCACACATTGTTCATGAGCGGTGGCTGGCCACCCATCCGGATTCTTGCAAGATCGACCTACTTTTGTTGTTTTAATTTAGACAATCCTTCGTCCCCTTGAGCACTGTTTGTAACAAGCACGGAAGTTGGCTGGAGCCAGAAAAACCTCATCAGCTGGGCAGGCAGAAGACAGTCTGTGGGGGTGAGGGGGGACAAGCCAGCTGTGCAAATGAAAAAAGAAAACACATTTGGGTGGATAGAGGGTGTAACAGTGAATGGCTGAGAACAGGAACATATCTTGGGGCTCTGATGTCAAAGCAGAGCCAGGCTGGCCATCACACTTGGGAAACCACAGCCTTATCCTAATTCCTCAGAGGAAAGATTAATTTCTGAAGTTTTAACACGCTACCTGGTAGACTTGCATTTCTATGAAAACATAAGGCATTCTACTCCAAAGGCATGCATTTCGAAACTGTGCATGAAAATTGCATCATGGGAATGCTCTGTGGACAATACCTCAGTCTGCCTATGTGAGACTACTCATCTTCTCCTTTGTCCACAACGACAAAGCATCTTTGAAGACTCGTGGACACCAGGCTGGGAGGAATAAGCTGTATTCAATTTGAGAGGAAAATTTCAGGTTCTCATGGTGTTTAGAATATGAACCCTTACGTTCTTTAAAACAGCTATTTGCCTATTGACTCAACAATCAGCTAGGTCTTTGTAGACTGATTATAAATTATCTCCCAGGTACTTTTAAGAGCTAGATTGAGAACTGCAAATGTTTTGCTGGCACTCTAAGGATGTTTTTTGGCAAAAAATATGCGTGCCATTTCATTTAATATGACGAAATAAATAAAAAGAAAACAGCATTTTCATCATGAAATTAATTTTGGTGTATTTTTTACAAATATTTCTTGTTTAATTGAATACTATGGATTGCATTGAGTTAAATTTTGAAATGCCAAAGACATAATCACAATTTTGAATGTTTTGCTTCCAGATTTTCCATGATTTTACTTAAGAATTATGGATAAGAGTCAGGAAGATGTCTCAGCCTATAAGGGTACTTGCCACACAACTGATAACTTGGGTTCCATTCCCAGTGGTAGGAGAGCACAGACTCCCCCAAGGTGTCTTCTGACCTCCACATGTACAAGTACAATATGACACATGTACACCCAGTCACACACATAGTGAATAAATGAATGAATGAATGAATGAATGAATAAATAAATGTTTTTAATAAAATCAATTATAACACAAAGAATATAAGATTTAAAGACAGTATTAAAATTTAGACCAAAACTTTAGCCAGGTGCTATAGGTCTATAATCCCAGCAGTAAGAAGGCAAGACAAGAGGATTCCAAGTTCAAAACCAACCTTAACTAAATAATGAGTTCAAAGCCAGTGTCTAGACTATGAGGTCCTATAGCATGTGTGCACTCACCACCTCCACCCCCGCAAATACATAGTGTAAAAATGTTATATTAAGAATTTTGCCTATATTTTCACCTATAAGTCGTTAAAATTTAATCAACTCAGATGTAACCTTAGGCAATTTCAAGAAGAAAACTCATGGATATTAAGATATGCAAACTAATGTAACTAAAAAAAAATGTGCTTTTGAAATTAGTAGAGGCAGAATCCCACAGCAAATTCTCTCAGCCCCTGTCTCAGACAATCTCTTCTGCCACTCTTCCTCAATGTTCCCTGAACATCGGGTTCAGGGGCTGTTTTGTAGGTAGATATTCCTGTTGGGACTGAGCCACACAATTATACATTGTGGTTAGTAGTTTTCTTTGTGAGGGATGAGTACTACACTTGTGCCTGATGATGTAGAGCTATTCCCACAAACTCTCACCAACATGACTACCTGAATAGGATCTGAACAAGGACAATAGACTTGCCAAAGTAGAAGGTGGAAAGACCATGAAGATTCAACCTTACACACGGGTAACTACAGGCAACTGAAAGATGCTCAAAGTAGGAGAAATAGTCTTTCCCCAAATAACTACCTAATACCCAATGATCACATTGGAAAGTATGTAGTCCAGTATACAGAGTATGTTATATTTATGGACATATATTCATACACATATACACATATGCATGCAACAGTAATCAATAAAAACAAGTCATGAATTTGAAAGAAAGTAAGGAAGGGTATGTGGAGAGGTTTGGAAGGAGAAAAGGATATAGATAAATGATGTAATTATAATCTCAATAAGAAAAGGAAAAAGTAAAAAAAACAACCAACAATAAAACAGCCATGGAATCAACATGGCTGAATCTACATTAAATTTAGTTCCCTGAGAAGAATAAAAAATAACTTGTGTGTGTGAAGTCCAGAGGACAGCCTTATGCAGTTTTAATCTCTATCCACCTTTACAGATTCAAGGGGCTGAGGTCTGCTTGTCAGGCTTACACAGAAAGTGCCTTTACCTGCTGAGCCATCTCAGTATTGCTATGTTCCCAGATTTTACCTTCTGAAAGGATAAAAATCAATGGCAGACTCTCCAAAAATTCATTTAAAATTATATTATTTATTATTAAATAATATTTTGTCTAAAAATGATTGAACTTGGGTATGATGGGTCACATGGCATAATCAACTCATTTTCTTTTGCTTCTTCATTTTTGTTAATATTGTTTCCCCAGTTATATTCTACTCAACTTTTAGTAAGGTTTTCTAAAATACTATGATGCCAATATAGTAAACAATTCTCAATATTTAATGAGTAAATTCATTCTCCCCAAAATATGCCATTAGTGTATTTCATGTTGTATTTCATCATACACCTTTGTTAGCTAGCATAGGCTCTTAGTATCCATATGCATTTGCTTCTTGTCCTCAGTTCTGCAAACTAAGATCTTAAATATAAATTCACAGTGGGAGAAAATGCATGTCTTACTCTCTTTTATACAAGTATACAGGTCAGTTTACATTTGCCCGTTTTGTTAGTGTTCAAACAAGATCTCAACTTCAACTTCTTCAGAACTGTTCACAACCATCATCTGAAGTAACTCATACAGATGAATTAAATCTCCACATCCAAGCATGGTACAGCCATGGATATGACCAAGTAAAATTCAAAATTACTTTTTTATTTACATCTCTTCTGAACAGGAACAGACTTTTTGTTGTTATTCTCACCATAAATATAGTATAAAAATTGTTACAGAGGTCTTTCTAATAGCCTTTATAAGTAACCTAGAAATGACTTAAAAATAAGCATGCAAAAACGTATGCATTTTATGAATAAACAATTCATTTATTTAAAAAAATAACGTGCTGTTCATCCCAGTATATATATTCATTTTAATGAAAAGATAGGAAATTGAGTTTTGATACAAAAGTTAAAAGGCAAGAAAATACCTATTAATGTTGCCTGGGTTATAAATTAAGAATGATAGATTTCTTTTAGTAGCCAGAAATGCAGTAATTCCCCCACTTAATTCAGGAAGTCCCACCAAGTCCCAAGAGGAAAAGTTAATTTTATAGAAGAAAGGGTAGGTAATCCATGGCTTCGTGTGCTCCATTCTGTCCTTTTTCTAAGATTACTTTCATATTTGAGGTTATAATAAAATTATATCATTTCCCCCTCCCTTTCCTCCCTCCAAACACATAAATATCTCCTTGCTCTATTTTGAATCCAGGCTTCTTTTCTCATTGATTATTGTTATGTAGATGTATGGGTGTGTATATACATATATTCCTAAATACAACCTGCTCAGTCTGAATAGTGTTACTCATGTTTTCAGGGTTGACTACTTGGTGTTGGATAATGAATTGGTGTGCTCTTCCTGGGGAAGGCTATTCTCTGGCTCTGGCAGTTCTTAGTTGTCTGTTGCTCTTTTAAGCACAAGGGAGATTCTAAGAAACATTTTGAACATGTAATTTACTGTGGCTTACGTTACCCACCGTAGGAAGAATGAGAAAGCTAACTTTTCTCTCTGGTCAGAGAACTTACAGGAACCTAAGTAAGGGATGTGGTTTACCTGGATAGTTACTATTTCTATATTTACCATTCCTGCTCCCCTCATTATGAGTGGCCATTCGACCTCCTTTAAAATACAGAGTGAAACTGCCCCTATCTGTGGCCATAAGTAGTGTTTTGGTATGTGCATGAATGATAAGAGTCCTGTGAATTTGGTGTTTGAATGCACAAGTTCTTTGAAACTGTGACTGACTGGATATAATTATCTAAACTTAAATGGAGGAATCAACCATTCAATTTTATGTTTTCTGCAAAATTTGGGGTTGACATCAATAATTTAAAAAAATATCTCATCACAGTCTTACAAATTTGCCTGATTTCGTGTCTTTAGAAAGATATTATGGTAAGACAGATTTTATAATTGTACTATTTTAATTATGCCTCCAGATTATTTTGTTGTATGGCTCTAGGATAACTGGGTAGGTTTCATTAGTCCCTTGATAAAATGGACATATTTTCCTATCTTCTGAAGTGCTTACCTGCTTATTTCATCATAAACATTCTGTAGATTCTCTTTTAAAATATACTTATTCACAGACTCCCCCACTAGACATTCTATTTCCATAAGATTGGTTGTGGGGGAATCTGTCTTTTAATAAATTCTGCTCTTGTGAACACACAATAAAAAAAGATAGAGAGGCAAGGATTAAAGATGCATCCTTTGTAAATATCACACAGATGATGGCAAGCTAGACACATTATGGATGGGTCTAAGTGGAGATTGTTTCCATGGCAACAACGAAGTCTAAGTAACCAACCCATTGACAACAGTTGTTTCCAGTAGGTTCATCTCCATTCCTAGTACTCATCCACTGTGCTTGAGCGAGAGCTTGAGAACTTCTAGAGCTCTATAAAGAGCAAAGGAAGAGAAGCACACACACGGTCATGCATTGGGAAGGACACAGTGTGGACCCAGAGCTGTCAGCTCATTCACTATTCCTGCATTGTTCCATACCCTCATGTGGTATACACCTGTGTCCTGTTGGCAACAGATAACTATGCAGTTTCCTTTGTATTTTATATCCTGAGGGTATCCACAAAACAAATAGCTTTCATCCCCATACATTGTATGAAAGACAAATAACGTGAGCTCCCATTAGTTTATGTTCTTAATGTGTCCTCTGCTTTTCAATTCGCAATGAAAGGTACATTTATATTTACAAGTTGATATTTAGGTCGAAGTAAAAACAAGTACTTGTAACTTAGTGCTTTAAAAAAAGACTTTTATGATTATAAAACAGGCCAACATTGATAAAGTTTCTCTTCTCAGAATACAAATACTTGGTAACTGAAATGTCAGATGAGCTGGTGACCAGATGTTTGCAATATTGTCATGAATTTAGAAAATGATGGCATAATATTGCTCTGCCTGTGCATGTAATTATGCCCATGAACATGTGAGTGTGCCTAGAAATTATATCAAGTTATCTCAGGAAATGTACCAAAGAAATATATATTTTACACGGGGAAAGGTAGACAGGTTATTATGGAGGATAGAAGAAAGAAAAAATGGGTTACATGTAATCCTTTAAAGATATTTTATAATTGGCACTAGATACATGCATATCTAATTAAAATTGGTATAATTTTTAAAGAGCTAGTATTTCAAGATTCAAAAAAGAGTTATTTTATTTATTATTAACTTATACTTTATGGTTTTTTGTTTTAAGAAAGAACCATTTTCTTTAATGCAAAGCATACTGCAAGAGCTTCAAGTAAAGGCTCCCCAAGCAACATGTTCTGAATAGATTCATAAACTTCACCTTCTTGGAACAATAAGACTATCAATTAAACACTCAAAAGCATATTATCACATGCATACATACCCACACAATGCATTGCTCTAACAATTACCTAGACTAATGTTTGCTATTATCTTGGCTGATTTCACTTGATTTAGAGTCAAATGGCCACAGCTCTCTCCTCTTATTGAAATTTCCTCCATTTCCTCCTGGAATAAGGCCAAACTAAGTCAAGTAGCCACTGGCTACATTTTATTCTGATTTTAAGGAAACAGTTGACAAAAGCAGATAAAATGTGAAAGGGGGCTCATTTCTTGCCAAAAAGATGAAAAGAAAACCTAGCAAAATATCTACTTAGTGTTCATTCTGTGGCACAAGAAGTTTCCACATCTGTTTAAGAATGCTATGAGTAAAACTTGCTCAAAAATTATAAGCTGTTCCTATCAGATCTTAGAGGCTGTGAATGAGAAGACATGTAGTATTTATCCTCTCAGGTGTGGCGGTGTAGAGAGGCAATTCTATCAGGAAAAGCTGACCTAATGTCTACAACAAAAGCTGTATTCTATAGCTTTCTTCAGACTGCACTGGCTGAGAGACCTTTTATTACAAACACAGGGCAAGCCTGTGATCCGCAATCACAAGGACGTCTGGGAAAAGCAATTGGACTAGAACTATGATATCTCTAGCCAAGGTATGGAGCATGTAGCTGCCTTGTTCTATCAGCCAAAGAACAAAGGACTAGAATAAGCCACTTGCCCGTTTGGAAGAGAAAGAAACAGAAGCTATCTCATATAAGAAGAATTTTACAAGCCTTATTTTTTATAGTTTCAGCCCGATACCTGCATTTATGGTATTCACAGAACACAGAATGTTTTCTCCAGTCTGTCCTGTGTAACTTATTAACCAAGCCTCTGTGTCCTTGACCGTTGTTTTTTTCTCTGCTATTTGGATTGTCCTGTTGATAAGGTAGATCAGATTTCACATAGCAATGTATGCACAAGACATGCCAAGTACACTTATATAGTCAATTGAACCATTTCTGAGTTCCAAAATCAAAGACAACTAGGAATGTTTGAAGCAATTTCAAAGTGTCAACTTCATGTGCTGGGGTAAGTCTCCCAGTGGAGGAGTACTTGACTTTCTTATAGATGAAATTTGACAGTGGCCAAGGTCACTTATTTATTTGAGACACTTTTAAGATGACTGAGTGGAAACGCCTTAGATTGATGAATAGTTTTACTTTTAGTTTCTGATAATAACAATAATATCGCCACATGTTATTTATTAAAATAAAGCACTTTTCCAAAAGTAAAAAAAAAAAAAAAGAATAACTATCTCAGTATACATATGGACTTAGTTCTCAGCCTCATATCCCATGAACCAATTTAAATTCTTACTGTATAGCAAAATGAAAAAGGTCACCACACATGGGCCAAGAGAAATGTGTCTCCAGAACATGATATAGAGACATCACTCATTGGGTTAGCATCAATTTTTATCAAACTTTTCTTTCAAAAGCTTTAGAAAGGAAGGAAATCATAAGTCAGATGATGGATGTTTTGATTTTTGTTGACCCTAAGCATTCAAATATCAACCTCAGAAACGTGGTACATCTTGTGATGACATACTTAAGGTGTTAGTAATTCCAAAGAGAGCATACTGAAGATACTGGTCCTCCATACCACCCACATCCCAGTGCATCTGCTTTGATGTGGTGACCCAAGCATTCCCAATACAGCAAAGGGTGTCAGAATATTTATTACCAGATTAAACTAAAAAAAAAAATCATGTGTTGGGTTCAAGCTATTTTCCTCTCATTCCGCTGGCTCTTTCTGTCTGTGCAAAGAGTATGTTCCTCTGTATTTTCGCTGCTTCTATTTGTGGGTTCCTGGGTATTTCTAAAGATCCCCAGATGTACTAGAATTGGATTCTTTTTAACACCTCCTTGTCTGACCTTATATTCTAGCAGCCCTTGAAAATAAATGGAATTTTAAAATAGGACAAGGCAGTAAAAGAGAAGCAGAGGGCAGCTAAGAAAACAAGAGTTCCCACAGGAATTGAGGTGAGTCTGTATTCCCTCAATACATCCAGAATGCCAGTCTTACTAATAAGAAGTACATGAAAAAGGGGTAATGACATTTTTAAACAAGGATGATAGGGTCATTCTAAAATCGTTCACCTAAAAAGGAATCTGCACCCCATGCCATAAACTCAAATATGTCTAGAAAATATTTAGAATGTTATACAAAGTCTGTCTGGTGTTATTTGATCATTTTAACCAAAGAAGAAGGAAGCTAGATTACAATTAAGATTACCAGAAAACATTTCTGTTCTTGGCTTGGTGAAGAATCTATTTTCTGTCTACAACTGTATGTTTTGTGGCATGAATTCCAGCTGAACTTGGCTACATGTATATCCTCTAGCCAGCCCCAACCCATGACTATGTATTTAGAAACATTCCTCCTCTACCAAGAACACTCTTCTCTATTCTGATTCACCATCAAGGTATTTCTATCTCATCATTGAAAGATGACATCACCTTATTTCACTTTTGGGCAGCTCTCCAGGTAGAGTACTCACCAGGGGTTAAGATAGAGTTGACATTTGAAGCCCTGATATAGGCACTTATCTGTATGCTCTAACTCTACCAGGGCATAGAGCATGCTCTGTTAGTCCTCTATCTACCTTCTCTATATTCTTTGGGTAAGAACGTAATATTAGGAATGCATTAGCATCCCTTAGCATGTCTTCTCTTGAGTTGATTTTTTTTGTAACAATTGGTAGAAAATTTATGGAATTAAGTAGACAAAAATACTTATAATAATCAGGTATGATAATAAGATAAAGCTCAAAAAATTAATGATGGATTTCTAAGTATTTTCATATTGGTTTTAAAAGCCAGTCAAATCCTACTGAAGCCATCATATAGGGTGCTGTTTTATGAAGGAAGGAAGTTGGATAATAAGACATTTTATGGCTAGGAATTTGGCTACAAGTCTCTCTCCAAGCAACAGACACCCCTTTCTTGCATGCTGCAATCAGTACCTTACCTTATATTTATCTTCTTTTTCATGTACACATTATTTACAATGAAAAGCAGGTCCCTTCATTTCTAACTAGCTGTAGATGTTCTCTGCTAGAGAGGCAATGATGCCCTGATAGTTATCCACTGCAGAAATTGCCTTTGATCTCTTTCCTAATTGTTCTCTGGAAATGTTTAAGGATTTTTTTCTAGGTTGGAACACTCACGATGAATAATTCTTGGATCATGGAGCTGATTACTTCCCACTCCTAATGCTTCTTTCCATAACTTCTTTGCTTCTGCCTCTAAACATTGTCTTCCGTTGATGTATCACACGTGATAGTTTCCTAGTGAGCTACTAGGAATTGTATTGTGGATTGCTTTTGCAACAAAGAAGGTGGCATCCTCTAACATTTTAATGCTATACAAACTTAGAAAATATCAGTGGTGTTAAGAGACTCAATGTCTCGAGGGACCTTAGTTATGACAGCTTAGAAATCAGTACAAAACAGAAGCATGCTCTCCAGGTGTTCATTTTTGCAACCAGCAAAATCTCCATTTAATGACTAGTTATGATACTGAATGAATTGAGCTAAATAGGATACTTTATCAAACGCATTAAATTAGGTAAATCTTATTTGTGTGTCAGTTTTCAACAAACATGTAGAGAGTGTTTATAGGTTTTGAACAAAATGCTTTTCAGACATTGTCTGTATTGTAATATGCCCTCAACTTCCATAGTCATGCTCAGATATATCGAAATTTTAGAAAAATCCACAGAATGTCGTAGGTCCTGCTTTTAAATTTAACAACATACAGAAATTTGCAAAAGATTGTTTTCGGCTTTGTCTGAGTTCATATTTGATACTTGCACAAAGATACTGTGAGACTGCTGCGCAAACGGACAAGAAATGAGAACTCTGCCTTCTAGGTTTCTACACTGGTCTGTTTTGAAAAGTTTGTATACTTGTAAGGATCCTTGCATTCTGATTGTACAGAATAGACTGAACTGTAGGATTCTTTTATTCTGTAGAAAGAGGAAAGACATAGTCACACCTGGGCACAGCAGGTATCAGACAGGATAGATTACATCTGACTGTAACATTTCCTGGGTTTAAACGCGATCACCAGAACTTCATTCACACAAACAAGTCAAGTTGTTTTCATACTAAGATTAGATGAAGTGATTTTTTTTTATTATAAAACCCAACACTAGCCAGGCTCCTGTCTGAGAACAGATCAAAAGCATAACAATCTGCTCATGAACTGCTTTTCATCTGCCCTCCTGGAACACAGGACTATACAATGATGATCAAATGCTGCCTGGGGTAAGAAATAGGATGAATTGAAATGCCAGAAACAGGCCCTTGAAACAGACTGCTCATCCCATAGCAATGAGAACTGGAGCTGTCCTTTAATTACTGACATATCAGAAATTTTTACACCTTGCATATTTTGCTTACAAGAAACATTAGAATGTTTTTCTTATATAGAAGTATTAATAAATATTAACAACCCCACTTTAAAACAGTCTGGTCTTGCTTTCTGGAAATTATTCCAGGACAAAATAAGACTATTTCAAAACAGTCTCACAGAATGATCATTTCAAGGTGTAATCAGCCTGCTACTGATTATAAAACAATAATTAATATTTAATAGCAACTGTACATAGAGCTTTGTGTCTTCTGAGTTAATCTTAACAAAGTAATTATCTGTCACAAACTACCAACACATGTTTGTAGAACATCAAGAACTTTAGCATCCATGTGTGTCATCTTGTCATGTCTACAGTGAGATCCCTCCATGGTTGGAGATTAATAAACATTCTTGCACGTACACAGAAGTGTAGCAACGTACCCACATCTCAACATCTGGCTAACTCAACACTGAATCTTCAACTCAGACTCATTCTAAGGCAGAAAAGATGTTTGGAGTGATAGAATGGTATGGTTTTCATTGAAGACAAGTTTAACTGAAAATAATAGAGAAATTGTCTGGGAATTTGGGTGCATAACCTGGGTGTGGCAACAACGAGGTTTTTCTATTTCTTACTAGAGTTCCATAACTCTATACATAACCTCAGCCCTGCCACATATCCTGAAATCTGCCATCTAACAGGCCAAAAGGTCCCCTCCTGTTAACAGATTTCCTAGTCACAGAGTCTTAATGCAGAGACTGCTCATATTTCCATGAGACCTTGACGATAGCAAGTCTTGGAGAGTACAGATATTTTGCAGATGTGCTTTCCACAAAATGATTTCACAATTTTCCTGGACATTTTTTGTGTGTTTTGCTTTATAGAAAAATAAGTAATAATCTCTAGTCTTTATTAAAAGCTGCACATGTTAATTGCAATCATTTTTCTTTTGTGATTTCCTAACTTGTGAAAACTTAACTTCATTTCCCAAATGTAGAAGCCCATGAAAGAATTATTGATTTAGTTTAGATGGTGACGTTTTGTGATCTTCTCAACATTTGTTTCCTCTAAAGAAATGGCTGAAGTGTTTGTGGCGAAAGTAATATGGTAGATACGATGTTTTTTATTTATTGCATTTGTTTTTCTCCCTGAGAAGCAAGGAGCAGTTAGAGAATATGGATGAAACAAGACTAGTTATGAGCTAGAAATTGGTCAAAGATTCAAGACCAATATAGGAGGAGAAGGAGGAGGAGTAGGAGGAGGAAGAGGAGGAGGAGGAAAAGGAGGAAGAAGAAGAAGAAGAAGAAGAAGAAGAAGAAGAAGAAGAAGAAGAAGAAGAAGAAGAAGGAGGAGGAGGAGGAGGAGGAGGAGGAGGAGGAGGAGGAGGAGGAGGAGAAGAAGAAGAAGAAGAAGAAGAAGAAGAAGAAGAAGAAGAAGAAG
>JANHMN010000001.1:25431925-25455051 GCA_030674055.1 Rhabdomys pumilio
AGAAGAAGAAGAAGAAGAAGAAGAAGAAGAAGAAGAAGAAGAAGAAGCAGCTAAATGTTCTCTGAATAGTCCATCTCCTAAAATAACATGTGTGTAGCACCTTGAAGATGGCACATGCATTTTGATTCTGTCATGGGATTAGGAAATGGAGTTGAGTTGGGCTTTTAAAATGATATTAATATAAAAGTTGTATAACATAAAATTAACCCTTTTAAGGCGAATCATTCTTTTGGACAGTGTAGCCACACATTCACAGTTGTCCAGCCACCACTTCTAGCTAAATCATGTTTCATTGCTCAGCAGTAAGCCCACTAAGCAGTTTGGTGATACACTAGACATTTTGTGTGTACATGAGAGGAGGCCTACTCAGATCTACTAATGGCCCGTGTTTAGTTCATATAAGAACTAGAAACAGAATCCAGCTTTTCAGACTCTAAATTTTATTATCAGATTGAAGGTTTTCAAATATTTGCCTCCACCAGGCAGCTAGGGGATGTATCAGACACAGCATGAAGATTCCACCTTCCAAGTCTCTGAGTCTAGTAAGTGCAGTGAACTAGAAACTCACATTGCCAATAGATTTCCAAACAATGCTGATGTCACTGTCCCCACTCTGCACCTTAGAGAACCAGTGAGCTATAGTGAGTAGTCTTAACCCTAATTTCCTAATTACAGATTTTGCTAAATTTAACCAAAAGATTCTATATTCAAACAAATAGTCATACTGGAAGCACTTACTGTCTTTGTGTCATAAAAGGTTTTGTTTGTTTGTTTGGCTAAATCACCAAACAAGGCCCTGTAGGTAACTATACTTTGTCCATGTAAAAATGGCCATGTGAATGAAAAGTGTTCCTTGCTGAAGTCTGAACTGCCCCTTAAGTAGCTGAGCCTTCCTCTTTCAAATGTCTGGGGAAAATATTTAAACTGTATGTGTGTAGGCCAGCAGCACCAATCACAGGTCATTTCCCATAATAATCTGACACAGTGCCTGGCATTCATATAGTCGGCATTAACTAGCAGGTAAATGAACTCGGTTATGTAACAATTAAAGGTAAAAGTCTTTTTAGTGTTTCTTGAAGTACTTCCAAGTACATGGCCGCAGAGCAAACTCTGTGTTTTGTATTACGGGCAGAGATTTCTACACTGGTTCACCTTCAGCCAAGTGTCAGCCTGGCATTGCAGTATTAACGGCACCAAGAGGTTTCAGTCAAGGCACTAATTACACCTCCAGAGGCATTCCGTCCTCTTGGATTTCTGTAGAAGTTGATGCCAATGTTTTAGCATCAACTTAAGACCACCACCCACGTGTGTGCATGTGTGTAGATGAAAATTCCAACATCTGTCCAGCAGATCTGCCTGTGCCCTCCTGGTGACTAAACTTGAGGTTGGGTGAGGTGGAGCATTGCAGGAGTCAACAGTGGGGCTGATGATGTCTTGTTTCTAAAGTGCCTGGATCCTTTAATCTTTCTTCCTTTGATGTCTGAGATTTCCTTCTTTAGGCAGTGACACTGGGACCAAAGCAACACCAGGAAACCATTTTCCAGTAAAAGGATGTGTGCGCTACGAACACCTGCAGCGCCCCTGGAACCAGGTGACTTGAATTACACACACATTTCTACATTTCTGCTTTGTATGTGGGTGGCAATTTCAACCTTTAAAAAAAAAAACTATTGGGTAAAAGATGATAGCTCTGGTCACAGCCTGTGACTTCTATTTGTTTTAGCACACATATCAAATAAAATCATAAATGATCAGAGAGGAAGAAGAAACTTTGTGGTTCTTAGGAATATAAAAATAGTAGCTTGCGAGCCAGTAGGACTTTTGTACAAATGCTTTGTAGATTCAAACAAGAGAGAGAATAGTTTGTGGTCAAACTCACTATGTAATTGGAAGACAGAATTTGGGGTTCAAGATATGACTATTATCAGTGAATGTGTGAACTTTCTGCACCCTGCTTTTGCAGCCATTTGTGGGCTGCTGGCTTCCTTCTCATCTATGGAAGCCAGGTCAGCTTTCAAAATGTTAGGATTGAGGATCCTTGTTTTGTTTTGTTCTGGTTTTGTTTTAACATCCTATCTCTTGCAACTCATGGGAAAAGAAACTATCAAATTCTGGGGAACTGTGCATTGTTCATTTACTGTTTTTCTACTACAGAAATACTATAAATTGATGCTGATATAGGCATCAGAAAATGTTTTCCTCAACCTGCTTATATTTAACCCTCTACAAGGTAAGTGAAAAAAGTTTTCTAGGATGATATTATTCTCTGTTCTTTCTGTAAGATTTTCTTTACAGACAGCTATTTCCTCTTAGCTCTCAGTACACAACCCTCTTGTTCACCTCCTGCCTCAGGTGAATCCTCCACTTCCTCTCACCTTCCCAGAAGAGTATTTCCCAACAGGTCCAACATCAGATTTCTTACTGTACTAAAAAACCTTTCATTCTAGAATTCTAACAAGACTTGTACCAATGATATTCTAAACGAGGATTGAGACTTGTCCCTCAAGACTAAATACTTCCCATTCCCCTTCATGTATCCTGTGGATCCCTTCTTGGGTCTCATATGCCATGTGCCCACATCCACAGTCAATAAGATTAGAATAAGACCACTTTTTCTTCAGCACATTTTAAACAGCCTTCAAGAAGTAAAAATTAGGGAGGTTTTCAAAAATTTAGAAAAACGAGCTACAAAGCAAGTGGGCTAGGGACCTGAAAAGTAGAGAAGCCAAATTCAGAATATTTTTAGTGAGAATGTTAAACATATTAACTTCTTAACATTTTGTTTTGAATAAGTATGGCAAACTATTAGAAGTTATTAGCTCTATTAGGCATAAATGAGAGACTTACATGTTTCTAAAATATTTAGCATTTAGAATCGCTTTAAAAACATGGCTATACAAATATAATTGATGTATCTGGTATTTTAGAAACTAATTTTACTAAATAGAAATGACACAGTCAATTTGTTCATCTTTTAAAAGTGCCATCAAAAACAAATACAATGTTAATATGCTCAGTGACTCAACCGAGTAAAACCTTACTTAAAAAAAATAGCCTCAAAGCCTTAAAAATATAAGATCGGTGTGCATAACTTCTTCATATGAATTAAAAAGTATTGGTCAATCACTTCTAGAGCAGGATCTGGACATTTTCTTATCCCCAAACACTTTCTCATGCATCATTGATAACTATAAAAGATTTGTACACTACCTCTGTTAGGTTCCAAAGCAATGTCAAAACTTCTGTTAGCCTAAGTTCTCCAAAATTTGCTCATTACCTTTTATAACATGTGGTATACAATTTGTTTACAAAAAAAGTAATTTAAAACATAAGAATAGAATCTTCATTCTCTTCTACCTACTTTTACAATCCTTGGTATACTTCTGCAAGTTTCATCTAATTTCCTGTTTTAGCTTAGTTGTTTTTAGTATCCCTCCTAGGTAACCACTTCTATTTTGTGGTATTTCCATTTGTGTTTCAAATCCTTGTTTGCATTTTTCTATGGATAACCAGCTGTTAAGCTTAAAAATACCAGATGTTAATGTAAGATTTGAGATGCTGTTTCCAGGGCAACAAGCATTAGAGCACTGGGCCCTCTTCATCACTCCTTTTGTGAATCTAAAGAGGGAACTGAAAAATTACCGTTCTCTATGAAAATGAAGCAGATAAAAATATTCCAGTAATACCAAATAAAATGTCTACAGCATCTTCTACTGCAGCTTGGTTTCTACCATCTTGCATTTTTCCACTCTGTGTAAGGACAAAGTATTGAGAGCTTGATAAAGTAGAAAAAAAGTTTCAATCATCACCAAATGACAGATCGATCACATTTAGACAATTTCAAGGTTGTGGGTCATCGCCTTCCTACACAGATGTGAAGGGAGAGGTTTGTGACTTCCTAGCCTTTCCTCTTTCTCAACATCCATAGGGCCAGCTGTGAGATTTATGGTGTTCCCCAGAGCAAGGGACTACTATAGCCTCCTTCTGCCATTCTGCAGCCACAAATGATAGAACACATTATAAGAAGAGAACTTATGAGGATATGGCATATTTTATGGAACAAAAATGTCTTCCGATTAACAAAAAACAAATATGATAGCCTTTGGGCCTCTACTCATTTACATTTTGATACCAATCATGGCTGTGCTCTGTCATCTAGAATGGTTATCTTTCAATACCAAGGACTGAACATGTTAGCCTCAGACCTCAAGCATTTAGCCACAAAACTCCAAACTTCTTTGTTTACTTCTTATTTTATTTTTTAAATAAGATGCCACCAAATTGTCCAGGCTAGCCTTGAGCTCATTTTATGACCCATGCTGACATTGAATTGTGTCTTAACCTCTCTAGTTGTGAGAATTACAGGCTCATGCCACCAAGGATACACACACACACACACACACACACACACACACACACACACAGAGAGAGAGAGAGAGAGAGAGAGAGAGAGAGAGAGAGAGAGAGAAACATACATATACACATACATATATACACACATATATACATACATACACACACACACATAACTACACTACACATACATTATGGTATAAAAGTCTTGTTCAATGAGGTCAGGAAAATCCAAGTATTAATTCAAAATATCATCTATTGCAAATTACCAGTAAACCTCAAATTTCCACAAACACAAAATGTCTTCCCTGTATGTTATCCAGTAATCAGCTGAGCTAAATGTAGTAATATTCATAGTATGCTGTAAAAGAGTTACAATTTCAATCAATTTATAAGCATTACTATTCTCAAATTAGTCTATAACACTGAACAGTTAGCTGCCTCCTCTTCGTCCATGTGTGTCTGTTGTCATTGATGTACCATCAAAAATGTCACAAGCAAAACAGTGGAAAAGCAAGCAGATATCTAAGGGTTCTAGGTCTGTATGCTTGAAGTTTAAGGTTTTGTGGTAGAGTATTGTTTGCTGATTCATCCTTTTTGGTCTAACATTATTGGCACCTGCCTTCCGGTATACATTTAGTCTACCTGTTTATTCTATCACAGAAAACCACAGGGGCAAGAGAAATGATTGGTAGTATTGTCTCTTAATCAAGAACTAGTCTTTAAACATCACTCTATTATTTCAAATAACAGCTTAAATCAGATTTGAAATGTCCATTATTGTGTATCAGAAGAATTAGTCCTTTGGCTATTCATGGTATGCACAAAGCTCCTACCCATGTTCAGTAGAAGGCCATGTCAGTAGAGTGAAGGCATCTCTGGACAATGTGGGAGGATTCTTCACTGTGGAGCATGACCTCACACATTCATAATTAAGAACACTGCTCTGTTTCCATTGAAGAATCCTGGGAAACTTCGCAGTGATGCAACTTCACATGTCTTCTCAATGGAAATTTGGTTTATTCATAAATCAAGTAATAAGAACAAGACACAGTGTACTAGATTTTAATACTAATTATCTTAAAAATAACAACTTACTGGAAATGTGACGAACTGTTATTTGCTTCACTAGTCTTAGACTGATTTCCTCCAAAGAGTTGAAGGCTAGTTTGTAAAGTCACTTCCTTATCCATGTTCTCAACCTGTCCTTCTGAAATTAGGTAAAGTATCTCATGTTAAAGTTTTTTTTTTTAAAGCAGGCTGTTTGCTGGCTCCATTTGCTCAGCTAAAGCATGGCCTGGAGCTGAGAGGCCATAGGACTGCCCTAGGCACACTCACTAGGGTGTTTAGAGTAAATGTTTCCATCCAACAGACTCACATCCAGTAGCGATCAACACACCACCCAGGAGTTCACCACAATTAGTCCTTTCACACCTAGTAGCACAAAGGAAGAATAAAATTATTACTATTTCCCAACAATGCCCCCAAACATATGACAATGCGTGAAAGCCTTTGGAAACATCATGGTTAAATGTAGATTTACTAACGGTTTTATTTTCCATAATTGGCAATGCAGAGAGTGAATTGCAACATTTCTCTGTAGTAAGCTATTTTTCTAGAATGCTGATCAAGATGAAACACTCAACTAAAGCCACTCAGTCATGACCCAGTGAAGTTTTAAGTGAATATCATGCTATAGCCGACTGTCAGCTCCACAAGTCCCAGAGTCATCCAGGAAACAGATGTCTACATTTATCTGTGAGATATTTTTCTAGATCGATTAACTGAGGTGGGAGGAGCCACCGTGACAGTGGAGAGCATCATTCCTTAAACCAAAGTCTGGGGATGACTAGAAAGAAGAAAGGTAACTGTACTTCACTACCCATCTCTCCCCGCTTCCTGACTGTGCATGCAGTGGCTGGCTGACCAGGATTCTGTCACCATGATTCGCCTGCCATGACAGACTGTATCCCCAAACTATTAGTCTAAATAAATCCTTTTTGCTTTTGTCTCTTTCTTTTTCATTCTCTCTCTCTTTCTTTCTTTCTTCATTTCATTTCATTTCTTTCTTTCTTTCTTTCTTTCTTTCTCTCTCTCTTTCTTTCTTTCTTTTCTTGGCCATGACAATTAGAACACAGATACAATTAACCTTTTGTGGAATTCTCTTCTCTGCCTTTTCTCCAGACTTCAGTCCCAGAAACAGGATTCCTATCCATGTTTCCATCTGACTTCTTTTCCATTGCTGCAGCCTTTGGCACTGTGTACTGTAACAATTCAAAGTTTCCATGCAGTAGCTAAGTGTTTGCCTCACCTCTGTAGGCAAGTGCCCAACTCATTTCTCTGCTACTTGAGTGGCTCAGCTCACTATTATTGAATTCATGCAGGAGCGTTGAACTCAAAAGATAATTTGACTTGAAGTTAGAGACTACAGTCCACGTTTGTTATAAGCATCTTAAAAATGTTCCGAAAATTTGGCTAACAATGAAATTAAAGATAATTAATTCAGAATCGTCTGCTTTACAAGCATTTGTGCAACATCTGACAAAAATAAAAATTATTATTGACATTGTAATGAATATTACAAGGTACGTTATGTGTACTGCTAACAGAAAGCCTATGCTACAGGAACTTAAAGTGCACTGTTTTGCTATTGTTGCTTTATTAGCAAAATATTGACTGTTTGTGGCTCAAATACAAGCACAACTACATCCTTTTCTAAAAAGAAAAAATGTGACCCTGAGGTTTATATGAATATCCTTGCACTATATATCACCAACATCTATGAAATTTGAACCTGTATTTAAGAAGCAGATTATAACATGATGATTAATCTTTCTTCCTAAATACCATATAATAATCCTACCACATTGGATATGTGGCAAACACCATAAACTCTAAATGCATGGATATCCCCCTAGCAAGATTTTCAAAGGATACACTCAGTAAGACCTTAACACTGGAGGGCAAAACTTATGCACTTGGACACAGCTGCTTCTAATATTTGGTATCCAGTTCAGCCAATTATTTTAATTCCTAATACAGTCTATTTTGTTAGTGTTTGTTCTTATCCTTAAAATAAAACCTAGTTAGTAACAAAGTCATTCAAAACCTAAGAGAGACCACAGAGAGGGCTCAGCTAGCAAAATGTTCTTTCTGTAAGCATGAGGACTTGTGTTTGAATCCCCAGGACCAACATAAAATTCAAAGCTTAGAAATGTGTGCCTATAACCCCAGCACTGGGGAAGCAGAGAAGGTTGATCCATAGAGCTCGCTGGCCAGTCAGTATAGCTACAAACAGCTCTAGAATCAGTGAGAGACTGTGTCTCAGAAAGGGAGACAGTAAGAGCGGAGGGCACTAATAAGAACCTCTGGCCTTTGCGTGTGCATATAGGATAGGCACACCTGTAACTCATACCACACAGAATCAAACGAGAAAAAAAAAGCCCCTGAGAGACAAAATGACATTAGACATGAATAGAAACACTCTTGAAAGTCTTAATATTAGATCCTCCCAAGAAGACCATACTTTGGAAAACTGAAATAAAACATAAGCTTAGCTGCAGTATCCGACTCTTTGAAATCACAAGCTGTCTCAGAGATTTTATTTGCCTGTATGGTAAAATATTTTAGACATATAAAATGGTTTCCCTAGTGGGTTGGGAATGAAATATCCCAAGTCTCCACATCACAAAAATTCCCTTTATTAAGCTACTTTTATGAGAGTCTGGTTGTCTCATGTAAGTTTATGTTCAGATTGATCCCATTCTTCCTTCTCGGAGACTTTAGAAAGCCGGTCTCCATTCCATCAACACAGTTGGCTGCTGCGCTCAATGCAAGGAAGTCATTCCTTTCCCTTTCATGTAAATCTTTTCATTTATCTCAGAAATAAACTTGCTTCTTCCCGTGCATTTATTTATTTTGTGTTTCTTAAGAGGCTATGGAGATAAAGTGGGACGTACTTAGACTCTTGGTTTTGAAAATTCCCACAAGTAACTGTGTCTGGACCGAGTGATCAGACTTTAATGGAGATTTCAAAAGTTTTATTCTTATTGTAATATGGACTGTGCTTGATAATGAATAGAGCAAAAAGTTCAACACATGAGTAAGTCTCTAACTATAGAAGTTTTAAAATTAAAGGATGTAGAAAAAAGTCAGGAATGGCAAAAGCTGCTTTCTTTTCTTTTCCTACTTGCTTCTTTATGACTTAATTCTCCAGATATTCCCCCTCCCCAGGGAAACCTGTGGACTTCTTGCTACAGGGAAAGTGTACAGAGAGGTGCTCCATTTCCCTAGCCAACACTGAGTGCAGTTAAGCCCTCCTGTCTGAATTTGCTCCACAGCTTATTGGCTTTCTCACCTGCATGCTAATGGGAAGGTAAAAACTAAAATCAACAAAAGAAACACTTGGATGGCTGGATATGCATCAGAACTTCATTCTGAACTGTGATTTGAGTCTCCCTAAAGTGCTCAGCAAATGCTGAGACAGTGCCTGGCATTTCAGGGCCTTTCCCATCACAGCCATGGTGTTGCGAAATGAGTGAACTTGCCTTTGTGGTAGTCACAATTTATAATTAGAGGAAATTATTGTAATTAATTAAATTCTCCTTTCCTACTAATTCACTCTCTAACAACACTTAGTAATTAAACTGTAAAAGAACAATGAAGTAGACTGGCTCTCCTGCTCACGGCCTTTCTCACTGGCCTCTTCATCAAACTGTGACAGGTCGTCTGGTTGAGGAGAACAGGACAGTTTTATGACATGCATGTCTATTATTCACTATGTATATCCATTATTCACTGTAAGTACACATGTCCAGGAGGTTGTGCCTGTTTAAATCTTATTTTATACAAAGTAACCCATAAAGGAATGTATTTCTTAAACTAACTCATCTATTCCTTTCAAGTCTATTATAGGAGAGGAGAATGTTGATGTATTAGATTAGATACAAATTTTTGTGTCACATGATAAAGAAATGCTCTTGATAGATTGAGCATCTCCTTTTTCTAGAAAGTCAAGACTCACCAATTTTCTGTGAGCTCTAAAATAGAAATTCTTCACTCATTAAGTCTTTCAGGAAGAAAACGAAACGTTCTGACTCTGTTGAAAAGTTGGTACGTTTTGTGGGTTGTGTATTTTGTAAAATTTTTCAGAGCTGAACAATATTTAATATTTAATTATAGTAACCATGTCTTAACACCATGTTAATTTTTAATCTTATTAAAACTTCTAAAACCTTGACATTCTCACAACAAAATGGTATTCGACTTCTAAAAGAATTGAATAACCATCTGACAATAAATTTTAAAATGTTTTAGCTTTATAAATAATTTCAAGTGCTCGTATTTGTAGCTATGAACAGACTGTTCAAAAAAAAATCTGGTAATCGTTAAGAGTCCTGGAATTCTTTTGCAAGCACAGGGTTGTGGATTTTCCCTTTCTGGTGCTACTGACATTAACAATTCAGTTACAGTCATGCATTGGTTAGGCAGACAATCATAACCACTTCATGTCAATTCATTGATATTCACAATATGCTTCTTATGATTTTTCTACTAAAATTATGCTCGCATAATTCTCCTAAGTGTATAATATGCTGTACAAGTCAGACAAATCAAAGAAACCAGCTATCAACTGTACAGGGGCAAGAGCATATACTACTGCCTTCTTCTGAACTAGTTACTTTGAACTAGTTACTTTGGACATCCCAAAGTCTTACTCTGTGAAGCTTCTTGGAGGGTGAGGTGATGTAATAGATGTGAACCCGTTTAAACAATGGCCTTTAAGAAGCATAGTGTCAGCTCCTGCCATTGTTATCATTGTCATGGCTAAGACAAGAAAATAAACCTGCAGATGACCCTCAAGTCTCACCTGAACACAACAAACCTCAGACCAATTCTTGGTCTGGAGCCTCTAAATTTGACAGATTGTGACATCTTTATTTTTGCTATGCTCTGGGACCATACCCCTTAGGTTTGAATATGCAAAATGGATCACCACTGTGTTAGAAATACCTGTGAGATCATCAGCAACAGAGATTATGAAATATTATTAAAAATATTTCTGAATCTTTATTTTAGGCTGTCAAATCGATACAGTTATTTTATATGTGCATAAAGAAGTAATGACAAAGCTTTCTCTATCAATTTAGCCAAGCACCTATGCAAATTCCTACATTAATTTAAATCTTTGGTATTGAACACACATACATCTAATTTTATTTTCCTTCCTGGAGAATTATTTCTTTTAGCATTTAGTAATGATCTTTTCTTTTTTCATCTCACCATCACTTAAAGTTATGATTCCCATTAGAGCTGCAGTTAGAGCTTCTTAGTGGGTATTGTATCCAAATCTAATTATACTTTGTCTACTTTAATCTCTTATGTCATTAGAATATTATAGCTCATACCCAGTCCCTAAGCACCACTAGACTCCTGATCGATTGTACTCGGCCTATTGAGCTCTATTTGCTTTCTTCTCTTACTAATCAGAAACAGCAAACAACTAATGGAAGAAAAGTTACAATTATCACCAAGTATTAGAATTTTCTAAATTTTTCTGGTATAGAATTTTAGTGAAGAATATGATTTCAAGGGCCAACTGGGGACAAATCATTTAAAAAAAATGAGGACTTTGAAGATTTTGAACTAAATAAAGGTACCAGGGGAAATATCATTCTATTTCTCTTTCCACATGTTATTGTTCTCACATTCTCTCACATTTATAAGATTTTATATCTTATAAATATTTGTGTTTTGTATTTAAATAGACCAGATATTTAGGGGGAAATGAAATATTGTTGCTCTACTAAAGGGGCATAGCAATAAAATAATGACTCCTAATGACATACGCATAAATTGGTGCCTTGCTCAGTCACCATCAGAGAAGCCTCCTCCTGCAGCAGATGGGAATCAATACCGAGAGACCTGAAGACAGACATTATACAGAGAGTGAGAGATCATGGAAAACTCAATTCTATATCTCCATGAAATGCCTCCCCTCAGGGCTTAAGGACCACTGCAGAGTCGGAGGCAGAAAGATGGTAAGAGCCAGAAAGGACGGTGGGCAGCAAGGAATCAAGGCAGTCTAGACACAACAGGGCTGGCACACATATAAACTCACAGAGACTGAGGCCTGTATATTCCTTGGGACCTGTATATTCTGCCCAGGATAGAATCTTAAAACTGAAAAATGTAGACACATGTTCCTGCATCGAACCTGGAAGCAGAATCCATATGAAAGCCACTTTCATGAAATCAAATGAAATTAGATTTGAATTTCTGCACTACATCCTGGACAGTTAATTTGCACACACTAGGTGGTGAAGATTCCTAGAGAGTGACCCAGCAGTCACCAGTGTTTCTAGCAAAATATTGGCTTCACTGAAGGGCAGACACATGTGTGTCACTTCAGAATCAGACTCTGACATTTAGAATAAAGCAGGCAATCCGTGGATCTGTCCTTGGACTTTTCACATAGTGAAACATCTGCAAGAATAACTCTGATAGACTGAGACCTATTTAGCATCCACTATGGACTCTAATCACAAACATGGCTGCTGTTTATGACGCAAATTCATCAATTTCCCGAGTGTTTTCTCATTAGTACAAACCCCCCATCTATCCTCAAATTTTAACAACTGTAGTCTTTCCAAAAGTGTACTTGTGCTTTTTATTTAAATCTCATCTGTTAGGAAGTGCACAGATGTCTTGCCCATTGTTTGCAAATAGTCGTGTTTGAGAGAGCAGATTGCAAGCCTCTGGGTTCTTTCTTTCTTTAAACAACATGCATCATAGCGAGGAGCCTGGAAATCATCATTCTCTGAAGGCGGCCTCATGCCTACCAGGCTTTGCAGCCACAGGTCTCTGGTTTATAACATAGTACAAGCAGAAGGACGGTCACAAGGAACTGCCTTCAGAGAATTACCTTCATTGTTATCATCTGTGTATTACAGAAGTGTCATTTTTGGGTTGATGTTTTTAAGGTTTCAGTGTAAAAATAAGAAATGATTTATTGAAAGCTTTATAATTACTGACCAGAAAAAAACAGCTAATGATAACTAAGGTCCTCAGTGGTCCCATCCACCATTCAACCAGTTATGTGTTGATTCACTAGTCAAATGACTGGGGTTAGATATGGACTACACAATAGGGAACAAGCATGTTTGCTTCTAAAGCAAAGCAATCACTATTGTGAAGCCTAAATGGCCAAGGACAATGTGATACACTTAGATAAGTGCTCTGGGTAAATCTGACCCAGTGCTGAGCCTGGATAGAGAGCCAAAGGATTCGCAGTAGGCAGAGTCAGAGAAAAGAAAACTTGAGGGAAACTTAAGCCAAAATCTGAAGGCTGCTTTGTAGTTGAGTGGCTGAAGAACAGACAAGACAACTGAAGGAAGTAGAAATGGCATGTGTGACATCCTTATAACTGACCCCCCCCCCCAAAAAAAAAAAAACCAGCAACGTGATTGGGGGAAGGAGATTAAGGTACAGACACTCTGAGTGGCTTTCTCAGTCACTATCATCCAGACATTAGCCTTTCTCAGGTGGCATCTTGGAGTTACAAAAAGGATTGTAAAGAAAATGATTCTAGATCCTGGGTCTGTCTTCTTTATTGGGAGTTTTGTTAAACCTGGTACCTAGCACATAATACTGAACACAATGATTTAAAAATATCTGTCAAAGTTGGGGGACGGGGGAGGAAGGAAGGAAAGAAGGAAAGGAGAAAGATGGTATGGAGGGAGGGAAGAGAAAAAGGCAAGAGACCTTCTCTTTATGTAGGAGATAAAGAAGGGACCTAAGATCTGAAGAGGTCTTAATCAAATTCAGTGCAGTCTCTGGCCTCAGTGCACAGATCTTCTGCAGAACTCCCCAAGTAAATTTATGTAAGTGGCTACTGTTTGTTTATGCTTGAGAATAATAAACACAAGATATTAAGGTGGCACAGTCCGCTCTCCTCCAGCAGACTATACTGTAAGCATGCAGGAACATATGTATATCACGAACACAGAGATCTCTCTTCGCTCTCCACTGAGATTTGTGATTAAGATTTTAAAGGAGTCAAAGTAATGAGACTGTGATTCGTGCAGCCTTAAAATTATCACAAATGTTGTTTACTTTCAGCTAAGTTGCTGGGAAAATGGATCTGACAGATCGTAGAGATTGTATAGATACATAAAATGCCTGGCAGGGAAGGAACTGAGTCTTCATTTTTTTTTATGGATTTCTGTGTGAATTTCTGTGCTGCTGGGGCTTGCTAAGAACTGAAGAGCAGAAGACCTTTCATATCAGAAGAAGGCGGTCACTATCCCCAACTCCCCACAACAAGATCAAGTAAAAGGACACTGCTTCAAGCCTATTGCTCTCTTCTTCCTCCCCACATACCCCATGTGGATTTCACAGAAGGAATACTGCTCAACTCTAAGAAATGCCCAGATTCCAACAAAAGTATTCAAGGAGACTTCTTCAAGTTTGACCTAAGGAAGTCCCAGTTCCTTTCTGGAATTAAGTGTGTGGTTCCTGGAAACTGCAGCTGATTTATGTTTCCTCCTTCCTTTTTAATTTAGGAGTCAGTTGCCTCATGTAAGCAGTTTTATGATCCTCACGCAGAATCAAATCTGGGATGCCTGCATATTCTGCTTTTGCTCAAATTTCAGACTGTAGCTTCAGACTCTAGTGGTTTCCCCATCTCACATGGCTTCTGGAAGCGAGTGCCAGCTCTCTTGTTCTGTAACTGTTTTTCTAGGGTTTTAAACTCATAGTCTAAAACAATCCCAGGGCTGGCCAGTGTCCTCTGTCTTGCTTGCTCCATCACTTGTCAACCCCTCAGCCCTCCACCCAAAGATTCAGTCCCATTTCCACTACAGAATTACATCAAATATTTTCTTCTGAAGTTATTCAAGCCAAAGATCATATTTAAATAGGGGAGATCAGGCCACAGAGTAAGTTAAAAATACGAGGTCAGTATTTCCCCTTCATATACTCTCACGCCCTCATGCTTCTCTTGTTTTCTGAGCATAGAGCTTCAAAAGCTTTGATATTCACTTAGAGTGATGTTTCAGATACGATTTCACTCCCAGATTTTAGCAGTCAGAAGAAAACTCATAGTGTAATTCACTCCTGTATGAGAGGAAGAGAGCAACTGAAAGGAAAAAAACGGAATCCTCAAGAGCACAGAAAGACCACAGGATTTACAATTGGTCACATTCTCCTCTTCCCCTCATGATTATAGTTTCTCTCTCTCTCTCTCTCTCTCTCTCTCTCTCTCTCTCTCTCTCTCTCTCTCCCAGCTCAAATATGAGGCTCCTTCTTCAGGAGCTGGAGACCTGAAGAACCAGATGAGGTGGTATGGAACAAAGGACAGAGTCCAATAGACCTTTATGAAACCCCAAATACTGGCCTTTTAAGATAGAATTTTACTACTCAGCTTAAACTGGCATGTCTCTATCCTCCTGATTCAGTCTTCCAAGTTCTAGCATTTGCTAACATTTACAGGCATGTACTACCACACTCAGCTTCACCACTGTTATTTGAATCAGTCATCTTGGTCTTGAGTCCAACATAGTGCCCTCAAACCAGAGAGCCTTGGTTTAACTCCCAATTCTACCACTTAGAAGGTGCGTGATGTCTATCATTTATTGGACTTCAGTTTTCTACTGAAAAAGGACACTGGCCATCTACTTTATAAGGTCAAATTAATTAATTAATTAATTAATGTAAAGAACTGAAAACACTTTCTAGCAATTATATGTAATTGTCTAGCTACAAAGGCAACAAACATACTTTTATAAGCTTTATGAATGAATGTGTGTGTGTGTGTGTGGTGTGATAAGTACAATCTGTCTAGAAGTGAGTAACGGCAATCTAGTTTTGCCATAATTATTTTCCTCTGACTGAATGATGTGCCAGTAGTGACCTTCCCTGCTTGGCATAGAACCTCAGCCACAGCTGTAACTACCAGTGTCATTACTCAGATGATCCTGTGATCCTGCATTCCCTTCATCATTACACAGGCATCAGTAGATCCACGAAGGTAATTACTTTGCTGTTACAGAGCCTCTCAAATGATTGACTCAAGTGGTGCTCATGGGCTTTGGTTGAAATCAAATCTTTCTACTACTACAGTGCCATAGTATGTGAACTCCTGTTAGTGGATACAAATGGTTTATTTGATTCAACTTGTGAAACTGGAAACATTCCAGTAGTTACTGGAACAATCCTCCAGGCAAGGCAGTTCTAAACTCTAGGTCCACACCTCAGATGTTTTTCTTGTTCCTAGGAAGAAAGAAAGCAGGAGCCACCATTCAACTTTTTCTGTTTCTTATGAAATTTTGCTATTAAACACAAGTGAACACATCTTTGAGAAGTACCAGAAGTAAAAATTTCAAGCGTCAATACAATTGTCTGGAAACAGAAAAGGGAATCAGCTGACTGCTAAAGCTATGGTTAAACCTTTCAAATACAACAAATTAGATTTCATTTGGCTTTGTCCTGCTGCCTTGATGTAAACGTTTATTTGCCAGCCATCTTCCAATTGTTCCCAGGACTGACATTTGTTGTAGTGAAGAAATGTTTTCCTGCTTGATGTTCTGTCTGGGAAAATATATAGAGGATGTAAACGATAGGATCCACTTTCAAGGTAAACTTGGACGGTAGTTTTTAAGCATAATTTATTTATTTTTATTTTTATCTTCATTAGTATTTTGCTTGCATGTATGTCTGTGTGAGGGTATTGAATACCCTCGGACTGGAGCTGCTTACAGTAACTGCCATGTGGTGCTCGGAATTGAACCTGGATACTCTGGAAGAATAATCAGAGCTCTTAACTTCTGAATCATCTCTCCGAGATACTAACTTTCTTAATAACACTGAGGGATTCCTGCTCAAATGCATATCTTTGTATTACAGACTTACCTCTCCTCAAAAAGAATTGTTATACTCTTCATAGTACATGTTTTATCAAAGGCATGTTAGCCACCTAATTTCACTCCATGTATTTCAAGATGAATTATTAAGCATCTTATAGCTTTCCTCTGTTGGTACTGGATGGGTAAATGACAATACGATTGTCATTTAATAATAAATGGCAGAATGACGTAATAGAACAAATGAATATGTACCTCTGAGATCACAAACCAATAATGCCTACACCACTACCTATAACACAGGCCAGACCACATAAAGTTCACATCCATGTGAATGTTGCTATTACTAATTATTTCTGCTATATTCCATTGATTTTTATAGCAATCTTGGATCCATTCTTTTCATTCTTTTTCTCTGTAAGTAATATTCTTGATATTCTTAATGAGACACTCCCTCTTGTGTTCCTAGACATCTTGGCTGTTGATCAGCAAAAGCCACGGACACACTCAATCCTCTAAGCTTGGCATCACATCAGTCTGGAAGTAGTTTGCATGCAGAGCCCTTTGTGGTAAATACTCATTAGAGGTTCCGTTGGCTCACTTGGTCACCCACATTTTGCAGTGGGTGGCCCAGTTGGCATGCTCCTTGTTTTATTTTCCGCCACTGCAAGTACTCCAGATGTAGTAACCTTTGCTCCTCTTAGTGTGTGGGTGTGGGGTCCCCATTCATCTCTAACACCAGCTAGTTAATAACCCCAGGTAAGTAGACACACAGACTATGTCACTTCTCTCTAAAGCACATTTTGTTAGGAAACTTATTGAAGTAAAATTGGACTGTTTCAAGGACCACTCACAACTGATTTTTCACATTTGAAACTAAGAAGTGTTTTTTCTCCTCCCCTCTGCTTCTTTCATCCATTCCCTTTCCTTCCCCACCCACAGCTTCAGCTTCGAACAAACAACAGGATCAAGTCACAGGAACATAATTTCTGAAATCATTCACGAGTTACAAAGGAAATCTCTTGCTTTGGGTTATTATCTAAACAAATCTTTACTACCAAAGTACTTTGATAAAAGGAGAAGCATCTGCAGAATGCTATTATCTTTCTAGGATTAGCAAGGAAACCTCAACCAGAAAGAGAGAGAGAGAGAGAGAGAGAGAGAGAGAGAGAGAGAGAGAATATGATTACACTATTCTTTTTTGTAAAGGATAGCAACTGTTCCTGCCAGTAAATGCCCCCCCACCCCACCCTCACACACACACACTCTAGCCTAAGCCTGTTTCCTCTGGTCCTATTCTCAGTACACATGAACCCAATGCTACTAGATTGCCTTTGAAGTTCAAACTAATTTACCACAAAGTATAAGTACTCCAAGACAGCTCTTGATCTGCTCAGGGCAAGCACTCTGATTAATCAGTGGTTATAAAGCAAGTACTAGCAAACTAATACTTTCTGTTCCCCTTATTATTATGCTATATCTTTGTAAAATGCTTCTAATGATACTCACCAGCTAGGATTCCTATTAGTGTAAATATTAAAATCACAGTATAAATGCAATTTTTTTTGCAATGGTACTTTCTGTACTTGCTGATTCATGTGAAGCTGTTATGGGATGTGAATTACCTTCAGTCTTTCATACTTTAGAATTAATATAACTAATTCTGTTGTTGTTGGCATCTCCATGCATGAATTGGGAAGAGATATGGCATTGGAGAGTGACAAAATGTAACCCTGTACTAGATGTAGGCATTATATTATATACTTACCTCCACCTTTCATTTAATACTCAAAGTGACCTTGCAAGGTAGATATTATTAACTTTGCTAAGTAAAAACTAAAACATCCACTCGCAAAGTTTCAATAAGAAACCAGCATTGGAAAGCAGGCTCATCTGATTCAAAATGTGCATTCTTTTCATTCCCCACATTCTAATCAGTCTAGTTAACCTCATTTCTTTTTCAGACAGGAAGAGTGTAGGAAGCACCCTGTCAGCTTGCAGAGAGTCGTTCTGCATCCTGGATTCTAACTGCCGCTAAGATTTAATAGCTGTGGGGGAAAAACAGCAAGGTATCCTCCAGTGTACCATAAATAGGCCACTCCATGGTAAATTACACACTCACAACTCATCCTAAAAGGAACCCCACATCATGGCTGGACAGCGATGCTGACTGAGGCCAAAACCATGAGGGCCTGCACGTGCTCAGGATGATTGTCTAAGTGTGCACCCCACCTGCAGATGTCAGCCTCACTACTGACTTCCTCCAACTCACTGCACCCCTCATAGATCCAACTTCTGTCTTCTCTCGTATATCACAGCACCAGGTGTTTGTTTGTTCAACCTTGACATTTGGCCTCAGAAGACTTTTGTCAAAAGTTCCATTGATCCATCAAGAACAATTCATCATAATAGTGTATAATGGGTAATGGCTTACTATCATATGTCTTAAATTACTCATCCATAAACCTAGTCATAGAAATTCCATTTTGGCAGATGGATTATAATTATTGGTCCACCAATTTATAATGTGAAAAGCTTCTCTCAAGGATGCTACAAAAGGTGAGAAGGGAAACTTTCATTTAAGGAAGACAGTTTCTGCAGAATTAGACATGTCTGTCTTTAATGGTTTTACTGACAATGTTATCTGAAACTCAACATATTCTGAAGCCCATTAATATTGAATTAGTGTCTTAATTTTCACTTAAAATATATAACTGCTTGTTCAACAGAAATGCACAAATCTCTTATCTTTCCAACAGCATTAAGAAGCAAGAACTATTATTGTCTGCCACTTAGAAAAAAGGGCAAGTGACATGAGCAAGATATAAGGACACCAACACTGGTACTTCTGCCTGACTTAGAAAAAAAAAAACTTAATTTCATCTACTTGGCATCTGTGATAGTTCTGGCTTAGGCTGATCTGACTTGTTTTCCTCTCATTTTACAAGCACCTGTGGCACTGTGGCACATTTGATAGATAGCATACATGGAAGGGTTATGTTTTCCTGGATAAGTCATCCATTATAGTAGGATAGTGTCGCCTAGTGCTAGGCATCAGGGGTGGACAGCCACACTGCATCAACTGTGTGATTCCCTCAAGGAAAGAACAGGTACACTGGGGCACTGTGCAGTCAGGCTATGCTGCTGAGGAAGCTAGCTGTGATATACAAATTTTTTCCTCTGATAGTCTCAGTTAACAGCAGACTTACCAGGTTGTAACCCCACTGTGAGTACAGAGATATTTGTTTTTAAAAAAAAAAACCCTTTTTAAAAATTATTTTAAATATTGACTGTCTCTACTTCATTAGCAGAGGCCATCTGTATGAGGAGAACAAAGGGAGACACAATCAAAACTGTGCCAATGAACACTTGAAAAAACCATCTAAATTCTAAGAGAAAATAAATTAACAATGAATTCTTTCTGGTCATGTTGACATCTAATGTAAATAAGGTGTCTGGGAAAAATTGTCTTACCAAAACATTACATTCTATTTATTTTCCAGGCTAAGATTTTGGAAAGCAAGTGCACATGGAGAAATAGACATGAGTTTCCATGCCTGATGAAGACGCTATCTCCAACTGACAGTCACTTGCAAAGGAAAAATTAGATTTCTCTCATTTGTTTTGCTTATTTGTTTTTTCATTTGCCTTCTGTTTGTTTTCTAAAGAGAGACAGAAAGAAGGCATGGGATTGGGCTGGTGGGGAGACACAGGAATCTGGGAGGGGATGAATGTGAAGAAACTCTGATCAAAATGTACTGTGTGAAAAAAAACTATTTTTTTAATAAAAAAGAATAAATTAAACACGCACACACGCACACACACACACACCTACATGTGCACATACACATGCACGTGCACACACATACACTTCAACACTGTATGGAACAGAAGCACTGCCTTCTCCTTTTTAAAGCCTGTATTTTTACTGACTTCCTTTGGCAGGGTCAAGAAGAAATAAGGCTTCCACGTGCCTTCCTTATCTCTGCCCTTGAGTATTTCAGTCTCTCCTTTTAACTCTCAAGGCTGGTCATTACTCTTTCTCCCTGCACTCATCACGCAGTGCCTCTCTTCCCCATCACTGTGTTTTGCCTCCTGCATCCTTGAAATCTTTCCTCCTCTTTTAAGTTTGCTGAGATGCACGTCTTTCAGATGTTGCTTCATAGTGCTTTCACTGATCACTTCAAAAGGAAGATATTTTTTTCCTTGTTAGTGAATAAATCTGATTTTATCATTATTTATACTCAGATTCTAATGTAATGATTATGTAATAAATACCTATTTGAGCTTGGTCTCTCTAGATAAATTCTAAATTCCTGAAGATGAGAAATTGTAAAATTGAGAATTCTGGCACCCCACATGTTAGTATATTGAGTAATTATCAGACAAATATTTAAAAGAATTTCACTGGATTCAATCAACATCACTCTAATGATCTATTTTGTAATTCTGTTATAATATATGCCCCCAACTAAGCAATATTTCTGTGTATGCAACAATAAAACCATGTGAAATACTATTCATTCCAGTCTATGATTGTTTCATTTGTGTATATATTTTCTTTTTCTTTCATTAGCCTAATGTTTATCTATTTTGCTTGATGTTTTATTCTCATATTATTTATTTACTATTTATTTATTTAGAAGAATGAAAGATGAGACAAGGAGAAAGAAAAAGAATAATATAAGGGAGGGAAGAAGGAAATGAAGGAAAAAGAAAGAATTACAGGTTACCTTACATGGATAGTTGGATTTCAAAACATCAGAAATCCATAGAATTGACATCACAAATATTTCTATATTAATGTTCATTTTGATTAGAGACCTGTCTGCTCCTGACAGCTTCCTGCCTTGGATTCTAAGAAGGAATTGAGCATCCTTGGAGTTACTCCAGTTGTGGTGAGACAGCCACTAGGCAAGAATTGCCTCTCTCCATCTACAGACAAATTACTGTCCAGAAAAGGACACACTTGCAGAATAGTCGACTGATTATATCTGCCTAGACAGAATAATCAGCCCTTAATAATTCTGCAGCACTAAAGTCTGTCAGATGAATTTGGGCCAGAAGGCTGAAGATTTGATGCTCCAACGTTCGGTAGTATAGGGGCTGTCCAGGTGTTCAGCGCTCTCTATAAATTTGCTCAGTTTTAGAAGCTATGCTTAGTGCTTCCCATAACTTCAGTTAATTTAGTCATTCTGGATTTCTGATGGCGTTGAAGACCTATAGTCTCATAGCCAATCCTGGCTATTTACCTTGAGAGAAAAGATCTGAGTGGATACTTTTCAGCTGACATTCATTCTAAAGCCAAGGAGAAGCCAGGTTCAAAACTAAGTGTTTTAGTCAAGAGAGATGACAGAGGTTCTGGTTAGACAACAAAAGGATGGACTGGGTATTAAGACTATCTTGTACCTCACTGGTACAAATAGGAATAATTATGCTCTAATTGTATTTTGAGAGAAAAGTTTTCTTTTAATAGGAAGGGTGATATGTAAGAGGAGCTAAGGGGGAAGGAGCACCGAGAGGAAAAGATGAAGTAAGGAGAGGAGAAGATGAAGTAGATGAGAAGCTAGGTAATGAGAGAGAAAAAGAGAGAGGGGGCATGGAGGCAGAAGTTCACGTGTCTCCACCAGTCAAAGATAGTTTACATAGCTAGGTTGGGTATTGGGTTACACTTCTGATTGAGCATTACCATACTTATAAAGCCTTTGATTAACATTTAAAAAAAATTGTATAAAAGCAAAATGGAAAAGGGGGCACGGGATAGAGGTTTTTTAGGGAGGGGAAATGGGGAAAGGGGATGGCATCTGAAATGTAAATAAAATATCCAATTTAAAAAAATATGAACAAAAAAAGAAAGAAAGAGAGAGAGAGAAAGAAAAAGAGAAAGAAAGAAAGAAAGAAAGAAAGAAAGAAAGAAAGAAAGAAAGACCAGAGTTTGATTGCACAACTTACTGCTCTCATCAAAAGTTTTGCTAACTGCAATGTCACTCATGGTTTTAATCTCTAATTGTCAGGATTCTAGGAATAGAAAATGCAATTAAGTTCTTGTAAACCAGCCTGCTGATCCTAAGTATATTGTACAACAAAGAGCGGATAAAAATTAATTATTTCAACTTCTTTATTATTTATCAATTAATGTGACAATCATGAAACTATGCAGCTTGACCACTGAAATGCCAATTTAGTTGTTCTCAAAGCATAAGAAAAGTTATTCAATAGTACATATGGATAGTAAGCACCAAATCTCAGCATAAAGCTGTTGAAACTAAACTATAGAACAAGCAGCTGAAAGAATCAGATGCAGATATTTGCACCCAACCAATGGACAGAAGCTGATGACCCCTGTGGCTGAATTAGGGAAATATTGGAAGAAGCTGAAGCGAGGAGGAGGACGATCCTGTAGAAGGACCAGCAGTCTCAATTAACCTGAACCCCTGAGATCTCTCAAACACTGGACCACCAACCAGGCAGCATAAACCAGCTGATATGAGTCCCCCAACACATGTACAGTAGAGGACTGCTGGGTTTAGTCAGAGAAGATGCACCTAACCCTCAAGAGACAGGAGGCCCCATGAAATTTAGAGGTCTGATTGGGTGGGGGTTGGAGTGGGAAGAAAGAGAGAGAGAGAGAGAGAGAGAGAGAGAGAGAGAGAGAGAGAGAGAGAGGTGGGGAGGAGGTATGGGATGTGGAACAGTTGGAGGATAGACTGGGGGAAATAAAATATGGAGTGTAAAATAGATAGATAGATAGATAGATAGATAGATAGATAGATAGATAGATATTTAGATAGATAGAAAAGAAAAAAGAGAAAAAAGAAAAGAAAGGAGAGAAGAGGAGAGGAGAGGAGAGGAGAGGAGAGGAGAGGAGAAGAGAAGAGAAGAGAAGAGAAGAGAAGAGAAGAGAAGAGAAGA
>JANHMN010000001.1:25459406-25505064 GCA_030674055.1 Rhabdomys pumilio
ATTTTAATAATAGATCTTGCTTAATCCAATATAACCTAAATACCATTTAAACAGTAAGTGAATATAAAACATTTTTAGTAAGATGTTTTTCATTTTTTTCACATTAACTTTTAGAAATCTGGTATGTATTTTGCATTTATAGTTCACTTTTATTCAAATAATAAATCTTGAATACGACGTTGTCCTGCCAATGAATTTTGTTAAATAAAATAAAGTTGCATTTAACAACAAAAATTGCTGTATGCATTTTGTAAAAGAAAATAATGCTTTTATTTAAATTTAAGTTAGTCTAAATTAATTAATCTTAACTATCAAAGACAAAAACCAGCTCCTGATATACCACGATGGCAGTCAACAGCCACATGAACCTAGTTCCCACATCAGAAGATCCAGGGTTTTATCGGTACAACCCAGACGATACAGCAGCCCAAGATAAGCATGTGTACATGTGTACATGTATACATGTATGCACGATACTATTCTTACCTGTGATTTTCTAAACCCCTGAGTTATTGAGAATCACACATCAGCTCTCTGAATCTCACAAGCACTTGGCATCACAAAGCACCAGGTACACACTCCGATTAACAGGGAAAGCCAATCCCCATTCATATTGCCAGTCAGATTCTTGTTCAGTTTTTTCCTCAGGCTTCCCCACATTGCTCTTTGGTTTCCATCCTGTCACAAGGCTCTACGTGTTATCTAGAATGTGGTTAGATTTTTTTTTAAGAGCAGTCACTTAAGTCCTAAGGGAAGCAGCAGTGTAGGAAAAAGCATCCTTTTAAAAGGTAACATACATGCTTCCACTTGAATAGATTTTCCTGTCACATGTACGGGTGGAGCTTCCATTCATAACTCCTGGAATCACCACATTAGAAGATGTTAAGACTCTGAGTTTAGAAGGGTCAACCTGTGCTAATATATTGCTCCCCCATGCCTTTTGCCCTCCCTATCTTCTGACCATTGAAATTTAACTTCTGGATTCAAGCTATTATTGAAGGTCTGGACTTTCAATGTGTGTTCTGGGAATGTTGACAAGTCCTAAGTAAAATAGAATATGTACATTTAAATACATTTCAGATATAGTGGATAACATAAAGATAAGCTTACTAACTGCAGAACTTCTCAGAGCCTTTATTATACTAATAAATGCAAATCAGTAAAAGACCTTATGTATGATAGGTAGCATTACCATATCTGATAAAGAAAGTTTCCTGCAGTATACTTAGTGCCCAGAACATTAAAATGGATCCTGGAAAGATATATAAAGTTCAGTCCAAGTGAGTGACTATAGAAGAAGGATGCTATTTAAGTTATCACTGTCACCAAACAGATCTAACTAGTACACACCATGAGTCTCTGTGTCCTCTGGGAGAAGAAACAGACTTCTGTGTGAATTCAATGAGAATCGTTCTTAAGGGTTTGTGAATAATCCACGGAATGAGAATAGACCTTTCTAGAGCCATTTGTATGAGAATGTAGGCCAAGTGCAACTGTCCAGTGGAAGGGGGTTTCACTGTCTGGTGGAAGGGGGTTCAGAGCAGGACCTCTACTCTCTTTCGTGAGTCTTGGGATTCCATGAGCGGGGCATGCATCTTTGAAAAGCTCCTAACTGTCAAATTTGAATACTTTTGTGAGCTCTCTGAGCTGCCATCAGGAATTAAAAAGATACTTAGCTTAAGGATTTATCTTCATAGCTGGTATATGGTGAATGCTGAATGCTTCTGAAAACCTCTCATTTATTTCTATGAAGCAATTGGCTTTACCTGTGAAGGTATTGTCACTCTGTCCTAGAAGACCAAGCAACTTCACAACTAATAAAATTAGCAACTGTGATGGCCACGTGGGTGACAGTTAGGCCAGGAGTTGGGGGGAGGGGAGAAGATGACGATCTATATGTCACTATTCACTGAGAAGGACATTGTACACTCTCAGCGGCCATTCTTCTGCAAAGCAGTAACAGAAAATGAAAAGTTTCAGTTATCACAAGGCAGTCTCTATTTCTCTATTTTTAAAAAAAAAAAACTTTTAAAGATCTCTAATATACCACCTAAAACATCGGCTCCTAGTTAAAGTTAAAAGTCTCCCTGAGTTCATTGCCTTGTACATAAATGTTATTAATAATGCCAAAGTTATTTGCAATCCAAGGGTCGGATGCCGTGGGAAAATGATCTCAGGTTTTGATGTTTCACACAACACTTCTCATGTTATCTATTCTGCTTGTGCAGCAAGAAAATGAACAGGAGCCACCGGTGAGGTGGGGAATTTTTGTGAGTTAATGGAAATGTTGTGGCTGACCAACAAAGGAACTTCCCCAGCCAGAATCTAAACAATGACATTAACTCAGAGGGAGAAAGGCCTGCGGCATAATAATGTCACGCATTATAACCTTATCTGGTGGTTGAAGTAATTTGGTTTGAAGGACTTAAAAAGCATTTTGTGGTTTCTGTAAACTGCCAACAGACAGTGTTTAGCAGGCTCTCCTTTGGCTAAGTCCTTTTCTCATCTCACCAGGGAGGGCAAGATCTGTCTCTTTTTCTCACTGTCTCTATCTCTGTCTCTGTAGCTCTGTTTCTGTTTTTCTGTCTCTGTCAGTCTCTGTGTCTCTCTGTGTCTGTGTCTCTGTCTGTCTCTGTCTCTGTCTCTGTCTGTCTCTCTCTCTCTCTCTGTCTCTCTCTCTCTCTCTCTCTCTCTCTCTCTCCCTTTCTGTTTTTCTCAGTTACTTTTCTCAGAAGAGAAAAGCTGTGTTCTCCAGCATGCACAAACACCCACACATTGACATTTGTTTCTAAAGGAATGCCCCTGTCCATTTGCTATATTTCCTTAGAGTATTCTCACATGTTAGTCTTAGAACCAGCCCTCTCTCTACCAGGAAAGTCTATCAAAACAATCATACCTGGGCAGAGCAGTACTCAGAACAAGCTCACAGTTTAAGTTTATGATTAAGGGCCATTAAAAACATCAAGAATGGTTACAATAAGTCGATTTCCTATTGAAGAAGAAAGAAGTGAGAGAATAATCAGTGTTTAGGATTCAGCAGCATGGTTTTGCATGGATAACAGGACAATGACCAGGGAAGAACGGGAGGACCTCCCTAAGGAGCTTAAGGTGAATCCATTCACAGCTGTTGCTAGCCCCTCCTGCTCTCTCAGAATCCAGATGCCCAGGGAGGAGGGTGTATCCTGCACTGCTGATACTAAAGGAGAAATATAACACACTCCTACATAGGATGTGCCTACACCTTCTTAGAACTCGATAGAATTCGTCATGCATGCTTTCTCAAAACTGCGTAGTACTCTAAAATATACTTCACAGCTTCTAGACAATATCATAACTATGTTATATATATATATATAGTCAATCATATATACATATGCATAAATATATATTAAGACTATTACTTAAAAGATTAACTTCCTATAATACAATTTCTTAGTAATCATTCTAGGAACTAATATTATTAAATATTGTATTATGATTAATAAGTGCAGACCTGTGATCCAATCACACTGGGGGCTGAGACAGAAGATTTCCTAATTAAAGGCCAGCCTATATTGCAAAGCAAAATTTTGCTTCAAATAGGGGGAAAAAAGAGTAAGATTTCTAACGTCATTTTCTAGGGTAACTCTTGAGAATTTAATCAGAACTTAAAGTGAGAAGTATGCTCACCAACCTTTTCTTTTTCTCTGTGGACAATATACGGATGGTATGGATTTGAGCACAAAAGTTCAATTTGAGTTGAATTATATGACTCACAAATTGAATATAAGGATAATGAAATACCTCAGAAATTTCACTACTGGTTTACTTGTTGCCTTTCTCTCTCTCTCTCTCTCTCTCTCTCTCTCTCTCTCTCTCTCTCTTTGTTTTGTTTTCAGATTAAATTTTCAGTGAGTGTTCTGTTGCTTCATGAAAATAAAAATTCAGAAAATAAATTCAACAAAATGAGTATGTACAGTTTTTCAATGATGTACCAGAGAAGACAAGCCAGTCTTGTGTGCCGATGAGGGTCATACTTTAATTTTATTGAGCATGTAAATAGTAATCCTAAATTTTTGATTATGTGATATTAAGAATCTTACAGGGTGAAATTGTCATAAATTTTTAAAAAGATGTTTTTATTTTCAAGTGTGTTTGGGTGGAGTCAGTATGCACATGACTGCAGGTGCAGAGGCTGGGGCATTGGCTTCCCCCGATGCTGTAGTTTCAGGGTGTTGGAAGATGACTGGTATAGGTTCTGAGCATCAAACTTGGGTCCACTGCAAAATCAATATGCACCTTTAACCTGGATCATATCCCCAACCCGTGAATTATTTTGTTTAAGTCTGTTTGGGAAGGATTTCATTTGTCATGAAAACCAAGGACAGTGTTATGTACTGATATCTGTTTGCCATTTTTTGCTTTCTTGGAGTCATGGACTGTTCCATACATGTAATGTGTGTAATTCAATTTTAAATGGTATAAGGTTTAATCTATGCAAGAATATACAGCTCAAAGGGGAAGAGGTACACAGTGTGAGATTCCTTATACCAAATGTTCTGTTCAGGATTCCATCTCTTTCCAGGAAGGTAGCCAAACCCTTCTAGTAGACAGAAGATTGTGAGATCAGTGGGCTGTGAGGAAAGGTTGCTATGTGAAAACCCTTTGATCCTGTAGTTCTAAGGTAAACTCTATGACATCACATAGATTTTTCAGTTTGGCAGACCTTGGAAGTTACAGCCACTCTGGGCCCTAGACATCAAAGAAAGGGTAAGATGTGCTGATTAACCTCATGTACAAAACTGCAGGGTCATGCCACAGAGACAGCTTTCCGCAGTTCCTTTGGTGACCTATTTTCTTGCTTAAATAGTAAGAGGAAATAGCTGCATGAGATTGGCTTTCTCCTTCCTCGGGTTTGTTTTCAGCCTTTGGAAAGTGTCTGTCCTATTCCTAGCTTAGCCCATCTCTGCAGTGTAAAGGTAACTCAGAAAAATCTAATTTTAAAACAAATGATTGAAAATAATTGCTGAAATGAGTGGAAGCAATAACTTTTCCCCTAGCATTTTACACACTGCTGGAGCTTTCTGTGAATAAAAATAGCCTATTTGTTTTTATAGAATCCATGATATTTACAAATTTATGCATATGCAAAGCCCAATATTGAATTTTTATAATGTCCATCACTGGTCATGGTTCTTCTAGCTGTAGAGATTATTCCGTAGATCATTTTATAACTATTCCTATCATTCTTATAAAGCAGGGCAAAGCCCTTCCTATAACTTTAGCACCCAACACAAGGATATAGCAGATTGCAGACTCTCAGTAAATGTTTACTCAGTGACTAAGTTCTGGGTGACTAGTTACTTCCTATAAAGACTTTATTACTGCCAGACATTCTTTCCTGTTTAAAAGGTTCAATTGTTTGTACATCCTGTGAAATGATTTTTCGACTCCTTATTAACTGAGTTCTGTATGTGACTGTGAAATAAAGACCAGCTAGATACATGAATAGATAAAATCCCTCGCCGAATGTAGGAGAGTGACAACAAAATAATTTGGGGCCGAACAGCTATGTGAATGCCCAAGAGATGTATTTACAAATTTCCTTGGAGTTCAGTGCTTCTTTTAACCAAGGCAGATGAAAATTTCTTTATAGTCTCATCTGAAAAAGAAATTAATGAGGGACAGGAACATAGAAAATCCACTGCCAACAGCATCCATGATAAAGTTTGTGGTAACCCAAATCTAACTTTTATTCTCAACAATCTCCAAGACTTCAGGTATCCTGAAATAAATATTTGGGTCCACAAGAATGAATGAAATAAGTCCCTCCAAAATGTTTTAAATAGGCTTCCTCTTGCCTTTCTCATTTTAAATAGCTTCTTCCTTTTCTCTTTTATGGTCTACCAAATTGCAACTGACTAAATGTACCTATTTAATGAAAGTCGATTCCATTAGAGTGTAATCTTACCCAGCTATTGTTTTCTTCTGGAGGATGTAATGGAGAACACGTGCAAATGCTTAGCAGCAGGCTCCTGTTTCTAGAGTTACAGTCTTAAAGCTGTCAGAACTGCTCAGGAACAAGGAAGACCCAGAGCTTACCAGGCATCCGAAACCTCCGCTTGGTGAACATTTAAACTGGAGGCTGGAGAATGATGAATGATTGTCAGGGAGGGCAGAAACTATCCCAGCAAAGAAACTTTCTCTTTTCTTCTCCTATGACCAGGCACTTTGTCCACAAAATAAGTAGATCATGTTCTAATGTATTTTTGAAGGCACCATATTTGAAATGTATTTGGTTTCAACTTCAAAAAATGACATCACTTGGCATATTCTGGGTAACATGGTGGAGTAGGAGCTGTCTTCATGTGAGTTGATTTAGTAAGAAAAAGAGTGAGTGTACATGCTTCATGAGTGTGCCGAGACATGTGCCCATAATGAAAGAAGAAAGGAGAGACCATGAGAGTGAGGAAAAAGATCTTTAAAGGGGGAGAAAGTGACAAACAAGATAGGGTTGTGGAATTCATGGTGTAAGAGCAAAAGAAAAGAAAGAACTACTTGGGTTGAGAAAGGAACCCAGCAAGACAGCAACAGGGGAGAGCAGCAGAGAGGGTGACACATAAAACAATCCATAAAGTCACAGATGCACGAGAATGACACACAGAGCTCATCACCTTACATGACACCTTAAAAGTTGGTTAAGGTAGTGCCCCCAAATTTTGTCCCCAAACAAGCAAACTTGCTTTAAGTTCTTCTGGAGAAAATAAAAGAGTATTTAACCTGAACACTGATAGTATCAGTTGATAGGCCAACAGGGATGGGTAAATCTCCTAAGGCTTTGCCCCTAGGGGAAGAACTATAGGTAATGGGTATGATGTGTGTGTGTGTGGTGTGTGTGTGTGTGTGTGTGTGTGTGTGGTGTGTGTGTGTGTGTATGTGTGTGTGTGTGTGTGTTTGTGTGTGTATGTGTGCGTATGTAAGTGAGAGTCAGACACACACACAGAGAGAGAGAGAGAGAGAGAGAGAGAGAGAGAGAGAGAGAGACCACAGAGAGACAGACACACAGACAGATACACACAGACTGAGAATCAGTCTTCAGTAACAAGTCTCCTCAGGTCATAGGTTATTCAGTCCCATACAGTCATCCCTAAACACATACATATAAGCAGCCCTAAATGTATTCAGAAGGGTGTGTGTGTGTGTGTGTGTGTGTGTGTGCGCGCGCGCGCGCTCCTGTGTGTCTCTCTGTATGTGGTGTGTGACAGTAACAATAACAATTAAAGAAGAAAAGGTCATTAATTTGAGAGTTGTGTGGGGACTGGGGAGGAGTTGGAATACAGAGAAGAGGTGGAAATGATGTAAATACAGTACTCACATATAAAAAGTTTGAAACATTATTAAAAGATATTAACAATAAAAGTGTATTATGCCAGACGAGTTAATAGGGCATGTCTTTTATCCCAGCATTTCGGAGGCAGAGACAGGTATCCATAGATATCCATGTTTGAGGTGGTCTATATAGAGTTCTCAGTCACCCAGTGCTACATAGTGAGATGTAGCCATTTTTTAAAAAACAGTAGTGTATTCACATTTTCTATCAAAGTATTTATGTCAACTTCCCAAAGTAAATACTCAATCAATGTGTTGTGAGAGTCTCTTAAGATAACCTATATTAGAATACATGCAGCTAGGCAGAAAATAAAAGGCACCTGGTATTTTTTTTCTTTTACAATAAAAAGATACCTGTTTATTTGTTCAAATCCAAGAGACTAAACTAAAAACTTTATATTTGAGACAATAAATTCCCAACTAATTTTATGTTGCTTCCCAGACTGATCATTTTATAAGTATGTGATTTTTATAACTGATAGAAATAAGTTCTGAGTATTCTGTGAAGTTTCTCAAAAGAACATCACAGGAACTAAAAACTGGGAGCCGCAAAGTCATATTCTATCCTCAGCCTTCAGATGCAGAAGCAAGAACATCTATGAGTTTGAGAAAAGTCTGTGCTACATATTTATTCTCTTTCTCTCAAAAAAAAAAAAAAAAACAGAGACAGAGACAGAAAAAACAGCAACTCCAAAATACATACATACATAGCATCACCACTTCAACATGATAGGCATCTTTTTGGAATCATGTGCTCTAAGTTCCTTTTGAAAAATGAAGAAAAAAAGTGTTAGCTTCAAGGAAAATACACAGACTCTTGAATCTGAAACCCCTGGAGTAGTACCCTAATTCTACAACTTGGCTTTTGTGTTCATTGACCCTTGCTTTATCCCCTCATATCTCTGTGCCTACCTTCTAAGACTCCTATGAGTATATGGAAGCACGAAGATGGCCCAGAAAGTTATGGCTCAATATGCATTCTATATAAGGCATTCAGAATACCATAGTAGTTCCCATACTTAATAAAGGAAATTCTATGTAAAATTGTATGTGTGTACATGCATCTATCATTTTAAGTAAAGCTTATTTCTGATTTGATTTTGTTTCTTTAACTAGAAATTATAATGCTGTATAATGAAACAAATAGCTAATTAAAATAATCTAAGTCCATTTCTGTCCTCATCCTTTTAAAACTGTTAGAATTCTACAAACTCTGTTGTAATTTTTAGTTCCGACTAGATTGTTTAAAATCTGTTAAAATTTCAACCCTTCAAGCAATTATGGTGGAAACAATGGTGCTGCAAACAGTAGGAAACTTTGTTTTGAGATTTTATCCTTGTGAAAATGAATAAATGTGATAAGGGGATATGTACTGTGAAAAGAAATACAGAAAGGGATGATAAGAGTCCATTCAACTGGAGGAAAGTGTGTACCAGTGATAAAAGCAGAGAGAACAACAACCCCAACACTGCAAACAATGCAGTTTTACAGAGCCAGAATGAAAGGCCATTTTATACTGTTAATTGGATTTAAGATTGGCCATACACCTAACACATTCTTACTTTAAAAAAAAAACAAAAAACAAAAAAAAACAATGGCTTTGACTACTGGTATTTTTTTTTTTTTTTTGGCTTTACTGTGGAATTTTCTCTGCCAGTATTATGGATTTAAGAACCAATGCTACTAGTTTTTATATGATGTTAATGACTGGAGACTAAATTACAGCATTTTTGTTTAATTCATTAACAGTGTAGTGTTTATTTCAATTAGAAAAAAGAGTGTTGTTTACAACATTTGAGCAGAGTGATTATGAGTTTATAAGCCAAACAAAACTTATGCTAGCAAGCTTTGTTCACTAGATCTTGAAACACTTTGACCACGTGAAGCATTACTCGCACTGGAATCTGTCACTTACAGAGCAAAGCACAATGTAACCTGCGTGTTAGGCTTGTTAGAGACTCTTGGTAACTATTCAATACCTTTTTGGTCTTCTAGAGTCTACTCTTTTCCATTTCCCTGCCTTTCCTGTCCTATATTTGTCTCAGAATTCCTAAATGGTAACCTCTTTGCAATGTAGTGCACCCATCTAAACCAAAACACAAAGGGGACAGATTTCTAGGGTCCATGGTGTGCCAGGGATGACATCAGACCGTATGCATCATCTCATAAAAAAAATCACATGGGGTTTATATCTCAATGTTACACATGGGACTAAAATGTGAATAATTCTTCCCCATAGCCACACAGCTGGGAAGTTTAGATCTCACTCCCATCAAGCCCTTGTGGTAAGGTAAATATTCTCAACTCTATAGCTACATGAACTAGCCTAACAGTAACCAGCTATAATGCCATAGAAATGTTCCTTTAAAGTGAAATCTTTCTCATTCCAACTTCTCCATCCTTCCAACTACTGTACACTTCAGACTTAGAAAACTCCCTTGTCTTTATTGACAAGAAATACAGTCACTCCATCAAAGTTAAGCAGGATGCAAAATATTACATTCCATGAAAATCTTAGTCTGAACTTAATTTTTTGCACTTGGTACATAATGACTTTTCCATCTTTCTTCAAAGAAAAGAAATCTTCGATTTCAAAACCATGTGTTGAGGGGTAGGGTGGGGGAATCTGTCCTGAATTATATCTTTCTGAACTAGTTGCAAGACACTTACTTCACATCACCCAATTTCGCAGTGTGGAGATATGTGAACAAATTGCTTAAGCCTGCTAAGTTCTCATTTTAGAATTGCTGGACTCTTCGGTTCTATCCCATGGCTCCACAGTTAGCAGGCCCGCTGGTTGTCTCAGCCATTTCCTTGCTTTTTCCCATAAGCAGAAGCTGGATCTAATTTCCAAATGAAAGGCCTCTTGACTGAACACTTATTTTTATGAAGGAAGGAATAGCTTTACAGTGTTTGCCATTTAGATTTTTTTTTTTTAATTTGGCCTTTTTATTCTATGAAAAATGTGAATGGAAAATGTTCATCTGCTGGAGGGCTTCACATGCTTTTGCTTTACTGGCTTCATGAGTTCTCATGACAGAGAAAGAGGGAGGGAAGAAAGGGAGGGAAAGAGAGGAGAGAGGAAGAGGGAGAAGAGGGAGGGAGAGGAGGAGAAGGGGAGGGAGAGAAGGAGAGGGGGAGAGAAAGAGGGAGAGGGAGAGGGAGACATGCAAACAACTAGTCTCTGAAGAAATGTTGAGTCAAGGCTAATTTGGTATAGCCTATGAATAGCATAACAAATATCAAAACCATCTTATCATTCCACTCTACTTACTGTTCTTGGGTTTTGGCTGTACTTCCCATCAAAGTAACCAGCATCACCCAGTGATTAACAGTACAGATCCTGAAATGCATAAACATGTTTGAACTCAGCACTTTAGTCTGTGCTCTTAGATCATTGGATTTCACCTTCACTTTCTTGTCTGTAACCTGGGAACCAATGCTTACCCTTTGTTACTACAAATGGGCATTAAATTACATAACATGCACAAAACATGTCAGAGAGCACCATATTCACATTCAATAGGGGTGTCACCTGATTGGTAGCCCTTATTTCACAATTGTGAGCATGCAGAAAATTAGAGTCTCCTTGGCTCAAGTTCACCAGACTCTTGCTAATTAAAGAGTTGTGGCAATGTTGGTTCCTTTCCCATGGAGCCGAGTCAATCTTTGGTGGTCATCAGCTTATAGGTTTCTTCCACATCTCCATTTTCACATCGTTCTCTTTGTGCATGCCAGCTATCTCGAAGGGTGCTAAGAGAGAACTAGCTATAAAAGGCTCAGTCTTTAATCCAATACTAGGCTTCAATGACTGATCTGTCCATCAGGACCATGACAGATGATCACCACTTTCCTCCTGGTTCCTCCTGGCCAGGAACCACTCACCATCTTTTGGAGCCTAATGTGTGCTTATACCATTGCATGTCTCTGTCTCAATACCAATGTAAATCCACTCATCTCCTGCTTGCACATCTACTCTGTAGGTTATTTATTGTTCTGGTGATCTCCTCTGATGATTATGTTGGTTATTACTGATAAACAATAACATTTTCCTGAGAAATATTCAATGGTAATTTTGAATTCCAACTAAGAGTGTTCACCACTTAAATGCCACACATAGTAGGAAGAAAAGCCCCAAAATGTTCATAACTTTATTTCTAAATATAAAATATGTGTTGCCTTCAACAGCAAAATGGATTTTTCTGGCCTGATTTGGTGGCTTTCAAGTGGAGGGTTGTTGTGGAACTTTCGAATGGGTCTCATCTAACCATGATAGTCTTTAGAACTGGAAGAACTTTCCAAGCTAGAACTTAGTAAAGGAGGTTTTACTAAGAAATAAAGTTGCAGAAATGAAGTTTGAAGAGACCTCAACCTGCTGTTGCTGGCTTTGATGGTGAAGGGGTCATTAGAGGACATCACTTCAAGCAGCCTTTTTTCATCAGATAAGGCAATAGACTGGAACATGATTATCCAATTAACAAAAGAGCTTCCCTCACAGACTGAGACCTGGTGGAAGAATTGTATTCAACCCCTTCTAAAACAATAGTTTTTCTCTAGAGCAGTGGTTCTATGCCTGTGAGAGAAATTCTCAAGAGAAGGCTAGAGCCTTATTTCAAAACCACTTGTATTCAAAAGCTAGAATTGAGATGACATTAATTACTTAAAATCAATATCCTTGACGTCCACAATCAGCAGCAACATTTAAGAAAACATCAAAAATAAAAATTAAAGTGCAAGCAGGTAACCAAAGCCACAAAGGGTAGAGAATGAATTAAAAGGTAAATGTTAGAAATCAGGATGAAAGAGCCAGGAAATTATAGTTTGAACCAGAATTATACTAAAAAGGATTTTCCTAAGACAAATAGCCTTTGCTGTATCGTTAATGGTAATTGTAGTTTCATGGAGGGTTTTGGTAATAGGGGCAGTATGATTCAGAAAGAAGAATTTCAACATCTCAAAGAAAGTTCAAAACAATTGGGTTTTCTGAGTGTTTGACTAAGGTCTGGAGAGGAAGCCCTCCCTGGCCTCTGGTCCTTTCTGTGTGCTTTGATATCCATGGAAGTTTATTTGTCTGCGTTAAATCTAGGAGCTGTTTGAAATCTTTAGTGACTCCAAGATCATGTTAATTGCATTCATTGGTCAAGTTCAAAGTCCATGAGTCACACAGTGATTGACCTGAGTGCAGATGGGTTCTAGGACACAGACTTTAAGAGGTGTCACTAGTAGTAAGACCCAGGTGAGGATGTTTCTGTTCCACTTAGAAGGGGGAAGGAAATAATCACAGGAACAGAGGGGAGGGAGGGACCTGGGTGGGAGAAATGAGGGGAGAGGAGAAAGGGGAATAGGATTAGATATGGGGGCAGAGGACAGGAAAGAAGCCCAGAGGGCCAAGAGAATAATGAATGGAGATAAGCAGCATCTCAAGGGGAGAGTGAGATATGGGAGAACCAACTAGAACATACCAGAGACTCAGGAAGTGAGAGACTCTCAGGACTTAGTAGAAGTGACCTTAGCTAAAATGGCAAACACTGGGGAGAGAGAACTGGAAGAACCTACCTCCAGTAGAAAGACAGGGCCTCAAGGGGAGGGACAGGGTTACGAATCCACAATTAAAATGTCTGACCCAGAACTGCTCCTGTCTAGAAAACTGCAGAGGCAAAAGTCAATCCAATGACAGGCCCAACTTGAGATTCATCTCATGGGAATACACCAAGGCCTGACACTATTACTGATGCTATGATGTGCTTACAGACAGGAACCTGACATGACTGTCCACTGAGAGGCCCTACCAGCAACTGATTTAGACAGAAGCAGATCCTTATACCTAACCATTGAACCAAAGTCAGTAACCTCTATGGTTGAATTAGGGGAAGAACTGAAGAAACTAAAGGGGAGAGGGACCCATAGGAATACCAACAGTATCCACTTACCCAGACCCCAGGGAGCTCCCAGAGACTGAGCTACCAACCAGGAGCATACACGGGCCAGTCCAAGGCCCCTGGCACAAATATAGCAGAGGTCTTTCTGGTCAGGCCTTAGTTTGCAGATAGTGCACTTAATCCTGGAAAGACTTGAGGCCCCAGTGAAGAGGGAGGTCTGGTGGGGGAAGCACCCTCTGAAGGCAAGGGGGAAGAGGAATGGGATAAGGAACTGTGGGAGAAGGGACCAAGATGGGGGCAATGACAGGAATGTAAATGAATAAAATAATAAAAATTGAAAAAAATTATCTATCTGTGGATATGTGCATATATATGTGCACATACATATATGTTATTGAGATGTATATATACACATTATTGGTATATATATAATTATATGTCTATACAATTTTTACTTCTCTCCCTTTGTCCACTGCATTTCTCAATCATGCTCAAGTGGCAGATAAAGGCAGCTGATAATCTTTGCCTAGTTTCCTGGTTTTGGTACAAGACAACTCGAATGAAAGTTGAGGAGACACATACTGTTGAGAGCACACCACCTTGTCTAAGCACTGCTTAAGTGAAAGCTAACATTTCCTTGATGATAAGATGCAGCCATTTTTAAGTGGAGTGGTCAAGTGAATTAGGGAATGTTTATATGACAATTATGTCAAACATAGATTGAACAACCCTTGGGAGCAGCTCAGTGTTTCAAATGTTCAAGAAGATGTTCTTTAAAATAAGATTTTATTTTCAAGGCTTATAGATGGCATGGTTGTCTGCCTATACCTTGAAGGATCAATTACCATAGGGACTTTGCTTTTCTTGCATAAATGATATTTTTCTCCATTAAATAACCAGGGGTTTATTCAAATAAATAGCTGATGGTCTGTGTTGATTTTTAAACTTTAGCTGAAGCTGAGACCTCTGCCGGAATCTGTATGCCTCTCTGAGACAAGAGCCTTGGAAGCCATAGAAGCTGCCTTCTTTTTTCAATCATAAAAAATTTTTAATTCTTTCTTATTATAGCTTTAAAAATATGGCATTAAAGAACAGGGTTGCTTTAAAATACAAATAATTTCTATGTTATTGTGCTAAAATACAGAATGCTTTGAGATGGAATCAAGGGTGATAGGTTAGACAACCTTTGCGGTAGCTCGATAGTAGAGATGACTTCCGACCCAAGGACACCTGAGATTTCAAACCAGCAGCTCTGCCATCATCCTGATCCCATGGGGATGAAGTCCGGATCTGGTACAGTATTGGCCTTAAGCTCAATTTTAGGTTAGTAGGAAACGCTGTGTATACTTAAGTCATGGATCTGGTGCTGTACAGTGCGTGAATTCGTGTTATGTGATGATAATATCTGATAACATATTTGATGTTGATAGGACCGGAGGCAAAGCAAGGCAGGTGATTCCAGTAGCTCCCTGCTGTGCAGGTGTGCTGGTCCTCTGGGACACATCAATTATCAGAATGAGAAAGCTTCCAGACCTGAGTCTGTGTCTTCCTGACCAGTACTCCTTTTCTCATAGCTTGCGTCAACTCCGGGTATTCTACAAGCTATGCCCCTACTAATCTGAAAAACAAGGTCACAGTGAAAATAGATAATGACAACCACTCATCCTTAAGTAGAATGTGCCATTTGGGTTTCATAAATTCTACTTTCTGGTTCATGAAAAGGGATTTAGGATTTGTAATTCAAAATTCAGATATTTTCTATAGGGTTGTCACTATATGTCCACAATGTGTGTCTATCAGTAACACTATGCCTACTGTGGTGCCAAAGATAGTATCTCTCAATGTGAGTGTGGATGCAACATGATACTGATACAAAATGTTCAGGATCGATACAAGGCACTGTTTGTACACCTAGAAGGGGATCTTGAAGCAAGAAGGTAAGAAAGGCTTTATAGGGAAAGTGACATAGGTTGTCAGACTGTAGGATAAAAAAGATTGTTAATTATCAGTAAAATCTATAATGGAAAAACCAATCATCAACATTTGTCCTAGTAAAGATAAGTCTTGTAAATTATGGAGTTGTAATTAACACTAGGGTTCTCTTTATCTTAAAAGGAAAAGAAGCAATAAATTTGCAATTTTCCAAAATTGCAACTATCATACCTATCAGATAGAGGATTGAAGGAAGAAGGCCTAGGCATCTTGAATGTTTTCCACATACAAGAAACATTGCACACACACACACACACACACACACACACACACACACACACACAACCACTTCTCTAGATTTCATACTGATGCGAACTCCTGACAAAAGAAAATGGTCTGTTAGGTCAGAAACCACAAAACAGCAGGTCTGAGAATGCCCCTACTAGAGTCTAGGCATACCAAAAAAAAAAAGAGTTCTGGTTCCCAGTTTCTTATTATCTCTCCAGAATGGGCATCCTTTACCAGGAAGCTATAAATCAGGCTGTGAAGAAGAGGACATGACCATAAGTAAGTGGAGGCACCTGTTCATCTGAGGGGTGGGCCAACCCAACGGACTTCATGCCTCAGCAATTTCTACCTTTATCCTACAAATGAGCCCTAAACTGGCAGCCTATCGGTATAACATCTCTGGGGATCCAGTCCTGCTATTCAGGAGTCCCGTCGTCACGCTTTGTCTCAAGTACTTCAAAACTGAGAGACAAGAACTCAGGAGCAATGGACTCAACTGAAGTGTGTAGTACCAAGAGCATTCAGCATTTTAACTCGTCAGAGCCTAGGCTCCGTTGAATTCAGACACCCTTCTCTTCCAGTATCAAAATGATTTTTTCCACAATCCATTTAGGTCTAAACATGATTCCAAGTTTTCAATCTTTTATCCTACAAAAACAAAAACACAAAACCAAACCAAACTCATGTCAAATAAAATTATTTTGGTAGTAATAAAACAAGAATATCATAGATTTGTGACGCTATTAGTCAGAAATCTACATATGAGGGCATGCAAAACAGCAATAAATAAACAATATCGAGTTATGTAACAGAAGTACCAACTCTTTTTTCATGGTTAAAAATATTGATAATTTAAAATTTCTTTTCAGAAATCAACCAAATAGCAAGAAATTTTCTACATGTAAATTTAAGAAATAAATAAAAACAGTCATGCACACTGTGTTTTTCTAGATGAACCAAACATATCTTTCTTTTACAAATAATTAAGTAATCAAATTCAAAAGATAAACTGCTGTTAGACTCTAGTACATACACAAAAGTTCTCTTCATTCCACAGGAAGGCTTTAACACCCCTCTCTTGAACTAGTGCTTATTTTGCTATGCTTTTTGGGGTCTGAAATGTTTAAAACTAAAAAAGTTGGGATTCAGAAGTAACGCTACAACTGAGGAGGGGCCTGAGCTTACCGCCACTGGCGGCTGTCGGGAACACTGAGAATTGGCAAAGCAGTATAGGTTTGGAAAGAGGGATAGGAGAATCTGGATTGTTTGTGTATTTTTGAAATATTATTTTTTTAAAAAAAATCTTTTTTAAAAAATCCATAAAAATACTAGAAATGAGCAGCTGGGCGGAGAGAGAGCAGAAGATGTGCTCTTATTGTAAGCATATGTATTAATTATTGAACAAAAGCTGTGTAGGAGCCTGCAGCTGGAAAGTGCAGGAAACTGAAAATTTAGTTAGAATAAATTCATGAAATTACACTTCAGCAAGGGAACTTGCAGCTGGGGGAGGGCAGAGGGACAGCGATATTTTTTAACTGAAATAAGGCACCAAGCCCTTACTTTGACACAGTATTGGAAAGGATGTTCTGGAGTTCGGATCAAAGTAGTAGAATCAGGCGTCACTCTGTTCCGCACAAAGCAGTCTTTGGCTTCTTGGCTAAGTAGAGGTATTTTTTTTAAATGACTATTTGGTATCCATTTTTCTAGATCTCTGTAATCTGCAAGAATTCTCCTAGAATTATAGAGGAATAAAATTTTATCCCATGGTGCCTTTATTTATTCCTTAAATTTGTACTTCAAGGAGATTTATTTTTCTTAGGAGTCTTAAAACAGCTTGCCATCTGTGAAATTTGCCATCAACTTGCAAATCAAATTAGAAATAAATATATGTATATATAATAAAAGTGTTATACATGAATACATATGCACATATACATATATAGTCATTCTCATTTAAATTATGTGATTTACCTACCAGGAACCTGATTTCTTGAAAGGCAGGATACTGTAATACTTAAATGTATACACCTGATGGATTAACTTTTTCTCTAGATTATAACTATGATTCTTGAGTAAATCCCTCTCTAGCAGAAAATAATGATTATTGTTATACAGTGCCCTATGGTTCCTTTTCAGGGTACTTGGTAACTTTTAACAAAACAGTTAAATATGAGAACCGTGGTGCAATATACTATTTTTTGTTATTTTTTTCTAGATCGAAATAATATAAATATATACCAGTGTTTACTTTTCTTATCTTTCAGACAGGGTCTCACAGTGTGGCCCTAGCTGACCTGGGACTTGTGATGTAACCCTCCCTGGCCTTGGACTCAGAAATTCATCTGCATCCGCTTGAGTGCTGAGTCTCCACCACCATTTTCACAAAACCTTTCACTGTTATAAATTTAGAAAAGCACTGTAGTCTGTTTAAACTTATTCAAGGGAAATTTGTATGCTTTCTGTTTCTGATTCCTGGACAATCCTCATCTGGTCAGAAGTTCTAAATAAATATTAAGAGAAGAGATGCAAGAAAAATTTTATTTTCTGCATTTCAGTATTATTTTTTTTGTCAGCATCTACTAATCACTCACAAATATTGGTTCATATAATTGTATAGACCCTGAAAGCTGAAATCAAGCAACCAGTACTGCAAACAGTTTTCTTTAAAGTGATAGACTTGCTTTATTCATTTTTGAGATAATATTCACTCAATATTCCAGTCTAGATATCGGTAATGCATTCAACTGCCATTCTTTCAGGTAACATTGGATAGCTACCAAGAAAGAATTAGTATCAGATGACTGATACTTTCTCCTGAAATAACTCATACTATAATTTAATGTTATGTTTAAAATACTTTTACTATTTTTACTGAAACTTAAAAATTACTAGCCTTTATTTAAAAAAGAAACAGGTTTATTAACATTTGCTGAACAATAATTCAGTAGCATTATTTGTAAGCATATTTAATAGACTTCACATTTATGTCTGTTTCTGCATGGTGAGCTGAGAATTCCTCACCGCCATCACTCCTTATAAGTAATTTCATGTTTATATTGTTTCCTGGGAAACAACAGCAAAAAGGTAGTGACATGCCTTACAGAGGGGTTACTTCTGGGAACCATGAATGCTTCTCTGAAAACGGCTGTTTCCAGGGTAGGTGGGAAATGCTCAGGACATACATACTCTTGACCTGAGTTAATAGAAGATCAGAGGGACACGGGATTTATATGTTAGGAGAATGTCCCAGAGGGTGGTGTGCGTAAGAGTGGAAAGAGATTCATCACTAGCCAGGGAGGAGACTCATAAAAGTTTTAACTGTATTCTCTAAGATCTGAGTTCTTCCATCCACCTTTCCCTAACAACATTCATCATGATGCTTTCAACATATGGTCACTAAAAATGCTTTTACAACCATCTCACTTTTTAAAGGATGTGCTTGAAGATATTCGCCTCTCACAGTCATCCACACTTAGCTCACCTGAGTGAAAGGTTCCTTGTTGCCTAGTGATTCCCATGGGTGCTCTCTCTCTCTCTCTCTCTCTCTCTCTCTCTCTCTCTCCTCTCTGTCTCTCTCTCTGTCTCTGTCTGTCTGTCTGTCTGTCTGTCTGTCTCTCTCTCTCTGTGTGTGTGTGTGCGTGTGTGTGTGTGTGTGTGTGTGTGTGTGTGTGTGTGTGTAAGGCATGCTTAAGTGTCTTGGGTTGTCAAAGTGACCGTGACACTGCCATCCAACCCAAGACCTAGAATGTACTAGTACTTGTTTCTATCTAGAAGTATATCTCTAGATAGTAATCCTCATTCCAACCCCCTTCACTTCTCCGAAAATTAACAGTATTCTACATCAATTATGTTTTTAAAGTACTTTGAAATATTAAGATACTAGATATAATGCTTTAACCACCGTATTCATGATCCTTATTGTATTCCTTTCTCCCTGGGACTCACTGATACATCTTCCCTTCCCCCTAACGCAGCACAGTATGATGCTACCATAGTCTGTGTAGACATTCTCTCATAGACAATAAACTTTTAGGTTGTTTCCTGCCTTGATATTACAAGAGCACCACTATAGTCAACCTTGGGCATGGTTTCTGAACACGCTTAAGTATTGCTCTGAATGAGAACCCTACCTAGATCATCATGTATGCAAATAAATACTTCAGTGTTTTCTAAACATCTTACAAGAGATGACTAAGTGATTGAAGTGATTTCATCCCCATGAACCGTGCCTTAAAGTTGCACATATACACACCAAAGTACTTCACATTGCCCATCTTATTTTTTGAAAATCTAATGTTATAAATTGAAGGATCTATATCTCAATTTTCATTTATTATTCTATACTAATAAGAGGAAGGCTTTATTATAATACTTACTAGTGACTTTTAGTAGTCTGATAAATCCTTGTCCATGGGTTTCTTACTTTTGCCTTATTGACTTACAGAGATTTGTTGTACACACTGAACGCAGATTTCTAGACATGTAAAAGTTTGGTAAACTATTTGTGCTAAATACAACTCCAAGTCAATGCTTTTTTTTTCTGGTTCTCTTTAGAGTGCATTCTTATTTTTTTATAAAAGGAATTAGACTTAATTTTTATACATAGTAAAATTATGTGGTAGTGTTCCAATGTAATTTTTCTCACACGGCTACCCAATGTTTTCAAGATTATTTTAAAATATTACCATACTCTATCAGTGATCTGTGTATCAGTTTATATATAAGCCTTCTAGTTTGTTTTATTGGGCAGTGTTAATGACACAATGCCCATTGGTAAAATAAGATGTGCTTATTCTCACATGAGCACACAAATCCTGATCCCCATAATCAGGATTGGAGACTGACTTGAGACTGGGACAAGAAAAAGACAGTTTTAATCATTTAAATGAGATACAATTTTCTTCACATATCTGTGAACTGGTATAGTAGTTAGATATTGGCAATATGAGTAAAATGAAAGAAGAGACCTAATACTTAAAGTAATAATTGTTATCTACAATAAGGAATGTGATAAACATACTCCAGAGGCATTTGAAAAATCTTGGTTTAGGATCTGAGTCATAGATTACCTTAACACTTCATGGTGTCAGTCTACAAATACACCACTATCCTTGTTTAGTGGTTAATATTAGCTGTGTGCATGCCTTGCATACAGAGAAACTAAAACATACACACACAAAAACTAAAGACTAATTTAGAGAAACATCAAGAAAATAGTTGGGTAGGAATCTTGATACTGGTTTGCCTCTTGGGCAATGTTTTTGCACACTCTTTTCTCAGTACCACAAAGCAGGCTTTACACATGCAGTTCTTTTTATAGGGTATGGTTAACAAATGATATTTCTGTAATTTTTTTCTCCTTTGCAGTGGTAGAGCTGATGATTTAATTGGTTTCTAGAATATCCATTTTTAAATGTTATAAATGTAAACAGATAGAACAGATGCAAGACTATAAAATAAAGATGTTTCTCACATTTACATGGAACTATTTTCTTAGAAAGATCTGCTTTGTCCTATGTGTACCTCATTTAGCCCAACTGAAGTGCCCTGGATATCTTCCTGTGGCCTATTATGAGTCTTATTTTAATAAATAGTGACCTTTTTAAATCTAAGAATATATATTGAAGATACAAATAAAAGACTTAATTAACTCTCAGCTAAAGGATGTTCCTAATGGGCTGACTATGAATGATGGGTACAGATGAGTCTACAGTTTCTATAGAACAAGAACCAATGTAGATCTTCCATTAGTTGAGACAGAGAAAAATTATGGACACAGGACTGTAAAAGAGAAAGATGGATTTTGGATGTGCTCAGAAGAATTACCTATTCCTGTAGTTGTTGTGTGGCTACTTGAACATAAGAGAGAGGAGCTGTGCCCAGAAAGAGACACAAGAGACATAGATAGGTATTTAAATCCAAATTATCACTAAGTCACAGGAATGATATATACAATGAGTTTGTCCTGGTTTATTCTGACAAGCCTGTGTTGTTTTGTAAGGCATCCATTTCCCTTAGTATTCTATTTTTTAAAAAAATAATTTTACTGGTTATTTTATTTATTTCTATTTCAAATGTTATCCCCTTTCCTGATTTCCCCTCTGCAACCCACCCTATCCCATCCCTCCCTCCCCTCTGCTTTCTATGAAGGAACTTTCCACCCACCTACCCATTCCTGTCTCACTGCCCCAGCATTCCCCTACACTGGTACATGAAGCCTCTACAGGACCAAGGGCCTCCCCTCCCATTGACGTCAGACAAGGCCATCCTCTGCTACATATGCAGCGGAGCCATGGGTCCCTCAGTGTAAAGCCATGCTCTGTAGTGTGGTTCAGAATGTATGCCAAGCTCAGGGCTCTAGTCAACAACCCAAGCTGTTTGAGGAACAGGCTCACTCCTCAGCAGTAAATGATCCTTACAAGACAATGGCAAGGGAGGGGGCAAGCACTTAAGAGAGGATAACCCTCCTCTTCCACGTGCAGCTGATTATCTGCTCTGTTAGTTTAAGAAGGACCACTTGACTCTGTGTGGCAGGCCTGAATAAAACTAGGAAGGTTTAAGTCAGAAGGTGTATTATTCAGACCAGGGTCTTTTTGTGCAGGAGAAAGAAACAGAGGTAGGACATGAACACAGTCTGCATGCCTGGGTTGAGACCCACTCCTCCCACACCCCGCTGTGCATCTCTACAGTGGTTTTTTTGTGCTTGGCCATACTCGTTATTAGCAGTTCTTACAAAGATGGGAAGGAATGAATAGTTCTTAAATATTGCTTTCTAAAAAAACAAAAGAAGAAGAAGAAGAAGAAAAAAAAAGCCAAAGTTTAGAAACATCTGGGCTCTGCACTGGGAAATGGTTTTGTTGAGACTGAAGCGATTATGTAAAAGATTATGCAGAAGGAGCAGAGACTGTCTCTTTGTTGTTGTGTTTATGAAACCTACTTTCACAGTAGCTTCAGTCAAATGCTATGACGTGTTTACCAAACCTGCCCTGCTTTCCTCGTTTAAAAATAAGCCTTATTTGAAACCCTTGAAGACTTCCCAACTTGGGCATGTGACTGCTCAATCGTCACCCATGATTACAAAAGCCACTCATTCCAGTGCAATTTTTAGCTATGTCTGTTTGCTCGCTCGCTTGCTTGCTTGCTTGTTTGTTCGAGTACTGCGGTATTGTTTCTCTCAGCTGGACGGCACCACCCTTCTGAGAAGCACCCTGGATTCTGAGAGGTGAAAGGGTTAGCCAGCCACGAAGGACAATACAGAATATAAACGAGGAAATAAAAAACAAACATTTGGCCCCAAGTCTTAGACCAAACCATCTAAAGCCTCTGTCCACGGTCCATCTAAGTCAGAGAACTGCATCATCACAAGCTGTTCTGCTTAGGGAGGCGAAGCTGTGGTCCCAGGAAAACAGCATCGTCAAGCCATACTTCCCCATGGAAGTGTGGTGTCAGAATCGCAAGAAGGTCCAAATCAGGACACCTGTGTGCCAGATCCGCCCAGCTGCACCCGAGGGCCGGCCAGCGCTGGCTGAGGACATCTGCTCAGCATATGAAATGCCAGTTTCTTGCTGAAGATGGGTTTGAAGGATGAGAGTCTTTAAAGAGAAAGCTCACAGCTCGGCTGTGACATCCCTTAAACTTTCTCACATTTTAAAATAAACAATTTTAGGAAGAGAGGATTAAAGGCTTATGTCTGAGAGATGACAAGGAGGGTATATTGCGAGCTCCAGAAACACTGCCTCAGAAGTCCTCCTTCAGATCGGCATTTGGCTTTTCATTCTGATGACGGATGAAGTATGACCCTACTCTTGGAAAATTCCAGGTGTTAAGCATGTGCACATTCCAAACATGCTCTGTGTTCCTGGGGCTGAGTTTGCAACAATCAGACCAGCAAGGGAATCACTCTCTTCTCTAGCTCTTGAGACATATAACAAGACTTTTGGCCCACACCTTCACTTCCTGTGAGGACAACCGGACCCAGTAGAATCCGTATACTTACCTCCATTCTCACCACACACGACACTAACATCCAGAACAGTATATGTCTTTGAATTTAAGGGTTAATTTCCTACAAACCATCAGCATATCCCTATTTAGTAATCTGCCTTTCAGTAACTATGAGTAATTACACTGTATTTAAAATATTATGGGTTTTTTTCCCCACTTAGCCTTTGTGGCCCGTTTTGTTCTGTTTGTTCTAATTTTAATGGAGATTTGGAAAGTACATTTTAGAATTGTCTGCAGGAATACAAGACAGGAGCTTCAATAATTTTTCTAAAGTTTACAGGCAAAAGTCTACGAAGTTCTTGAAATTACTAAAGCAAATGAAAGCTCCAATATGTTGAAAACAAGCTTTTCACTTTTACGAAAATGAAAACTGAAGTGGTCTCCCCACTTAACCCAAGAAGGCAAAGCTATCTTACATTTTAATGGAAAAAGAAAATAATTCCGTCCATTAGGCAGAGTCTCCATAGGAGCACAGAGACCAGATGCTAAGCTCGTGTGTGTCACCTACAAGGTCACTTTTTAATAGCACCCTTCTTCCCTGTCAGCTTTACCTAGAGTGCTTTGCAGGACATACAGAAGCTGATAACTTACAGAGAGATTAAACCATTTTTAAAGAAAAATCCTGGAAAAATGGATGTAGCCAACCAATATTAATCATGTATAATTTCTAGAAAAAGACACCACATACTTCTCAGATATCTGACAACACTGGTGCTCAATGGAGGGTGTTGCTAAATATAAATAGAATTTTTCTAGCAAAACCACATTTAGTGCCAGGCTGCTTTATGCATGGATAAACAATTACTATGGTTTGCATTTATTCTATTTGATTTGTGTGTGCTTGAGTCACAAGCAGCTGTCCGTGGTTTCTCCCTTCCCCTTTCATGTATGTTAGCTGCAGACTATCACCCTTTCAGATCCTGGAGCTCAGCCCCCTGTACTGATTACTATTGGCACTTTAGTCAACCTGATAGCATGGATTGGAAACCAATCCGCTGCTCACGGCTTTGGCCAGGCACTTTCTTTAAGCAGTCTTCACATCTCCAGAAATTCCTTCTCCTGCCATCAAAGCATCTTCTCCAGTCAGTCTTTAGCTTTCCCAGAAGTGATTTTTTTTTCCTAAATAGAATTACTGGTGTGGTTGAGCTACAGTATTTCTTTCTTCTTTAATTTTTTTTTTTTTTTGGTCTTTCATTTTTTAAGTCCTGGGCCATCGAATATAGTTGCTCTTTGGTGTTGAAAGCTCATATTTTCTAACAAGAAAAGGCACAGTGCATACGCCAGTTCAATTTGTAATCAATCACTGTGTGATTGTGCCCTAAGACCTGCTCGTGGACTGCTCACGAATTTAACAACCAACAGTCATTAAAATACCCAGCAGCTGCTGTCTGTGTCTAGGGCTCCTTGGAAGTGTCACTTGAGGGAGATTTTTCTTGTTAAAAGATATTTCTTCCTAAAAACATGTTGGAGAAGATAACGGTGGAGCCAATAGACAAGCAAGGAAGTCCATGAGGTTGTCCAAAGTATGTTGGAAACACTGTATTATAGTTTGAGCAATTGCAAAGACATTTTTACAGTGTTCATAATTTTAGATATTATCTAAAATTTTAATTATGTTTATATAAAAATAAGCCTTTTTACAGACATTGTTTTCTTGTCTTAATGCATGTGTTTTAACTAACAAGTTACACATGAATTAGCCTGTGTCATCCAGATTGGACTCCAGGGAGTTAGACTGGGTGTGGCCTCTTCATGCCCTTTCTCCTGGGAAGAGTGGGCTTTGGGTGGAGAACATACTTCTAGCCTACACTGGAACATCCTGACTCTCTCAGAAGTAGGAAGCATCTTATAAAATCTCTTTCCAGAATTTTTAACAGAGACCAGTTTAGAAGATAATACTAGAGATCAATTTCATTTAAGATTTTATAAGGCCAAGTGAGGGTTTCCATGCTAACATAAATTGGCCTTGAGAGGATTACAGTATAGGACTGCCTTGACTCAGATAACTCGAGGAATTTTTTAGAATTGTTTTTGGAAACAATACTGATTTTTTGTTTGTTTGTTTGTTTTAGTTTGGGGCTTCTTTTTTTTTTTTTTTTTTTCATCCTCGCTGCATATGGGCATTGAGTTTATGAAAACAACAAAGCCACTTTGTGCCAAGGATTTTGAATATGATACACTAATCAATATACATGACATTGATTATAGTCATAGGTTTAGGGCCAAGAAGACATAAACATATGGATCACTCCTGAAGTCAGTTTCAGAACAAAGGTCAACATTCTTAACCTCAAAACAAAGAAATTTCACAGTGATTAATTTAGAGAAACAATAAGTGAACATGCTTTTTTAAAATCTGTGACAGAGTCTTAAACATGCCTTTGTCATGGCGTCCATCGCTCCATGCTGAGGTCCCAGCTAACTGCACACTCCATCATTGTTATTTCTTCCCATATTTCTAATTCCTTGCAAGCTGCCTCCTCCCACTGATGTTTCTTTGGTGTTTTGTAAATTATGAAATTAGAATCAGACTTGCTTGGGAAGCAATAAGAGAAGAAACAAAGAAGAAAACAATTAAACTTTAACCCCTGCTGAAATATTTGGGAAATAGGCAGATCTTCTTTCTTTACATTTTTCAGATATTTTAGTGGCTGTTTTCTGAGACAGTCTTACTTCTACAGGTCATTCTGACTTTTCGTTAATGTGCCTACAGTGCAGTCTCTCAAGACTAAAGTGGCTTCATTTTCTATTAATAAAGTGGCTTTTGCACAGTGATTAACAACTAGATTTGTACCATTCATGTATGATGGAAAGGATAGTGGATTTATTTTTATATAATTGAAGTGTGCAGGATAACTAAAAGGTTCAGTGTAAGCATTCCTCCTTAGAAATCTTGATGAAAACGTATCACTTTCTCCAGCCCCACTACTATAGTACATGGACCTGTGAGCCTCTGTTTAACCTCAACATTTCAACAGATTCCTCTCAAACACTAGACTGGCTTCATTACTACACACATATACAAAGGACCCAGCATAGCATATGTGTCTAATACATGCTGATTAACTGGGATCATAGTGTCTACTACACTTTAAAAGGAAGCAATTAACAAGTTGATTGATTTGCCCAAATAATTTAATTACATCTGAATTTTTATGTATATCAAAGAAAAGAGCTTTAGCTGGTTTCTCTGGCCTCTGATGTATACTAAGTGGCCCAATGTAGCCATAAACAGTAGAGACTCAAACAAGACTACCTGCCTTTATTTTGTTTTGTTTAATTTTTGCAGTGCTATGGACTAATCCCGGGACCCTTTGTATAAAAGGCAAGCACTCAGGTACTGAACTGCATTCTCAGTCACAAGACTGCCTGGCTTTTAACTCCTGTTCTGTGACTCATGTGCTGTGTAATTTGAGGGGCTAGATAGGGGCAATAAGATAACCATCTGCTCTAGAAATGGACGGATGATGGAGACTAGGCTAACCAGACTTTTACTTCAGAAAACTCACTTCAGAGAGCGTGTGGAAGAACTATAAAACATCGATTATATTTTATGGAGGCTGACACTGATGTCCTGTGAATCTAGGCAGCAACTAGATGACAATAACACAGCAAAACTGGTCAGTGACAAGATGGAGTAATCTCTATCAGAGAAGACTTGCCTTAATTGGAGGATAGAAGGCAGGATCCCCAGCCTGCTTCTAGGTTAACAATTAGGTAAATCTTGACAGTAATGAATTTTGTAAGGAGTATAATAAGCAAAGCAAGTTTTAGAGAAATAAATAATGTTTTGCTTTGAATATATTTGGTTTAAGTCACCTTTCACCTGCTCAAACATTTAACTCCTGAGAAAATAAACACATAGACCTGTGCCTGTGGATATACACATGTAACCAAACAGCCTGTGTTGCTTTCGTTTACTTGTTCCACTGTAGAGTCTCATTTTATAGATTTTCAGTAGATTACAGTCATCAAGTTTTCTTAATTTTATTGAAGAATGGTCATGTATATAAAAACCATTACATGTTCTCATTTAACAAGAAAACCAGAGGTCACAGATTATGCTCAGAGTAAACTCAGAACCATTTACTTATTTTGAAGAGCAATTTTAACTGACAAAAACACCATGAAATATCATGGGAGAAACCTAAATGTGCATTGAAATGTTTTTTAAAAATAAAGGCAGCGTACTATACGATTCCAGCCAAGCGAGATTCTGGGAACCACGGCGTTATCATTAGCTGTCAGGAGACAGGAGGGATGAAAAATGCAATGACCTGGAAAGAGTGGGACCTAATGGCCCACTGTCACCATGCTTGTCCCCTTACAATCTGCTCCATCTCCCTTTAACTCTAAATGATTCTGAAGGTAGGGCTTATAAATTAAAGGCATTTTTAAAAGAATTATACCAATTTTTGGAAAAGAAGTTTTACCCTGGTATTTTCATATGTGCATCTGTTGTATCTCTAACTCTAAGATCCCTGCACATGTAACCTTGATAGTCAGTTATTATGCTATTGAAGAGAACATTCCTGCTTAATAGACTAATATAAATCTCAAAGACTTTGAAAAACACCCCCTTCTCAGTCCGCCCACTTTCCCTCTGTCCTAGCTGAGGCTGTTTCACAATAATGAAGCTTGGCTTTACTGGGAGTATTTCCCAGATGTTAATACAGTCCTAGCCTTGTGATCTATTATGGGTCCAAAATGTAGCACTGGGGAGCACGTCTTAGGTCTTACGTGTGGCAGGAAGAAAAGGCACGGGGCTCTTCTTGACAGTCACAGGCAGAGCACTGTATTGGCAGGGAGCAAAGGCTCCTGTAGGATACAATAATAAGAACAGCTAGGTGTTTGGCAGAATTGCAGAAGTATTGCCATAGTACTGAGGTTTAAAAACTAATCAAGAAAGCCCAAACCAATGGGCCATAATAAAAATTAAAAGCATGAAAATATTATCCATTCTCAATCTCTTGTACTTACACTTTGTTTCCACAGCAAAAGAATAAATCTACCAATAAGAAAACTATAGTCATAATTTTAGAATCTTAATTTACTCTTGGGTTGGTTGATGGTCTAACTCGGAGTTGACATTTATAAATTTAAGATGAAAAGTTTTTAGTAAAACCGCTTTTAATGATGTAAGTATACAGAAGCAATACTTATTATATATTAAATACTCTGGTTTATAAAGAGAACAGACAATTACTACAGATGTACTGCTCAAAAGGTGCTGGGGGTTAACCGATTGCCTTGTGGTCTAACATATATGGCTAATTCTGTCTACTATGCCTATATCTAATCTTTACTCATTTTAACCATCCTTAATGATGTCTCATATTATAGATGACATGTACACATAAATAAAGATGCTAATATGGTGTTTACAGATGCCAGGAACTTCAAAAGACCAGCAGCTTTTGCTTACATTCTACTAGTAGTGAGAAAGAAGGGGATTAAACATCTGCAAGTGAAGTGATCTGGGCCCACAGCTGGCAGAGTCATAGAGATTGGCACACGTTTGCAAGACGGATGCTTCTCTTCACAAGGCTTTGTCTCCAACACCAACCAAGTGGATTCTGAGTATCTTCAGAAAATGATGCTGACTGCCAAGAATGTTACCTGCAATCCCTGCTGAGCACGGCTCGGTGTTGTTCAAACTGTGAGTTTAAACAATAAGCTAGCATTTAAATTAGACTAGCATTTCTGAAGGAGGTGGATGAGGGAGGAGAAGGAGAAAGAAAAGGATAGATGCTGATAAAAATAGGGTAGAAAAGGAAAGAATGGAAAATTTAAAATGTGCTCTGTTGCCAATCATAATAGAATTTATACTTGCAACATTGTTGGAGAGCGTGACAGGAGAAGGCCATGGTAGATCACAATGTGAAATACATTTCTTACTCTGGCAGAAAAGTCTTAAAGCCATTGGCCCCTATCCTAGTGAGGCTTGGACCAAGGTCAAGCAATCTGCATCCTCTGCAGCTCCATCTTCCTCCCTTCCTTTGAGATGCCTGCCATTGCAGTGCAGCCTCAGCCAGGATCCTTGCTAATCACATCATGGATGTGTCAGGCCTGGGAAAGTAGCAAGGACAACACAGTCACAGCCATTTCCCTTCATTAATTTTGTTTAAAACCCACGGATACAGTTGTCATCACTACACTGTAATCTTTGATAACACATCTGAACATGCACAGATTTCCAGCGGCTAAAAGAACTACGCACAATTTATCTCCCATCAGTTTTTTTTTTTCTTTAATCAACTCAAGACGACTAATTTAATTCTTACACAGAGCTCAGCTGACATAGTGTTTACTGAAAACATGGCTTTGAGTTATTTGAAGGGCTTATATTAGGGTTGATGGAGCCAAGTTCTAGTGAGATTTCTTCTACCATGGATACTATCTGGGCAGCACTGATCTCGTTTTGAGAATATTCTCGACTTTACTCCCTTAAATATAAGATTAAGAAGTAAAAGTAATCACTACTAATGTGCCTCTTGGGTATTAATTTAGTCTCTTTTGTGAGTTCTTGAAGCATCTGAATTTGTAAATAATAAGATTTCTTTAGTGTGTGTGTGTGTGTACATATACATATGTCATATATATGTATATGACACATATATATGTATATGACATATATATATGTACATATATATATATGTACATATATATATGACATAAATCTTAACAACTGCTATGCAGGTAAAAATGATCTTATTTGGTTATTAAATATTCAAGCATTATAAAAGACTTGGTTCAAACGGAGAGCTTTGAGAGTCTTCACATTGATATTAACAACTGAACTTTTAGAATATAGCAAAAATAATAGGACACCCTTTACTACCTAGTTCAAGCTATAGAAAATAAATAATCTGTTAGTTGTTTAAAATATTTTGTGCCATTTATAATATGTAATACTTTCTAAGCATAAGTTGTTGCTATGTGTTCACTTTAATCAAACATAAGACTTTAATACCATATGCACCACAGAACAAAGTTAAAAATTTTTTAAGTCCCAAAATTTCAAAAGAGCAGACTTAAAAACAAACAAACAAACAAAAAATACCTGTTTTGGTAGGTACCTATGTAACTTTCTTTCATCATCAGAAGTGATGAGACAGACTGGAACATTAGAAGCTCTCTGGTCTGTCACACTTGATTGTTATAGATTGCATCAGTCCAAAGGCTTTTCCTATAGTTGCAAAAAGCCAGGTGCTTTTTTGCCTGAGTTCTGACAGTTTGATGTTAGATGTGAATGGCTTGTGTTTTGTTACTGAGGGTCGCTGTTATTTTTAGCAAGCATTCCAAACCGTCATGGAAAATATGTGACTCAAGGGATTTATCTTCTTAAAGGTAGACACCTACATTAGTAGCAAATGGTTCTAAGAAAGGAAAAATCCTCTCTGTCCTTGACTGAAAGTAGGAGTAGGAGAGAAACAAACAGAATGGGAGTGTGAGAAATGCCCCTGTTTACAGGTAGGTGACTAGGGTAGATAATCAATGGATGAAATAAATAAAACAGAAACAGCACAATACTTGAGGTAGAGCAAAAACTTGGGCATACAGAGTTAACAATGGGCCACAGAGGGCAAAGGTGATTGCTGGGGAGCAAGAACTCTAAGTTAGATTAAAACACCACAGTGCAGACCCAGCCTCCTTTAAAGGGTGTGCAAGAGAAACCACCGTTTGCAGAAGACTGCAGTTTCCGATGATTCAAAACTGAAAATTCACCCCGTCTTCCCATTTGGATGAAGGCTTTTACTTCATCCTTAACCAAATAGAAACTCGATCAGCAGACACCATTGTTTCTCACATGCCCCGTTAAAAAGGATTTTATCGCACATTTCTGTGAGACGAACTTAATTCTCAACATTATTAGAATGCTTCTAATTTGTGTGAATTATGAAAAAGTAACTCAAGGTAAACTGTCAAAACGAGAGCGATGGGATGGGAATGTTATATGTCCAATTTATCACTCCATCTCAGACAGAGAGCTGATATGCAAAGAGTCCTATCAGTGTTCTGAATTCTGAGCACGATCTGTGGGCCTAGACACCCAAAAGCAGCTGAATGCCTTGCTTTTGAGGAATTGTCTTAACTTTAAACATCGTCAGATTAATGTCCTTGGAGCAGACTGCATGAGCACGCTCAATTACTTTGGTTCCTGTGGTTAAACAAATAATATTGCCTTGGGTATTAAAACCCCAATTTATTAGGATTGTATCCTTGAAGTCTGGGCTATTCTTGTTACTTTACTCGCTCCAAAATTTTTCCAGTTAACCATTAGTGTGCTAGCTTCCCTTCTATGGCAGTGATGTACCGACACTCTAAAGTCAGCATCCAATGAGAAAATGGGACAATACTGAAGTTCTCCAACTGGTCTTGTTTTTGCGATTCTCAGCCTTGCTTGAGTTTGATGCTTCTCTTTACACACATCACCCTCATATGGTCTAGTCACTTCTCCCTGACTTGCTAATGAGGATTATCAGGCCATTCTTTGGTGCATGGACATTTGATTGTATCTGTTTCTGTACAGGCAGAGGTAGTGACGTCAGCAAACTGAGAGGGTGTGATTTTTCATACATGTTAGGCCGTGTGACTCTCATTCCATGGTATTAGTTTCACTGGGAAGTTGTTCTTATCCTGATGCTGATTTTCCACATTTAAAGAGCTAGAGACATCAATGACAGTTTCAAAGATTTTCAGCTGGGCAGTGGTTTGGCTATCACTGGAAGCCAGTTAAAGAACTATAGGGCTATTTGATACTCTAACAAGCAGCTAGAAGAGAGAATAAACAAAAAGCAATAAAAAGTCTAAATACAGACAATTCCTCTATACTATGAGTGTAAAGAATGCTGTAGCAGAAACACGAAACACCACTGAGGAGGCCTGGTCTCATGGAAGTGCTCACTTCTGAGACATGTGTATAGGGGGTGTGCTTTTCACGTGAAAAACCAAGGTCTTAAGGACAACCCACATTACTAACAACTGTAATCAGGTGAGAGAGGAGTGTGTATGCTTCCTTGGTGTTGGTGTGTGTGTGTGTGTGTGTGTGTGTGTGTGTGTGTGTGTGTGTATGCATGATTTTTCCTTCCTGGTGAAGTCTGTAATGGGGAGGCAATTAGACATAGAGATGAGATAGACTGAGGTGTCATCTGCCTTTATAATCACAAACTTTGGGCTACTTAGAGTAGCAGTTGGCAGACGGAGGTGGTTTGGTTTTGTTGTATGTTTTAACACAACTGTAGGTAAAATCACACCACCACAGAGTATATGAGATTAAGAGGAAAAGCAACTTACATATTCTTCTTAAATACAGAATGAGCCTATCATACTAATATCAGAGCATGGTGACCAAATACTACCTCAAATATCAGAGAGTCTAAGTCCAGGGGTTTTGCATTCTGCACTGACCACTTTATGAACAGTACAACTATCCAGCTCAGAAAAATTAATGGTGTGTGTGTGTGTGTGTGTGTGTGTGTGTGTGTGTGTGTGTGTTACCTGGATGCAGGTACTTAAAGAAGCCAGAAGAGGGCACCAGATCATCTATAACTGATGCTGAAGCCAAATGTGAACCACTTGACTTGGGTCCTAGGCAGAAAACTCTAGTCTCTGAAAGGCACCAATGACTCTTAACTGTTGAACCATCTCTCCAGCCCATATATTCTCCACATACTAAGTACTTTATTATTTAGAAAACTAAGTGAATTAAGGTGAGTCTCACAAGCTCTCTATAGGATCAAAAAAGTTAAAGCAATGAAGGGCTAGTAATTATTTCTGACAAAGGTGGATGGTCAATCAATAGTACCACTTAGTAACATTTAATATGTGCTCTAAGTACTTGCAAGCTTGTTTAAGGAAGTCATTCATTTGACCATAACTAGTTATTCTTGTCTCCAGGAGAAAGAATATGTGTTTTATCTTATCCACACAATAAACCATAATATTGAACATTACCATCTTTCCCTCATTGTGATGCTTTGATTCGCCTTATCGTTTAATCTAATTAATCACTCATTGATTTTTCAAATTTTTATTTTACATAGGCCTTATATATAGGGACATTTAATGCGTAAATTTGAGATATTTGAACTTAGACTATTATGTGTACCAAATTACAGTATATCAACAAATTAATTAAATTAGATGCTATTAAAGATTTGAAAAAAAATAACTGACTTATATTTGTCCCACTGTTTTACTACGTGAACAAGTTAGCTAGTAATCTCTTAAAATGATACTGCTTTTGGGTTTCTTCTTGATTTGATCTCTGCATTTCTAACTTGTAGTTCATAGATAAATCAAAAACAATTTTAACATCTTAAGAAAATTATCTGCTTTTCAGTGGTTGTGGAATAATGGTACAGCTCAAGCTAATTACTTAATTAATGGTACAACAATTTCAATATCATATTGAAATTGTCAATCTTAAAATCTGATTATATTTACCATTATCCAGAAAGTAATTCACAATGTTAACTCTCAAGACTGACTAGATGCTGGTGTTATTCATGGCCTCCCTGATATTAACGTGGAACCAGAGTAGGCAGTGACCCAAAGTTGTCATCATGAGACACTCATTGAGAAGCCATTGTTTTAAATATTTGGATGATGACTTTCCATTCTGTGGACAGATGTTCCTATTTTTTTTTTGAGAGAGAGAGAGAGAGAGAGAGAGAGAGAGAGAGAGAGAGAGGAGACCTTCCCAAATAATTGTATCAACTGACCTCTTTGAAAGAATGGTTTAAATTTGTTTTACTAATATGAACAGTTGGGGAAAACATGATGCCCTGCTCCAGATGCTGACCATGAAATATTAATGCTAAAGTTTGTTATGCATTCTATATTAAATCTTTCTATGCAACCTTAAAGTGCAATGTTAAAGAATCCAAAAATCAATCTGTTGATTGTTACTAATCTCATTTTTGATTCTTTGTTTTAGTTTATTTGGATTTTCAGAGTTTTTGTTTTAGGGTAGCACTGAGAAAGAGAAACAAAGAACACCAAATTTCTGGGAAAGAGTTGGGCAGAATCAGAGAAATAAAGTATAATTAAAATATATTAAAAAAATTAATAAAAATGACTAAGAGACTCATGCAGGTAATATATGACAGAAATCTTATCAATGATCAGATAAATAAACTATGATGAGTTTATCTCTTTTTATACACGAATGCAAGCATCTAGATTATAATGAGGCAAATCAATTTTAATACACTTTTGGGGAGAAATAGTATTGTAATTCACCTGAATATTATCCTTATATTAAAGAATAACTACCCATGAGAGGGCTGACTTTAAATGGTAAGTATATTAACTATTATAAATCTCTTCTAGAGCTTCACGGATGATTTTAATACACGTTTTAAATGGTCACATGCATGAAGAGTCAGGGAAAATATTGCCCTGAAATAGAATATAGCATTACCCTTCTACAACATCATTGTAACTTTAAACATAAGTTTGGAAAAGAGGGAACAGGGTAGAAATTCGTATCCAAGAGAATAATAAAAAATAAAATCACAGCTGGAGTGCATTTAAGTCACCTTGTCCTCTTGCTTTCTCTGGTCTAGCACAAAAAAATAAAACAATGGATACTTATATTAGAGTATCATTAAAATACTTCTCCTGCTTGTCGTGGTAAGCTTCCACTTGTGTCAGTTGTCCACTCCATAGACCTGACCATGAAAACAACGGAATACAAATGTCGGTGGTTTCCAAATATTCTCAACTGTTTTTGAAAACTTAACTATAAAATAACACACTTGTTTTGTGATATCCAAAAAGTGTTGGCCAGTTATTTACGTCTTAGCAGGGAGAAGCTGGACTGAGGTTAAACTAAATCTTGAGTAATTTCAGAAAGCAGCGCAAGCGGCTACAAAATGAAAAAATACAGAGTAATTTATTTTACTGGGTGTTTTCGGGAATTGTTCGCAGGTACAGATAGAAATTCTAAATTATTTCTAGAAAATACGTTCTTATGTTTTCAGAAAGAGAAAGCGTGCACTGAGAGAAAACATTTGCTGACTAGAGGTGTTATAGGGGATATAGCATTTTTATTAAAGAAAATGAAATCTACCAATATTAGTGGTCTCTAAGCAAGTCCTTCGAGTTCTAAGTTCAGTGAATTTCAATAATTCTCTACTCAGAACACGATGTCAACCAAGCAACTGTCCTTCGAGTAGCCAAACTGTATTAGAAAGTTATAGAATCGGGATTACATTAAACTGGCTGGAGATCCTGTTCACAGACATGACTCAAGTAGCTTGTCAGCGTGTTAAATGTAACTATTTGTCATCGGTCAATCTACCTATCACTTTTAGAAGTATTTGAACTTTGTATATCTTGCATTCAAGTTCAACACAGCAATTAAAAAGACCAAATGTGATGCAAAGAACAGAAACTCTCAGAAACACAAACGGAGACTTTTCATTAATACACATAACACTGTGGACTATAAAGGTGATAATGATTGTTTATAACATTCAATATTCAAAACTCTAGAGTTGCTATCCAGGAATGGAGATATATATATATATATATATATATATATATATATATATATATCCATGATTTTGAAGATAGTATTTTAAATTACTTTACTTTTGGATTCAAGCATGGGAAATATTCCACTTAGGATCTAAAGTACATAAATATTATATATATTTACATTTATATAGTACATATATATATATATATCAGTTGTAGAACTTGATTTATACTGTACTCATATACAGCAAGCCCAGTTTTTAAAAACCCAATAGCAACGCCTGAAATGAAAATTAACTTAAAATATAGAATAGCTGATTAAAAACCATCTTTCCTAATTATTTCATGCCAACTACCTCTATATAGTACCCTCAATTTTCTTGGTCAGTTCCGACTATAAGTTTTCATGGAGTCTTTGAAAGGAAACCTAAGTATTTTCTATGTCAGTTTCCAGCATACGCCGTTATAGTCCCCTACATCTCTGGTCAACAATGTGTTTTCTCTCAGGGCTCACCCGCTCTTTCTGAAAATGTAAGGGCGTGTTTTCTAGGAGTAATTTACAACATACTCACCTTTCCTATAGAAGAGGAAGAACCTATAAATTAAGAACATTTCCCTTCCTTGAAACCAAACTGCATCAATTCTGGGAAACCCTGGAGCTTACTTAGTCTTATTTTCACTTTTGTGGATGAATAGATAATTACATTTCTTCCAAAAAAATTATTCTGCAACAGCAATAAGATTTGTATTTCAGCTCCCTATTCTGAAAGTTTGAAATAGATAGGTGTTAAATTTCAGTTTACTAAACTGAGGATCAAAGACAATGTTTCTAATCTCCTGATGGGAGGTTGCATCCTGGAGATTTCCCAGTCTGTATCTTTAACAGATATTTCAATGTCATCAGTCACAATTGAAAGCAATGGACAGAGATAAACTTCTTAGGCCTTGAGAGGTACTATAGAAACAGCTGCTTTCATCAGCTGGCGCTTTGCTTTTGGTCCTCTCAACTGAAATTGGTTACATGATGGGCAAAAATTCTAGGCACCAACACTGCTGTTCCAGATCTCTCTCTTGTATGTGTTAGCCGACTTGCTCACTCTTACTAAAAAGAGAAAACCACCAGCATCTTTTCTTTTGGGTGGATTTCCTAACTTACTTATACCTATTTGTGAATATTAAGACTTTTGGAGACCATGTATCTGATGGAATGAAGAAGAGATAATAATAAGTGTTCAAATAATTAATTTCTCTTCTTCAAAGAACTACCTTGTTTTCATGAGAATATGCACTTTAAACGAAACCACCAGTGAGAAGATAGAACAGATACAATGTAGTCCTCCTAGCTACCGACAATCTTCCTGCCCCTCACCATGAGATTTTATTTTGCTCTTAATTCCAGCATATTAGACTTTCTCACAGACCTGTATTTTAAGAATCTCTTAATTATAATTAAATACCTATAGTGAAATATATTTAATATGCTAAGCTCTGTGGGCATATTATGAATTCAACTTATAAAATAAATTCAAATTATAAAATAAATAAGTATGTATTCAATTTGAGGAGTTGAAGTGGTTGCAAACTCTTTAAAAAACACATACCACAACATAATTAAGGAGGTCTTCGAGGGACAGCAAAGATAACGCATAGCTATCTGTCTGAAGATATGTTAGCAAAACATTAAGAGTAAGTTAAATTCGGAGATATGTTCTCTAGTCCACTCTGTAATGCTCTCATGGCTGCTACTATAACTGGTGGCCTGACAGAAGAACATTAGGAATAAGGGCCAGTGATATCAGAAGTAAGGGCATATTGCAGAAACTTCAGGGATATGCACTGATTAGATAGAAAGGATCCTGGAGAGGCCGGTGTGATTTTGTTCTTGGGAGAACTACAGCTCTCTGAAACTAAGAAATTGAAGTGAGAAGGGAGAGCTCTGCAGTAGATTATCTGTAAATGTCCTTTCAGTCAAGGGCCCTAGCTCATGATGGACCTCAAGGAGAAGGTTAGGTTAATTGCTCTTGAAAGTGTTTGGGTGTCTCCCACGGAAAAAGAAATGGTAAGAGAGGTGGTGATGTTGGTGTGGTAGTGTGTGAGAGAGGTAGTACATGTAAAAAATATGTGTGTATATATGTACACAAATACATATATGCTTCTTATTTTCCTTAAACTCTTTTAAAGTCCTGGAATTGAAGCCTTTGCAGTCTATTAAGAGAATAGCTGACACGTTTAGTATTTCAAAACACTGGGAAGCATTTTCAAATTGCAAAAGCAGAACTCGTACACACACACACACAGACACACACACACACACACACACACGCACACGCACACGCACACGCACACGCACACGCACACAGACACACACACACCAGACACAGGCACTCAGACCATGAGAGGGCAGTAGGGGACCAGGCTCAGGCCAGAGTCTTCCCTGGCAGTCCAGCCTTCTCTGCCAGCCTTCCCTCTCCCTCCTGGGCTGTGGGCAGCTGCAGCTGATGACAGCATGCTGAAAGCGGGTGCAGCCTCAACTCTGAGCCAGAAACCCCGCATCTGCTGAGCATGGAACTCTGCCTGCGGTTGACACGGTTGACACATGTGAGAGGTGCATGTGCTGTTTTGGCAAACTGGCTTTCGATTTGGGCTTCCCACAAAAGAAGCAGAAGGTGGAGCTGCAGTGGTTCTCAGTGCCCACAGAGCCCCCTCTTCTGGCCACCGCGCAGGGACCACACTTGGTACCCTGTGTGTGTGCGCGCGCGCGCGCGCGCACGGGCGCGCTTTGCTTCAGTCCATTCTGGGTATCTGTATAACCCTTTGTAAATGACCACCAATCTATCTGCCTGTGTGACAGACATCGAGACGCCCGTGGGAAGTACCCTCTCTCAAAATCGGCTTTGGTATCCTTGCTGTGTTGTATGCACTTAAGACACTGTCATCGTCACCTCATTATTTTCTTCCTGTCAATTGATTTATTTGCACTTCTACTTGAGCGAGAAATGCGAGTCTACTGGAGATCTTGCCTGCCAGTGCGAAGAATTTGGCGGAGAAAGATAGTGAGAAAGAGCAAGCCCCCTCTCTGTAAAATGTTTTGGGTGCCTGAGATCCAAATTCTCACTGCACTGTGACATCCCGCGCTGTCACTTATACCAATTTGGAGTTTGGAGCACACACAAACTTTTCATTTGACGACAACAACAGACCCTATCTTCCAGGGTTGCAAAGATTAAATAAGTGAACACTTAGAATCAAGGCTAGCACATCCCAGTTGCTATGTCAGGGGCTGTTCACATCCATTGCATCCTGTTGAATGGAAGGACCGTTCTGGCCACTTTGCCAAAGAAACGCACTAGATCTTTAAAAATTCCCATGTCTCAACACAAAGATGAGACAGAACTCTAAACCTCCCGCTGTAAACAAACATCCCAGAGACCAGCAAAACACCCAGGTCCTGCTGCCCATGCAGATACAGCCTCAGCAACCCCCTCCCAAAGAGCCAGAAGCGCCACACCTGTATTGGCTAAAGGCTTTTACTTTTGCAGGGCTCAAAGGCAAACTGCAGATGCAAAAGCTCTGTTCCCTACCTCTCCTGGCTGAAGTTTGGGGGGGGGTGGGTTCCTACCTGCCCCAGGCTTTTGCCCTTCTTACTGCCGCCGAAAGCCAGTCCTTGGTTCATGCCCGCAGATCGGTTGGCAGCCTGAGCAGGAGTCTCCCCTCCTAGAGAGGACTTGATGGAGTTGAGCTTGGCCCGCGAGCTGCCTAGCTGTGAGCTCTCCACCATCAGCACCGCGGCCAGTAGGAGAAGGCAACGGGATGAATCCTTGACCCGCATCAGCGCGGCCATCTCCGGGTGAGGGGTTCCCGGAGTTGGGTGGAGCCCTGAAAGATGGGAATGCCAGGAGAGTGAGGACTCGGACACTCAATCCCTCACGTGGGGTGCGTGGACTCCTCACAGACACAGTTCCCCCAACCCTTCCTGGAGCAGACACTCGGGACTCTTCAGAACTCAGTCTCAAGTCTCAAGCCCGGAGCAAACGCGACCCCAGTGAGACCCGCTCCTCTGGCGGGCAGGAAGTTCTGCAGTCCCTGGAAGCAATCAAAGGCCAGACGCCTTCTCGCCAAGGAGGCGTGACCCAAGGTGCTGTTAGACCCAGCCCTGCAGATCGCCCTGCCGGCTTCGCTTGGTGTTCAGCACTTTTGCGCTTTCGCCCGAATTTCCGCGATGATGGACTCCTCCCTCTTAAGCTCAAGGGGTTCTCCCCAGCTGCTTCTTCCTTTTCTTTTTCTTTCTTTCTTTTTTCTTGGTTCCTCCGCTTCGGTTGCTCCTCTGTCCTCTCCTGCCCTTTAGTTCTCAAACTTTGCACCACCCAAGTTTCTCTTTTCCAGGTCCGTAGCAGGCTTTGTGACTGGTGATTAAGACTCGCCCCCACCCCCTCCACCGGACTCTGGAGAGCTGAGGCGAGTCGAGGTCCCAGCAAGTGCACTCCCAGTGGTGCGGTTAAAAGTTGTCCCTTGGTTCACACGGGGCCACCAAGCCCTGCCAGCGACGCAGTGATGCGCTGCTCGGAGGGCCAGTGCTCTCTTGCTGCTCTCCCCCGCCCTCTTAGCTTTTTATAGCTTTCCTCAGTGGGGTTTTCCTCCGCCCCCAATTCAAGAGTGACAAAGAGTGAAAACGTTTCTCTCCCCCACCTCACGCGCTCCCTCCCGCCTGCCTCCCCTTCCCCCAGCAGGCGCTCTTTCTGAGGCTGTCTCTCCTGCTGCTCACCTTTCTTATCTTCCCATCCCTCCTTCTCTCTGTAACTAAAAACTTGGGGTTCACCTCCAGAGGAACACTGGGGAGCTCTTCCTGGCTGATCACAGTCCAGAGAGTGATTGGAAGTTTGGAAACCGGCGGAGATGAAAAGGAAAAGTTGTCCTCATTTGTGGTGACTGCCACCAACCGCTTCTTAGTTCTCCCACCCGGCTCCAGCCTTCAAACTAGGAGCCCTGGGAAAGTTCTGTAGAACAAATGTAAGTTAACTTGGTTGATTGTGGGCAACCTAGTTAGATTTTAGCCTGTGCCTCTTGGTTAATGTGCTGTGTGAGGCTGCCCCGCTGTAGGTGGTGCATCATGGGGTTGCACTTCGAATGAGGGGAGATGAACAAAGGGGAAGGATCAAGAGGACTAAGGAAAAGGGGTTATAGAAAGGGGGCGAAAGGACCAGAGGACCGAAGAACGAGGAGGGGGAATAAGGGACCATTCTTCCCCGCTGAAATGCCTGGATCTTTCTGTTTTCCTCATCCCTAACCCACCCCCAAACACATAGTACACAGTTATCCAGCCAAGGAGTGAGGAAGGGGATAATATCCCGGGCTTCATGAGACACTTTTAGGGTGCCAAAGCATCCTCTTCAAAGAGGAAATCCCAGGCAGAAATAAAAAGCCTAATGAGGAACCGGGTGGGTGGCGAAGTGGGCCAGAAACTTCTGGTCCTGCCTCTTGAGCGCTGTCCCGCTCGCCCCATCCCCTGCTCTCGGGCCTTTGGATAGCCTTTCAGGTTATCCTTGGAGGCTCGGAGTTCAGTACTCTTGTACAGAAGCGGAGGGCGACTGAGCGAACTACTCGGACGCGCTGGCTGGCTTGAGTCACTTGGGGGCGCCAGTAGCAGCAGTCAGCCAGGAGTACAAACGCTGCAGGAGACAAGCTTTGCCAGCAAGCTCTGGGTTAGGAGAGGTTTGATCACCCAGGAGACCAGGAGCAAAGGTTGCTGCGTGTTTCTTTAACAGGACTTCAGTCATGCAGTCCCTAGCAGTATCCTTGAGCCACAACTTGGAGTCAGACAGGGGTCACTGCTGTGATGAACAAACCCCGGTAGCACACTCTAAAATTTTGGAGTTTAAGTCTCCTCTTTCACATCTGATTCTAGCTTATACCAGCCTGTCCAGGAGCCTAATTTAACATGTCGCTAAGGGGAAGGTTAAGAATGTTTGTATTTTCCACCAAACAGGACAAGACTTAAGGCGTTCATGAGGAGCTGGGATGTCCAGGGCAGAGTAGATTACTCACTTTGCTTTCCTGACCTGTCAGTCAGCCTATCTAGAAACTTTTCATGTACACAAGGTAGTGGCCTTGATTTTTAAAAAATACACAACCAAACAGAAAATAAACACGTTTTATCTTCATATTGGCCTATTGACTTGAAGTAAAACAAATGTGCTGATTGATTGATTGATTGATTGATTGATTGATTGATTTACTTTTTGATCTATTATTGAGGGCATGTTTTAGTTATGTTGCCCAAACTGGCTCCAAGCCAGTAATCCTTCTGTCTCCACACCCTCCCCCCTTCCCTTTCTCTTCTGTCTTCTCCTCAGTGCTGAGATTACAGACAACTGCCATCACTCTTGTCAGACTTTGTTTCACTTTTTAACTGCAAAAGAATAACATGACTGACTCTTGAGGAAGAGACACCAGTGACAAGTGGCAGTCCTACATATCTAAGATAATGAGGATGGCCGTTATCAGGGGCTAGAAGGAAAGACTGGTAGGACATTACTGTATTAATAGTCACAAAGTCTCAATACATCATGATAAATATAGCCTAGGCATTTGCTAAATCGCACCGTCTCTAAAGCAAATGATAATGAAATAAACATCTAACATGGTCTAAAGGGAAGATCTCATGGCAAATGTCTTTACTAGGATAAATAACATACATGGATATATAATTTTATGCAGCAAAAGGTGTATGTGCCTGTGTGAACCCAAGAACAAATTTGTATGGTTTTAAGGATAAGCGAGACCCTAATGGAACATGGGGAAGGAAAACCGCCTGTATGTTGTGAATAAGCCCTTAGTCTTTACAAATAGATAGTATCTTTTGCTTTTGCTTTTGTTTTGATTTGATTTGCCAATCAGAAACATTACAAAAATTCAGGAAATTAAATTAGAAATGTTCTCATTTGGATATTTTAAAGAATATTTTATCATTTTTGCAACTTTGATTTCTTTTTTGTAATGGCTTTTTTTTTTCTTTTATTGGATATTTTCTTTATTTATATTTCAAATGTTATCCCCTTTTCAGGTCTCCCCTCAGGAAATCCCTATTCCTCCCCGACCCCCATCTGTGAGAGTACTCCCTCACTCACCCACTCCTGCCTTCCTGCCCTGGCATTCTGGTACACTGGAGCATCAAACCCCATCAGGCCCAAGGGCCACTCCTCGCACTTATGTCCAACACTGCCATCCTCTGCCACATATGTGGCTGGAGCCATGAGTCCCTCCATGTGTACTCTTTGGTTGGTGGTCCGGTACCCAGGAGCTCTGTGGGGTCTGGCTAGTTGATATTGTTGCTCCCCTCATGGGGCTGCAAACCTCCTCAGCTCTTTCAGTCCCTTCTCCAATTCCTCCATCAGGGACCCCCTCACTCAGTCCAGTGGTTGGTTGCAAGCATTTGCCTCTGTATTTGTCAGGCTCTGACAGAGTCTCTCAGGAGACAGCCAGCATTAGTGCGTGAATGAGGTGTGTGTGTATGGTGTGGCCTGTGGGGAGGTCAGAGGAGAGTGTTATGGAGTTGACTCAGTCTACCGTGGCATCGGCTTCTGTCATCAGACTTACACAAAAGATTGTTTTATTCGCTCACCCATCCCCAACAAGTATTTTATAGCAAATCAAGAGTCAAAATGCCCTTAGATATCTTTGCACTAAATCATATAGTTATTTGAAAGAAAATAAAATTTTGACCATATGTGGAAGACAAAAATCAAGTTAATTAAAAAAACTAAGAAAATCTTTGCCTGTTTGTGGCACTTTACAATTTACATCTAATTAGAATTCTAACACATGCTCACCGTGTTAGAATTGCACACACACACACACACACACACACACACACACACACACGTCACCTGAACGCAGTATAATTAGAAAATTAATTTCAATCATGATGTACTTACTGCATAAATCCCTCTTATATGAAGACCCTAATATGAAGTCTGTCCTGAAACCAACACAACATTGTACAAACTCCATGAGTAAATTAAACATATACTGAAACTTCAAGTTCATATGGTCACACGAGGCACACGCACTCAGGAGACACAGGCAAGTAATTCAAGGCCAGCCTGATCCACATAGTGAGTTTCAGACCTGCCAAGGATATACAGTGAGACTCTCCCTCAAAAAAAATTCACATAAAATTTGCTTTTACAAATATTCTCAGGCATTAAGCAGAATCAAATATATGGGATCAAACAAATATAAACAACAACACCTAAGACTAAAAAGGGAAAGATAACTGGTTTCATTGATAACCCAAATATTTTCTATACAATTATTTGATAGATGCAAAAGTTACACATACAAGGAGATATCCATATACGGAATCAATAACTGAATAAACACATGCCTCGGGCTGCCATCATGAGCCCACATGTGTTCGTTCCTTGTGCACTTAGTTAAATAGGAAGAAACACCATCGTATTTTACTTGGGAGGATTGATTTCTAGATCTCTGGCAATAACATAATTAGAGAACAAATGCATAAAAAGAAAATTATGCATAAGTCAAATCCCTTCTGTTCAGAAGAAAGTGTGGACACTTTGTTCTCTGCCTGTAATTTCCCTCCCCTCTCTCTTCCTCCAGCTCTGGGCCATTTTGGCCCCATTAAGAAGAAACAACTTTCTCAGGAGTTGTTGCAAAACTGGATTTCCTTCTAATACTTAACCCTAAAACAAGACTTACCCTTTTCACTCTCATTTGTAGCTCTTTACAAATTCACTCCATCATCAGGCTGCCTGGATTAGTGTCTCCTGTAATAGTTCCTTCCACAGTTTCATCTCAAATTGCTGCACAGTTAGTAAGTGTGGGTTCTGGGAACACAGGGGTGAGTGGATGGAGTTCAGGACCTTGATGAGGCTTACATCTCACTGTCAAACTCTTGACTCTCAGACCCCTGCCTCTAGCCCAGCAGGAGCAGCTACTCCAAACCATCCTCTCTTCTCTCCCACTGCTGAATTTTTCAAATCTCTGAATTCAGTCTCTTCCAGGTTATCTACAACCTCCAAGCTGGTGAGGTCAGGCTATTGTAGAAATAAAGATGATGAAATACATTTATATATGGAGATGTACATACATGCAGCATACAATATGCACCCCCATATTTGAGTTTGGACACAAACGTCCCCAGTAATGGTCACTAAAAATAAAGGATTATATCTTGGCCAACTTGGAAAGCAAAGATACAAGGCTACAGGCTCCACAGGATTCCAGATCATCTTCCATATACAAGACGAATGTCAAAGACCTTTGTGACATAGATGGACCTTGGTGGTTATTAAGAATCTCACAGTTTGGTTCTATTATTATTATTATTATTATTATTATTATTATTATTATTATTTTATTGGGTATTATATTTACATTTCAGATTTTATCCCCTTACCCCAGTTCCTCCCACCACCCAGAAACCTCCTATCCCATCCCTTTTCCTCATGCTTCTATGAGGCTGTGCCCCCACCTACCTCCTGCCCCCACTACCCCCTCCCCACCCTCACATCCCCCCCCACTCTGTGTTCATTTTTCATGGGACCAAGAGTCTCCTCTCCCACCTATCTCTCCGACATATACAGCTGGAGTCATGGGTCCCTCCCTATGTGCTCCCAGGCTGGTGGTTTAGACCCTGAGGAGCTCTGGTTGCTTGGTATTGTTGCTTTCCTCATGGG
>JANHMN010000001.1:25505074-25529013 GCA_030674055.1 Rhabdomys pumilio
GTGTGTGTGTGTGTGTGTGTGTGTGTGTGTGTGTGAAATAATAAACCCAGGACATAGAAAAAGAAGATACAGTGTCTTTGGCCATTAAAAGTCCAAGTAATACAGCAAATCAAATATTAGAAGCAATAATTTATTGGACTTTTTTCCTAGTACAACAGAATGAGTAGAAAATACAGACAGCAAACTTTCACAGGAACAGGTCTTCCAAGATGAAGATCATAGTGTATTTTCGTTAGACCATTGAATTTGAGAAAGAAAACTCCTTGGGCAAGAAAAGCTCATTTCCAGAACCCTGCTACTCCTTTGTAATTGTAGTCAAGTCTCCTGGTTATCATGTTATGAGAAAACCATCTCTTCTGGGAGACCCAAGCACAAAAGATGGGTTTGGTGTCACCTGGAACCCAATCCTGTAAGACCAGGACACTCATGCGTTTGTTGGAAAATAGCAGGGTGTATCTTGCTAAGGCTTTGATAGAAAACAGATGCAAATTCGCTGGGTTGGGAGGACCTTAAAGCTACTGAAAAGGAAGGGAAGAAACGGGATCATGCGAATGGCACAGAGAGATGAAGATAAAGATTGTTGAAGCCATACTGAAAAAATATATTGTGAAAACCCATGATAGACATGTGGACAACAGGTAGGCAGGTAAGCAGTAAGTAACTAGAGGGACAGAGATAGAATATGCAATCAATAATTGCCACATGCAGCTAGTTCTAACTTACATGGTTAAGAAAAGCCCAATGCCTAAATATACAGCCCCACTGTATTGTGCCCACAGCAAACACTAGAATGAAAGTCAAACTTTTGGATGGAGATGACTCAGTCAGGAGATAAATTACTTGCAGCTGGAGTGCGAGGGGCTAAGATCATATGCGTAGCACCCATCTAAAAATCTGTGTGTGCAGTAGCTGTCTTCATGGGCAGGGAGGTGGAAGTGTGAGACTTAGGTTGGTAAACCACACATTTAAATCTTTTATTGTAGATGTTTCAATGTTACTTAATTTTTTTTCTATTAGTGTCTATTTCACCTCTATTTGTTTTGCTGTTAGGATACCCAAATATTACTTGAATGCTGAAACATTTTTAATTATTAATATCTAGAACACTTTGACTAAGAACTTAAGGCTCTGGGGAAGACAAAAGGTTGGTTTTTTCACAATTAAGTAAAAGACTGCAAGTATCTATCAATTTAAAGTTCTCTTCCATTCTCAATTGACTGACTACTCAAATAAGGAATGGCATAAGACATACTCGGAAGCATGACATTCTCTTTCCTGTGGCAGACTTGCTTTCTCCTGCTACACTTAGGCTAAAATGGATTCTTGCTCCCTCTGCACTCAAGCGTCTCAGGAAACAAGTTATACATTGTGTCACTTAGGTGTTAGAGACGGAGCTGCTCATAAAATTTTGCAGCAAAAATCCAAACTATTTTTATAAGATACAAGGAAAGGAGCTCTGATGTTCTGTTTCTTAAAGTATTATTTACAGAATACCTTATCCTCGCTTGCAGAATCTGTCACCGATAAATATTGACATGGCACGCAATCATACACATCCTTTTAATTACAAATGACAAGGGAATGCACAAGCCATCCAGGCTGATCTCAGATAAACCTCAGTACCTAGTGTGTTGAGTAACAAAGAACAGATCAGGCTCCTGAGTGCACTGGAGATTTAGGTGGACGATGCCCCGCCTTACTCTCAGTGTTAACGGTAAGGTTCAAACTGCCCCATAAGCACATTTCCAACAGGCTTCAGCAATGTCCTTTGCACATTTTCCTTCTTGGACACTAGAGGGAGGTTGTTTGCAATCTGCCACTTCAAGGCATGTTTGTAACAAGGTGACCAGGCTCTGATTTCCCATCTTCATCTGGTCTGTGGCTGCAAGGAAAAGAATGCAGCTCTGTACTCTGATAGCTCCCTCATCACAAAAGACATTTCTATGGCTACTCCTCTATCTACCATGCAGGGGGAAAACACCAGTTAAGGAAATAGTCCATATCTACTTATAAAAAGAGAGTCTAAATTGGGGAATGTAACACAGATAAAGGCATCTAACAGAAGTAAACCATAGCTCAGACAAGTTAACCTACTTGTATTTACAAAGCAAATGTTGATTGATTGGTTGATTGGCTAATTAAGACATGGTCTCACATAGGTTGGCTTCAAAATTCCTACGAAGCTGAAAATGACTTTGAGTTTCTAATCCTCCTGCCCATGGAGTGCTGGGATGGCTGGCGTACACCACCACCATGTCCTGTTTATATGATCTGAGGATCAGGCCCGGGTTTTGTGGGTGCTAGGTCAGCAATCTACCAACTGAGCTAAAGCCCTAGTCCTCAAAATTGTATTTTGGAAAATATAGTAGCTAAACTTTCAGAAGATCAGAGGATAATATCACTTGATACAACACATTCTGGTATAAAATACACAGTGATAGAGTATTTGTGTTTATGTTCTTGACTGGCCTCTGGCTCCTTCGAACCCAAGAGGTACTTCACCTCTCTGAACCCTCTCCTGTGCACCCTCCTTTATCACCTTTGCGTGGTCTTCTTCCTCTGCCATCTGTATAGTTCACTCTCTAACCAGATTTAATTTTTTACTCTAGCTAGATGGGTATCCAACGCATAGACAATATCTCATGTCAGAACTTAATCAATCCTCTTCAAATATACTCGGTAAAACTCTTCTGTGCTTTTCTTTAATAGTGAATCTATGATTTCAACATCTGTTACTTTGAAATGTGTTTTTGTAAAGATAATGCTGTTATCTTTCTCTGACAAGGAGTCTTAACGCACACTGATGGACAGCCCCTTATCTTGTCTTTTTTGTGGTTTGGCCCTTGAACTTGCTTTATTTTTTCTCAATTCCTGTGAATAAGAAATCCCTTTTTGTCATTTTCTTCATTTATAATTTACCTATATTTTTTTTATCACACTTGAAACATTGTGAGAAATGTCTTAAAGCACGAAAACTCTAAGAAAAACCATGTCATTGTATCAAGTAAGTCTTTGATGCTGTGCCAATGAAGACTATTTAATAGCCTCTCTCCTTTGGACACTATCCCTCTGAAAATTGTTTTATCACTAGCCATCAACTAATCCCTGGTAGAACATCAACTCTCAGTAGCTTAAGTTACTACTCTAGGGGGTGTTTCTGTTTAAAAAAAAAAACAGAACTTGAGGGGCTGGAGAAATGGCTTGGTCTTCAAGAACAGTGACTGCTCGCACAAAGGACCTGGGTTTGGTCTCCAGTTCCCACATGGAGGCTAACAGTAACCTCTGACTACAATTTCAGATGATTTGGCGCCCTCTTCTGGCCTCAGAGGCAAACAGTCCAAGCAAAGGTATGCGGGCAAACACTCAAACCCATAAAATAAAAAAATTAAAAACTCCTTTAAAAATAATATACAGAGGCGAATGCTCACAGCTAACCATTGAGCTGATAAAGGGGTTCCCAATGAAGGAGTGAGAAAGAAGACTGAAGGAGCTGAAAGGTTTTGCGGCCCCATGAGGAGAGCAACAATACCAACCAACCAGAGCTCCCAGGGTCTAAACTGCCAGCCTGGGAGCACAAGGGGAGGAGCCCATTGCTCCAGTAGGGGAGGATGACAATGTCAGGCAAAGGTGGGTGAGGAAGTCCTTGGTCCAGTGAAGGCTGGACGCCCCAGTGTGGGGGAAACCGTGGGTGGGGAAATGGGAGTGGGAGGGTGGGTGGGGGCATATCCTCATAGAAACAGGAGGAGAAGAGATGGAATAGGGGATTTCTGGGTGAGGGGGTGGAATGGGAAAAGGGGATTACATCTGAAATATAAATAAAATATCCAATTAAAAAGAAAGTTACATTGCTTTCTAAAAAAAAAAAAAATTAAAAAGGATGAAAAATTAAAACAAGAAGTAAGCTTAAAATCTGTGAGAACTCCCAAACTAAACAAGTGAATCTCCATACAGGTTGGGGAAATCACTAAGCACTCTGAATCGTGACACTGAATCAAGAAGTTGTAGCTCTTCAGGCCATCATAGGATAAAAGGTCTTTGTGTTGGTAGACGTCGTCTGGATGATAATGACCTGGTCGATGACCCATGGCTGGCAATAACACTGTTAAGAGTTTAGGCAGGCACTAGAATTCAGTCGTTACAGAAGTGGGTGAAAGTTTGGAAGATTTAGGGCTTATCTTTCTTAGGTTTCTCAGTACCATGCATCCTCCTTATAGCAGGAACAGTCTGGTTTTTGACTGCAGGAGGAGCCTCTAACTCCTTTCCTTGTCACCTCTCATTTGAAGTCTCCAATTGTGGACATTGGATCAAGAAACAACAATTTGTTATCTTCTATTCTGGGTCACAAAAGCGAATTCTTAGCAACAAGAAAGGACATTGAAGGAAACATTGGAAATAAATAGCTCTTGTTAGGACTCAGGGGTGTGGACCAGCTGTAGAGTGGTTGTCTAGCTCTGGGTTTAATCCTCGAAGTTATCTCAACTGGGAGAGTGTGAGGATACCAAAGAATTCAAATTGATCCAAAGATGTTGGAGAATTTATCATACTATCTGTTATCATGTACTGTGGGATAGATATCATATGAAAACTGAAGCCTGTTATTCCCTGGTAAGGATCTATATGCTAAGACTGAAAAGTTCATTTTCAGGTTTGTATGTTTCATTATTCACAGACTTTGAGTATAGTGATTTTGCTATTTACTATAAAGTTGCATTTTATCTCTCTTGGTTTATAAATCTCTCCGGGTGGGTTATAAGGTTTCAGAGAAAACTGTTCTGAACTTTACACAGTGAATTTGCAGCGAGTAATGAAAGAAGCTCAGTGGAGAGCATGCCTCCCTGGCTCCCAAGCATCTGAGGATCCAGTGCATCTCAGCAGAGCATCCAGACCTGGGGCCAAGCTGTGCTTCCCCCTGCCGCTTCCTTCAGGAACATCACCTCTCTGCTGGTGCAAGGTTTCTTCCTTCAGTAACTTTAACCTCAGTAGATTTTTTTCTTTTCTTTTTATTTAGTTATTTATTTGCCAATCATACCTTTTTATGTTCTCAGAACTCAGGTTTTAGCAATGTTGATCACTCAACCAGTCATTCTAAATTCCAACTTCCTTTCTAACTTGTGATCTGTTCACTTTTGAGGCAAATGTGCCTGATACAAATGAATGCAATGATTCATCACACTATAGCTTTGTGATACAGATAGATAGGTAGAAGATTGATAGATTTAGATAGATAGATAGATAGATAGATAGATAGATAGATAGATAGATGATAGAAACAGAAATAGAGAGCTATATCTCAAATATAGCGAAAACATATAAAACAGAAAGTTGATTTTCAAAACAGATGGAAGCAGGAAAACAATAACTACGAAGACACTAATCTAATTACAATAAGAATACTGAGACTTTCTCACTGGACAGACAGACTAAGTCATGAGTCAGTAACGAGAAAAAAATCTAAGAGGGAACGTCTTTTAGGAGTACAGTTGAATGCCAGAAAGATTACTCAGTAGGTAAAGGCACTTGCCACCAAACCTGAGTGCCTAAGTAAGACACACACACCAAATCAATGAATTAATTAATTAATGAATGTTTAATAAATAAATGTATGTGATCATACTAATATAATACTAATACCTTTTAAAAAGAACACTGTGATATATGTTCTACAGTGAGCACTTTGGTTTGCATTACAGGATAAAATAAAATATAAATATCTCAAAGATTCGTGAGACATATCTGAAGTTCTTGTATGCCTGATGTCTTACAAATTTTAAAATCAACAGTATTGACTCTATAGTATCCAGAAATGGTATATGTATATATGTTAGGATTAAATTAAGCTTTTAGAAACAAACCAGACGTTACAGTCACTCTGATAATTGTTTAGAGATGTTGGGTTTAGCAGATAGTTCAGGGAGGGGGAGGGGAAATGAGAAAACATCAATGACTAATCCACAGATCAATTGAAAAAACTCCAAATTGTTTTTGATGTCACAATGGATATAATTTTTCAAGACATCATAAATAATTTAAAACATACTCCTATTGCTACAGATAATTTTATCTAAAACATAGAAATGATAACCATTCACAACCAACTGTGGCTGGCTCAACTTAGGAAATCTTTATGACCTAATATACAGAGTAATCTTGGAGGAAACGAAAGCAAAGAAATATTTCAGGCCCTCCAAGACCTGATTTTTTTTTTCTGAAGGGTGACATATTGAAACAATCTCTACTAAAAAGCATACTGATGAAGCCACGGAATTAAAGATGCCATTTCAGAAAATGAAAAAAAAAAAACTCATGAATCCAAGTCAATGAAACAAACAAATGTAACATAACACACATGTTATAATTCTTTATGGATCTCACACTGTCCAGAATTCCTAATTTATTAAGGTGATTTTGACAATATTTTAATTCATAAGTCAATCTGAAAATTCAACTTGAGATTTTTTTTATGTTTAAAGGCCTTTTAAAAGTTCAGAGATAGATCGAGCTACGAAGTTTTAGCTTCTAGTGCCAGGTGTTGTTGTTCTAGTGCCTGCTGTCCTTGGTTTAGGTAATCTGAGGCAGGCAAACATTAAGGGTTCCAGGGAGGCTGGAATTTCCTCATACACACAGTGATAAGCCAGAAAACTAACAAACTTCAAAAGGAAACTATTGTCAACCCATCTCTGTGTTCTATGGGGGTGAATATTAAAAGAATCACTGCAGAAAACAACCACGGATATATTTAAATGTTCGAAATCTAGTTTCCGAGGAAGGGGATATATTCTTCCTAGCTCAAGCCACGTGCCATTTATAAGGTGGGAAAATGTTAGGATCCAGATTGTGAAATCACAATCAAGCAAAGTGACTATATCAGAATTTTATGGTTGGTGGCACACTTCAACATAGTATCACGGTAATGTATCGTGACTGTAGGATTAGATTGTTTTAAACCCACTTTTAATAAGGGTTCTCAAATGCTTTGACTCTCATTTCTAGCCCATTGTCCAAAGGTAGAGGAGAAAAGATGGCAAATAGGACAAGGGGATGGGGACCGGTTTAAATGTAGTTGGGGGGCAGGGGAGGAAGAGATTCCAATCTCTGTTTGTTAGGATACCACCAGTCCAGTTCAGTAGTTTTAGAATACCAAATCAGCAGTGATGGCAAGATCTATCAGAAACTGCCAGCATTCCACCGAATCAGCAGGAACAACTAGGACCAGCCAGGATGCCAGAAAAAGTTCTCTGCAGTGCATTTCTCAACAAAGTGACAATCAGCCGTGGTGAAGACACAAAACCAATGAAGCAAAGCTAGCTATGCAAGCATGCTGTCACTATCTGGTGAGTCCTATTTGTACTTTCTCCACACAACATGTGTCCTCCTATGGATCTTACCTCAGTAAAATGCCACGTGAGTCCATATTGCCAGACATACCCAAAATCTTCCACTTCACATGACAATAACATTTCACTACTGAGTAACATGTTTAGCTTTTGCAAGGTTAAAAATTAGTTCCAAGAGTAATGATGTTTAAAAATGTTTTAAGGACGCACACGCCCTAGTGATGTAGGGGAAAGTCACTGAGGACAAGAGAACTAAACACCATGGAAGTTGAAGAAATAAATAGTCCTGAGTAGGACATACAGTGAGGAGACTCTAAAAGGAGTAACTCCAGAAAGGTTTTAGGTTAGATGTGACACGATCCTCTAACATTGTTACCTTCTGAACTCAGGCAGCTCAAAGAATGCATGGCCAGCTTAATGCCTCTCTAGGAGAGTGGGTATGTCATGTGTGTGGGGATTCTCAATGACTAGCCACAATACACACAGTGCTGAAAATGTTCAGTAACCAAAGAACAGGAAATGAATGACATTCTGCAAATAGACAAGAAGACTGCCATTGGCAGTGATCTTCACAAGAAGGTTTATAGCCTGTTACGTAAAGGTTTTGTGGTGAGTGAAACAGTGAAATGCATTACTAATTGAAGTTTAATGTTTCATCCTAATTTATAGAACCAGCCTTGCCCTTTGAGTCAAGAGAATTCTGCAGCTAGCTTGACATGAGACATTATGCAAGGAGTGATACCTCATCTGGGAACTGACACCTAACATCAGGGTTCCTTTAAACTCTGTAACTTATGACTTTACAAAGTGACTTAAAAGGTCAAACTGCTGAAGAAGCATTGTGTTAGTATGAAGTCATTTTACTCTCAAATTAACTAATATTTTTTAAAATATTTATTTTATTATTTTTATAAAAACATTTAACTCTATACAATAAAAAGTATTTTTGTCCTTTTATCCAACTCAAATATGGAAAATCATTTAAGTGATGATGTTATTAATATGTGGTCATATTATTAATTATTTTGATGTGAAAATGTCTATATATCTACTTAGCAACTTACATATCCATCTGGACTTCTCTGTCTTATGGTTATCAGAAAAACAGTGCTATTATAATAGTAAGTTATATCCGGAAAAAAACTTAATATATACATTAAAAACAAGAAAGATAAATAGTATTCAGATATTAATTTTTTATTCTCATCTTTATACCTACTTCCCAAATTAAGACAAATAAACCAGACTAATAATGCAGAGAGTTATTTCTCCTAGATAAAACAAGTAAAATCTTTTTAATATCAATCTGGTTCCTTCTGGGCAATTAAATCTAAAATATTTATAAATATTTATATAGCTACAGCTAAAAGCTACTACTTAGTTAGATAGAATTCGAACCATAAAGAAAGTGCATAACTTACATGCACCCAACAGGGGAAAGTTCGTCGGATCTGAGGGCACATGGACTAAACTTTTCATCATCTGCATATGAAGCAGAAGTAATTCATCACCAAGGTCGAGAGATTATACTACATCAGAATCACGAGTAGAAGCAGAAAGTTTAAACAGAATACAAAAATACTTTTTTTTTTTTTACTTGAAGATGGAGATGAAGTAATTAAAAATAACAGTAAGGACTGGAGAATTCAACAGTTTAATTCGACAAATGGTTGTGACAAGTGGGCTCAGAGTGTTTCAGGAGACAGAGATGTGTCAAGAACACGAGCTGTCAAGCAACTACTGTCTCACAGAGCAACAGGTATGTGAAGAAGTTCTATACCTCAGTGTAGCAAAGAAACAGACCAACAGTGTGCAGGGGCTCATCCAGTATGGAAGAGGAATGCCATGAACAATCAAGTCTAGAGGTTTGGGGGGAAAGTGGAAGAGAAAGCTCAAGAGAGGGGAGACACTCCGAGATGAAAATGCAGCCCACTGTTTACTCTCCTGCCATCCACTTTCTATATTCCTGAAGAGACAATGCCTGTTCGGGAAAATGTAGGAGGTTCATCACATCAGGGTTTGATTTTATTCCTTGGCAAGAAATGAAGGACGAGAACAAGGGGCCAGAAACCATGGTAATTAGAGGAGGAGGTTCGAAATCTAAACAATTGTAATAACCAAAGAGAAAAGCTTTTAAATCAATTGTAAATTGAATTTAGGATAATCAGGCAGCATCATTTTCCTCTGTATCTTCCAAAATGATCCAGGTCTGCCAAACACTGTCCGCAAACTTATCCTGAACATTTGTTTCCACTAGAGAGTGAAAATTGTTTCTCTAATCTACCCCATTTTTTTTGATGCTCTGTCAGGAACATGGCCTATAGGCCTTGAAATATTCAAAATTCATTTTCAAAGGTCTTCCACAGGCATTCCTACTTTGTGCCTAAAATAGCATCTGGGGATAGAGATTAAGGAAGTCGGTTAATTATGTCTCAACCAGAGTAAGCTTATAACCACATAGAAAAAAAAATCACATGCTTGGAGAACAGATTCAAGGTAAAGCCTTTTTCCATGTTCTCTAAGTGATCTCATGAAGAAGAGTATGAGGCAAACGTAAGGACAAGATCATTTGTGGATAGTGCCATTAGGTAACGTTTTACAATGACAGGTGTATAGCTCAAATCTTAGCTCCTTGACCCGGGCTGTCATTTACAATGTCAGTCACATCTCAGGTACCGCAGGTGTTCATTTCCTCACCAGACCTTTATCACAACTCTGCAAATTTACAAGTATGCATGAGCTAAGAACCCTGTATGCATTTGTCTTCTGAAGTCTTCTTAAGCTGTGGTGTTGAGGAACAGCCTAAAGAAAGAAGACTTGACGGGATTTTCTAGCAGAGTAAATTGTCCATACGATATACTGATATGTGTCACCAAAGAATTTCAAGTGTAGACTCTGCATCTCTTTATAGAGAAGAAAGCGAATGGCTCATGTAACTAGAGTGGAGCTACTCTGGCCCCTGCTCTGCTGATCACTGTCTTTGACCTTGCTAACCTTGAGAATCTATTAGTCCCTGCAGTTAAGCACTAATGAGTAGTCTAAGGAGATGGGACAGGGTCCATATATACAACATAAGCTGTGCATGCAGACCTAAGAGCTCAGTATCCAAAGTTCTGCATAGCTCTCCAGCTCCATCTACGGAAGGACAATTTTAGACCTAGTTGGCCTGCAGCAATAAAGCATATCATTAATAATGTAAATGTTGCTCTATATTTTTAAGGATTCCAAGGAACGCCATAAAACAGCTTGCTTCCTCTCAAGAAGGAAGTAAAGATACATTTATTTTGACAGATGATCTCCTTCCAAACACTAGTTGTAAATTAGTCACTGTTTCCCTAAGGCAAGCTCCAATTTCCCCAAACTAGAGGAGACAGTTTTATTTGCTATCCCCCACGTAGTTTTGGTGTCAGCATTGTGTTCCCGAAGTGGTGGTTTTAATGTGAGTCGCCCATGAGTTCAGTGGCTTAGAATGAACCTGTTTAAATGATGGTTCAATCTCCAGGGCTCACAGAGCAAATTTACTCTGAACTGCTCCATTTTAATTTCCCAGGGAGACAGATATTTGTGCATGAAAGAAAACTGCTTCGCAGGTAGTATATTTAATACGGAGATGTTCAGTGTGGGTGACTTCAGTTTGGCATTCTCTTTTAATAAAGATTCTATAGTTCAAACTTTTATGAAGTCCTATTTTATGGAATATACCCCCCACTGGCTTTCATGTGTTCTTCTTTAAGTTTTATTTAGATTGACTGAAGTTGACATAAAATTCTTAGTGGTAGAGTCATGTATAGAAGGCCAGCAAGAAGGGTTCCAAATCCAGTGATTTTGCTAGGACTCACATCTTTGGTCATGCAAGTTCTCCTGAATACAGGAGATGCACAGGGAAGACACTTGGAGTCTGACCAAAGTCACCTTGGAGTAAGACATCCAACAGTATCATTTGTAAAACTGCCCATTCTTCGCTTGAGTGAACTCTTCGATTTTTGCAATGTCCTTCAGGCTCATGTGTTTCCAGGAATGCATTCTTATTTTCTCAGCTAGGTACATTTAGAATGGTTCCTAGGAATGGAGGGACTGAAAAAATAACTAACCTAATGATCTTGGTAGCTGGAAGGAATTGCTTTTGAGCCTGGAGGTGTAGAAAAATGAACTTTCTATTTCATTTTATAAGCAAGGGCATGCTGGTGGTAAACACCAATGATAACTACCTTCAGTTTTCCCTTTCTGTATAAAGGCTTCCTCCTGGAGATGGCTCTGAATATTCCTAAGAATGTGTCTTTTATGTAGATTTTAATGTCCCTTCTATCTTTAAGTGTATGAGTCACCTCTGTCCCATGCCCAGAAGAATAGGCATATCTCTTGGCCATCACCTCAATGTAAAGGGCTTGAGTGTACTTGTCTTTATCTGATCAGGACTTAAGTATTCCAGACAGCCTCCTCCCACTGGCGTCCCAGAGTGCTTCCTTATAGGCAAGTAGTCTTTGGCTCTGTCGTCTGACATGGCTGCATCAGAAACCAGGGCAGAGCCCACCATTATTGCAAGGCTGTTGTTCCTGCAACAATCCAGAGATAAGGAGCACTTATTATGATGAGTTTAGTGATCTCAGTGATGAAAGAAGTGCTTACAAGTGTGCTTCAGCCACTGCAGCCATGGGTATCAAAGAGATCTGAAAAGAAGGGTAATGGTAGACAAAGACACAGGATTCTGGGTTCATATCAGAAATAAACATATTTATTTTTTCCACTGCTGCTTATATATTGTTTAGCTACCTACTAGACATAGTACCACAGGCATAGTTTGAACATCCCACAGATATTCTTCCTAGGCTCTTCTGCTCACAGCTTTTTGCAGTCATGGAGTCACATCTGGGTCAAGTTTTACATCCAAGGAAGGGATTGAAGACTATCTGGACCCAAGCAGCAGCGCTTAGCCGAGTCTTCCCTGAAACAAGTGGAGAAGAGCTGACTCTTAAGCTACCACAATATAGACCCAGAATTCTACGTACCCCATACAAACTTATCATATTCATATCATCATTATCCTGTGCCATCTTCCATGGACAGTTACTATGTTCTTCTCAACCCTCAAGGAAAGAAAATTATAAATATTTTTGAGATATCCTGGGAGATGACTATGACAAAAATAATCATATAACTCAAAACTTTGAGATGGATCTTGCAACAACTAGAGAGTATAAAAGAGTTTTGTTTTAACTAATAAAAATTTAATTGATTAAAAATTAATAAAAAATCAATTCCTCTATCACTTAAAATATTAAATGTAACTAAGCTAAGGCAAGAAGATTGCCAAAAATTCAAGGCCAATCAAACTACATAATGAGTTCTAGACTAGTCTGGGCTATAAAGAGAGACTGCCTTGAAATTTAAAGTAATTAAAAATTTAATTATACTTTTAAATACAAAGTAATATATCAAAAACAAAATTATCAGCACATGTATGAGTGGTTTTAAACATTCTAATTTTTCTAGGGAAATCTTTTATTGTTAAGATAATTTAATTTATTATGTATTTTAAAGAAACAATTCTCTACTTTTGTATTATAATTATTTTCTTACTAACTCAGTCTGTCAACAGTACTTAATTTGTATTTACTCTAAATACCAAATTCTATCCTCAGTTTTTTCCGGTAGGATAGTTTGCTCTTTGCTGTTGATGGGTGGCATTCCAGGAAGTAATACTACTATACTTTAAAGGGTGTGTGTATGTGCATGTGTGCTTGCATATATGTGTGTGAATGTATGTGAGTACGTGCGTGTTGTGTGAAGACTTTGATTATATATTTTACATATGGTTTAAAATTAATAAGAAGCATGAGGAACTTTCCTGGGTGGTTACTGTATTCTAGTAATGATGTCTTTAAAGGCTATGGATTGGTAACCAAATATATCCAGGTTATCAAATATAGTCAAATCAAAAATGATTAACGTACCAAGCTTTATCTGTCAAGAGTCAAGTTATAAAGTGACTACCAACAGTGGAAAGTATGCAATGTGCCACTTCACATCTGCCTTATAAAATATCTTCTGGGAGGCCGAATTGGTGCTGCTGCTCTTCTTGAAGGCCCAAGTTTGGTTCCCAGCACCCAAGTCAGGCAGTTCACAACTTTCTGTAACTCTAGTGCCAAAGGATCTCACAACCTCTTCTGGCTTTCACTGGCCACCACAGACACCACACACTGATGAAAATATAAATAAGTATTTAAAGGGAAATACAACACTCTAGGAAGTTGACAGGAAGGACGAGTCATCATGCTTTGGTTCGGGATAAATCAAAGTCAATTCAGTTCCTTGATGGATTCCACAGAATATGAAGCTTTGGTAAATCTTATAAACCGTGAAGTTAGTCATGAAATCCAACAGCCCCCCACCTCAAAAAAAAAAAAAAAAAAAAAAAAGACGGCAAACTCTTCTGCCACCACATTTCTCACTCTGGCAGCTGTGTTTGTATGTTTGTCCATTACTTTATTAAAAGGATTAGTTCATGGCATGCCATGAACACAGATGCACACTTGGTTGGAGGTTTCAGATGAGATGTTAAAGGTTGAGCAAGTATACTTTAAATACAAAATTTAGAGAAGCATCTTAGGAAACCATGGAGTATATCATGGGGAAGCCATTACCTATACATTTTGAAGATCATTGAAGGCCTCAGCAACTATGTAGATTGGAAATGCAACAGAATGAATGATATATCATACTTGGGATAATGTGCTACCTTGGTGGAAGGACACGCCAAATAAGGAAAACAGGGACAAAGCCCTGGGACAAAAAGAAGCTTGTTCTGCCCTTGTGCCTAGGACAGAAAGTTTCCCTGGAGGCTCAGAGTGATGGTGGTCACTTGATGCAGGAGCCAGTGGAGCCACAAACAGAAGGCAGACCATACCAGCCCTGTTTCTGTATTAGGACTTGCTCTGACAGCAAAGACATATCTCCAGAGGAACTTACACACAGACATAACTTGACTGAAAACAAATTGAAGCATCCAGAGGTGAAAAAGACCAGATGACTTTAAAGATATGGGTGAAGAGGTGCATCCTGGGAGGGATACCATGTCCCTATTCATAAAAGGTAAGAAAATGCTTATTTTATGGCTATGTGGTAATTAATACATGGAAAAACAACTGAGACAGTACTCAAGGAATTCAATAGTTCTGACAAATTGATGTTAATCTTGATTGATGTAATTGATGTTAGCCTTGTCAGGGCAAGGTTAATGGCTCTCAAGAGAATGGCAATGAATAAAAAATATATTAATAGAGATAAAAGTGATACAATCACAAGAGATCATTGAGAACCAGACATTGTGATTGAAGGTTCGATGCCATTAACTCAGAGCACATCTCCTTAAAGAAGTTAGCAGGTGTTAAGTTTACTAACTTTTCTGAAGATCCCACTACCTGAGAGCAGTTGAACTAAGATAAACATGCAAGCAGCCCTGTTCCAGTCTACAGGCCCAGCTCTTGTGCTGTGGGCAACATGCAGGCAGAAGTTAACAACAGCATGAGAGGGGCAGGGCAGAGAACTGAGGCTACTACCCCAGCATGACCAACACTACTGGTCCCTCAGAGTCCTTTCATGAAGCTCTTTCCATGCCTAAATTCATATATTCCTACTTGGTGCTATTCTAGAAGCTATTAATGGATATAAAGCATCCCAGGTATGCCCCTGCCTCACTCCCACCCTACCCCACCCCTCCCTACTCCCCTTCTCCCAGATTTTTGATGTACAAAGTTTCTCAAAATGAGCATTTTCTTTATCATGTTGCTAAATTTGAGATTATTTTCGAAATCCCCATAGGCTTTATTATCTAGACAAGAAGCTTGGTAAGTGCAGTGACCACAAGTTAACTACCAAAGCATTTTAAAAAAATGAGCTAATGCTTTGCTCTAAGTGTATATGCAGTGCCTGGTAAAAACATAAAATGGTTATTGAACATGCACATTGTAAATGACCAAACAAATAGCTTTAATGAAAACTGTTGTCAAGAGTCTTGGATAAAATATGAGCCCATTGTCAAAAGCCATTCAGAATGAATTTCTGTGAACAACTCTATGTGAAGTGGCTTAGCTCATCATTTAAATTATAATCAAATATCAATTTTATTAGTGATCATAATCAGATACAAATAAAACAAAAATATAAAACATTAACAGTGAATACATGCCATGAATCAGCAACTGTCAAAACTCTCCTTGGCTGTTTGGAAATCACCCTGTTTTCTTCTAACGTGCATTATAACCAGTGGTTATGACCACTGGCTATTCTCAAAGAGACCCCATTTCAGCTCCTAGGACCCACATGGTGACTCACAACTGTCTGCAACTCGAGTTACAGAGAATCTGATTCCATCTTCTGTCTTCTGTGGGCATTGCACACAAGTCAAGAATAGACATATGCAGACAAACACACACACATAAAATGGAAATAACCCTTTAAGAAAATACTGTGTTTCTATTTACTTTCTCAAGTTTGAAAAATATATGCAGCTATATAAGAATCTTTTTTGGCAATAATACAGTTCTTAAAACCTATATGACATCTCATATATCCCATAGGCTCTTTCAAAATATCAGTATTGACAGTTCTTCTCAGTGAGGCAAAATAGACACTAACAGTAGTACACTACCTCTGATGCACTCGGGCCATGTGGCCTCACTTAAGTAATCAAGCCATCATTCCTCTTCGACAGGGAGTTCCGAGTTACAGAACTTTTCTGCTGTGGTCTGAATAAACCCCCATATTAATGCATTGACACTTAACCCCACCGTTCTGGTATGAAGTGGCTGTGCTAGAGCCAGGTCATTAAGTCATGAAGGTTTGCCATTGTGGGTAGGATAATGACTTGTGGGACATAGCCAAGGTCCCCTTGGACCTCCTATCCCTTCTGACTTGTGAAGTGATAGCATTTGTCATTTCTAGATGGGGCAGCCACAAACACACAGTCAGCAGAAGTTCAAGATGGCTCACCACACCCAAAACCAGTTAGTGCTTTGGTCTTGGCCAAGACAAAAATCTCCGTACTTTACAAATCACCCAATTTAATGTATTTTACTGTAGCAGCTCGAAGCATTGAAGGTTTTATTCCTGTAGCTGTAAATTTACATTGTTAGCTGTTAAACAGATAACATAGAGGTCCACTCTCATTCCATAGTTTTCTCTTTATATTTCCTTATCTAAGGTGGGAAGTATTCCAAACTGCAACTAGCTTTTAACTCTTTTTGTATTTTTTTTTTACTTTGTATGCATGTATACATGTGCATTTGTGTGTGTACACACGTATGAGTACGTAAGCACAGGCATGTGTGTGGGTGCATATGGAAGTCAGAACTCAACTTGTTCCTTCTCAGGCACTGCCCACTTTCATTTACTTGTTTGTTTGTTTATAATGGGTCTTTCACTGAGCTGAAACACACTATGTAGCACAGACTAGCTGGCTAGTGAGTCACAGGGATCCATCTTTGCCTGCCTGTCCTATCCTGGGATTTTCAGAGTGAACCACCATGACTGGCTTTTTTATGTGGGTTCTGAGCATCAAATTCAGGTTCTCTTGCTGACAACGCAAGCATTTTACTTACTGATCTCCCTTAGAAGCCCCCTTTTCTATATATTATATACAAAGGAAATGCATATTTCCAATTTTGGGTTTTTTTTTTTTTCCTATTTTGCAGGAGCAGGTCAATTCATGGAGAATTACCAAATAAGATTTCATTCTACATTTTGTAAACAGTCAAAACTAACAAGAGAGGAAAAAGAGAAGAGGCAGGTGAAGAACGTGGAATGCGGGCCGTTTGGTTCTTGTGTCTGAAGACTGTCACAAGCATTAATGTAGCGCAATCACTTAAATGTGATTCTCATAACCTCTGCGCACTACTCTTCACTGTATAGAGTGAGTGTTTCAATCTTTAACTTCTACGTGATGGAAGGGGGTATGTTGGTGCAATATGGACGAGGTAATTAAGCTGCATGACCATTTCAGTTAAGTTATCTGATTCTCTAGGATAAACATCCTTTCTGAATGAATCCTGAGTAGTATTGTTAAATGTGTATCCTTTGGGGAAACGAGATTTAAAAAAAAATCATTTGTGTTCATTTTTCCAAGGTCCAAAACTTGTTCAGTAAATACCCTGTCTTCTAGGGGCAGGGGACTTTAAGATTCCCTGACAATTGAAAATAAATACCCTGTAACAAAATACATGTAAAGCGAAAATGTTCATAAATGCTTGCTTCAGGGGCACATGAAACACATAAAGATATCAAATAGATTGACATTCTGTCCAACGGTTTTAAATAACACCCTGCGTGGCCACCCTATGCTGTGCCCTGAGCTCAGTTTCAGAGTTCTAAATGTTGGCTTTGCCTTCAAAGAATCATGTTCCAGTTCTGGGACTGACTCTGCAGAGACCAGGCCCAACGTTAGTGAGAAAGTGAAGAATGTGGGGCTTTTGGCTTTGGAATTAGCCTCGATTTCATACGCTGCTGTTTAAACTGGTTCTTATTAATAGATCACGCAAGAGCCCACCATTCCCCCTCCCCTGACCCACACAAATATGACACATTCTTCTAATCAAAAACAAATGTTCAGTCTTCAAGTGTTTGTTCCCCCACCACCACCCTTAGGCCCACCCTGACTTTCAGTGAGAGGCAAGAGAGTCATCTGAGGGAGAGTGTGGACAGGCATAGGAATGAATGTCTCCAGGAGGTGAGGGACACAGTCCTGAAATCAGATCAGATGTCACATATTACCTTATATTTTCCTCCAAAGAGAACTAATATTTACTCTAAATAAGGAATGTAGGAAATCTATATGACTGAGTACAGAGAGAAGTTCAGATAAAGTGTGTAACTTTTTAAACTGGGTAACTACCTTTGTGAAAGATAGGGTTTTTTTTGTTTGTTTGTTTGTTTTGTTTTTATTTTTAACCTTGAATAAAGATTTTGAAACTGATTGCTTTAACAATAAATGCTACTTTTAAAATCTTTTCCCATTTTCGCTTGTTTCTGATCTGCTCTTATCCATTTGAAGAGACAGGTTTTTGCTGTGGTTGTTGTGGTGGTTGAAATGCCATTGAAGCAATGAACATTTTTACTTTTCTTTCTCTCTCAGTCACTGGGATACATTTCTTAAAAATTGTCCTCTCCCATGGCAAAATTTTTCTATAACATCTGGTAGTCCTCTGCATTACTCAATATTCAGTCTCTATTAGTAAGTTTATGTGTACTTACTCATGTCTTCCTAATAAACACATCAGTCTCTCATGTTTATCTCTAATAATGGTTTTCATCGATGTGTATTTGTTGTTGATCTCTATTTGTTCTGAACAAAACCATGTCTGAAATGTGAACTCTTTTCTCTCCCACTTCCTATCCAACCATTAGCAAGTCTTTTAAATCTGTCTTCAATATATATCCAGAATTTAAATCCTTCTCTCATGCATTCCTACTAGCAAGTCCAAGTAATAGGGTTTTTTTTTTCTTATACATCTTCCATTATTCAAGTATATCTTGTGCTTTCTGTAATCAAAGTCTAACAAGCTTGGCATTCTTAGGATCAAACATTGTTCTCTGTGACATCTGCTATTTTGTAGTAAATTGGATTCTTGTGTTCATTATAATTTTAGATTGTGACCTCATGTGTGTGAGACTTTATCTCAGGAAGTACCATCTGGGTTGAGGGTAAATACCTCCCGGGACACTGGGTTTTGGCGTTAACCAGGTGTTCTAAATGTGTAAGCAGCTTGGGACCATTTTTATGCTAATTTCAAGATTGTACAGGAAATTAAAACACCTAGCCTATTTGTGGACAAGTCCTAGATAAGTACTATCAAGAGAGATGGTTGCTTTTCTCCTCTCAAAGTATAGACTCCAGTGTCAAATGTCATTGTTATCTACCTTAGCAGGTGAGACCCCATTTATTTCTCATATCTGCATTCCCAGTCCTGTCCGTTGGCTTCATTTGCTTTCTCTACACAGCTGTTCTAAAGCTTCTGGTCAGAAAACTAACATGTCTCTAACATGTCTTTTTAAGAGCCACATCCCACACTCCGGCTTAGTGACCTGCCTTCCCTCGAAATTCTCATATGCTTTTTAACACTTTGCATCTTAATAAGAAATTTTATATTCTTCTCACTGTGTCTAAGTGCCTGTTAGCATGAATATCTCTCGGGGCCTCAGATCATATGCCTTTTGTAGACAAATATTTACATTTTTAAATGCTTTCAAATTAAAGATCACATTCCCTTGTAGAAATTTATGAGATAAAAGGAAAGGGAGTGTTAACTTCTTTGAATTCGTTCATCTGGACAACAAAACATCCTATGCCCCGGGTTCTCCTTCATGCCATCCTTTTCAAGTGGTCTTTTTCCCTTGGGTGTATCACCTCGTGGTTTCAAAGTGCTTCCTGAATTTCCGGGGATGTGCTACATGTTGCCACCTGCAAGAGAGAGAAAGACTGTGGTGGATTTTGTTTGTTTCTTTTGAAGATGGGGAAAGTAAACCTTTCCTTGGACCTTTATCACCTGCAATGGTTTGTATATGTTTGGCTTAGGGAGTGCCACTATTAGGGGGTGTGGCCTTGTTAAAGTAGGCATGTCACTGTGGGTGTGGACTTTAAGCCAGTCTTGCACTAGCAGCCTTCAGATGAAGATGTAGAACTCTCAGCTCTGCCTACAATCATGCCTGCCTAGATGCTGCCATGCTCCCCCCTTGATGATACTTAGGCTGAACCTGAAAGCCAGCCCGAATTAAATGTCCTTTATAAGACTTGCCTTGGTCATGGTGTCTGTTCACAGCAGTAAAACCCTAACTAAGACATCACTTAAGTTCTCCACTTAGTTCTCCCTCACTAGAAGTGCATTTCAGGATCCCTTCTTACACCATACCAGGCTGGAAAAGAAGGATCAGCATTTCACTTTCCAGAGCACAGGTTATCAACCCATAAAGCACCACTTGGTAAATTGTGGATTGAACACCATATGGGATCATGTGACTGCATGTTAGATGATGGGAAAAAAAAAAACCTTGACAATAGTAATAGGTTTCAAAATCTGTACTGACCAAAGTTTAATTCAAAATCCAATGTGAAGTCGAAGTGTCCCTGGCAGTGCTCATCCATACAGGGACACACGATTTCACTGCAGCCTTGGTTCTGAATGCTGAAAATAGACTGCACTGCACATGCGCTGTGTAGCCCTGAAGAATCCAGAAACACCTTAGCTCAGATTCTAGACTATTATATGAGAGGACTATGGTGTATTTACTGGACATACAAGGTTTTATGCTTTGGTAGAAGCATAACGGTTTAATTACAGAAAACAAAAATGGCTCATGTGTTTCTCCTATTATTACTCAGCTGTATCGAGCTGATATATCTTTGACTTTTATTATGGTGTGACTTTCAATTTTAAACACTGTTGCTTGATAGGCCCATAAGAGGAGACAGCCAGTAAAGTTATTTATTATGAAAGCCTTGTAACCTGAGTTTGATTTCCAGAACCCCAAACCTATGTAAAGACAGAGAGAATCAATTCTCCTGAATTGTATATCACCATATATGTGCTATGACATTCATGCCCCACATCATACACACATACACATAATACTATTAAATAAAATTGAAGGAGATAAATAAAAACTATGAAATTGCTGTTTGAGGAGCTACTTTGTGGGATATTTTTACTGTTCATAATACATGGACATAATTAAATGCAGATTCAAGCGTGCCTGATGTCTTAGTTACTTTTACACTACTTTGTGAAGTGGAAGTTTCTGGAAATGTCAGGAGATACAGACTCACATGATATTTTACTGTGGCTGACTTATGTGTTGTTTTGCTAAGGCAAGATCTGAGGGAGGGCATGTGATGTTTGGAGAAAGTATAAATAGGATTCAAAGGACAGAGACAGTGTGCTTGCATAGCTGGCGTTATCTTCACTAAACTTCACTTCCCTGAGAGAGGAACAGCAGAGAACTTCTCCTGGCATCCCAGCTGGTCCTAGTTGCTCCCACTGACTTGTGCTGATTCAGCAGAGTACTGGCAGTTTCTGCTGGATCTTGCCACTGCTGTTGACTCATGTCTGATATCCTGAGACTACTGAATTGGACTGTTGGCATTCTGAAAAACAGAGATTGGAAGCACCCCAAGAAACTACTTCTAAACAGGTCCACAACCTCTTGTCCTACCTATTATCTTTTCTCTCCTACTTTTGGAAGGTGGGCTAGTAGGGGTTCAAAGCATTTCAGAACCCTTATTAAAAGTAGGTTTTTAAAAATCTAATCCTACAGCTGTGTGTACTGGCTGGTTTTGTATGTCAACTTGACATAGGCAAGAGTCATTAAAGAGAAAGGAGTCTCAGTTGAGGAAATGCCTTCATGAGAGTCAGCTGTAAGGCATTTTCTCAATTAGTGATCAATGGGGGAGTACCCAACTTATTGCTGGTGGTACCATCCCTGGGTCCTGGGTCCTATAAGAAAGAAGATTGAGCAAGCCAGTAAGCAGCACCCCTCCATAGCCTTTGCATCACCTTCTGCCTCCAGGTTCCAGGTCTGCTTCAGTTCCTGTCCTAACTTCTTCCAATAATGGACTATGATCTAGAAGTATAAGCCAAATAAATCTTTCCTTCCCAATTTGCTTTTTACTCATGGTATTTCATCACAGCAATAGAAACCCTCTAACTAAAACACTGTGAGAAAATACTATGCCTGACACAGCTTATAAAAGGGGGACATTTATTTGGTGCTTACGATTTTCCAGAGTTAGAGTTCATGGACATTAAAATGGTAGCAGGCAGGTAGGTAGGCATGGCTCTGGAGGAGTAGCTGAGACATCTTGAGACAGAACCAAGAGGCAGAGAGAAAATCACAGAGATGATCAGAGTCTTTCAAAACCTCAAAGCCCACCCCTGGTGCCACACTTTTTCCAACAAGGCAACACCTCCTAATCCTTCCCAAACTGTTCCATCAACGGGTACCAACTATTAAAACATATTAGCTTATTCCAACCACCGTGTCTGAGTTTCATCATTGCATAAGAAACATTAAAGAACAGCATTTTATCATATAAGCTGGGGAGACTCTTCTGCCAGATTTTAGATATTGTTGATATTTGGCTTAAGTTCTGAGTTTAATAGTGTTTAATAGTGAAAATATTACAATCATTCTCTTTCAAGTATGCTTAATAAATGGCACTGAATGAGACATACACAATAACAGCAGAAAGGAAGACTACCTAGACAAGAATAAAAATTGGGGATATTTCTATGATTTACTGTGAATATGTAAAAATTCTCCCAAATACCTCAAGTTTCATCTGTTATTTACAAGTTCTAGAGTAGAGATGTACTAACTTTTAAGATACTACTCTATTCATGTTATTTCATCAGTTGTCTGTTCTAATTTTATTTTAAATTATTTTTATTCTTACATGTAAGAATATTTTGATAATTTCATACATTATAAACTAAATACTTGTCATCTCCACTTCCAGCTCCTCTGCCCCCCCATCCCTAATAGATTCCACTCCATCCTTCATTTCTATTCTTTAAAGAAAATAACACACCGAGCCCAGTTTAAGCTGCTTAAGACCACTTTTTATTTTTACTGTTTTTACCCTCTTACTTGAAATATCTGCATTTAATGTTAACTCTTGAATGTAGTTACATTATTTTGACTTTCTAGGTAACGAAACAATTACAGTTTTTGATATATATACATATGTGTGTGTTTGTGTGTTTGTGTGTATGTGCATGTATGTATGTGGGTACATGCAAAGGCACATGTGTGGTTTTTTTATTCCTTTATAATTAATTTTTATTTGATATTTTATTTATATTTTAGATGTTATCCCCTTTCCCCATTTTCCCACACCATTTTCCCACACCACCCCTATCCCATCCCCCCTCCTGCTTCTATGAGGATGGGCCCACACACACCCACTCCCACCTCCCCACCCTCAAATTCCCCCACACTGGGGCATTCAGCCTTCAGAGGACCAAGGATCTCCTCTCCCACCTATGCCTGACAAGGCCATCTTCCCCTATATATACAGCTGAAGTCATGGGTCCCTCCCTATGTGCTCCCAGGCTGGTGGTTTAGACCCTGGGAGCTCTGGTTGGTTGATATTGTTGCTCTCCCCATGGGGCCTCAGACCCTTTTAACTCCTTCAGTCTTCTCCCTAACTCCTCCATTGGGAACCCCGTGATCAGTTCAATGGTTAGCTGTGAGCATCTGCCTCTGTATATGTCAGACTCTGGCAGACCTCTAAGGAGACAGCTATATCAGGCTCCTGTCAACATGCACTTTTTGGCATTTACATCAGCGTCTCCCTTTGGTAACTGCACATGGGATGGATACCCAGGTGGATCAGTCTCCGGACTGCCCCTCCTTCAGTTTCTGACATGTGTGATTTTTTTTTTTATTAGTTCATACTTTTGCCTCTTTGTGGTTCAAAGAGTTCTGGGTCCAATGGTGCCAAGAAGAAAGGAAAATGATTCTTAATCATCAAGAATTACTGAAGAAGCTGCTTTTTCTCTTTTCTAACACCGTGTGTGTGTGTGTGTGTGTGTGTGTGTGTGTGTGTGTGTGTGTGTG
>JANHMN010000001.1:25533650-25601609 GCA_030674055.1 Rhabdomys pumilio
GAAGAAGAAGAAGAAGAAGAAGAAGAAGAAGAAGAAGAAGAAGAAGAGGAAGAGGAAGAGGAAGAGGAAGAGGAAGAGGAAGAGGAAGAGGAAGAGGAAGAGGAAGAGGAAAAGAAAAGAAAAGAAAAGAAAAGAAAAGAACAGAAAAGAAAAGAAAAGAAACACGCTGCAATGAAAGGCATATCAGGTCAGAGGACATCAGAAGCAATGAAAAACACCCACAACAGTCAAAAGCAGAGCAATTAGAGCAGGAAAGTAGAGTACATCTAGATTGTAATACAGTAAGTATGTGTCTAGACTGACACACATGAATGGTCAAGAAAGGGGAGGACAGAGCGCCCCATTCAGAAAACCTCTGGGTACTTACTGTAGGCAATCTACAACTCTCATTGGGGCTGTGGGAGTGAGTTCTTTCCAGAGAAAGACTAGAATGGTGGGAAGGAGGTTGGGAAAAAGAACTTTGTGAAGGAAAACCCAGGCAAAGATGGACATCAGTGAAACTACATCGTCACTCATAGGGCATGCCAACTGGATTGTTCTCTCAGTGGAGTGACAGAGATGGCCGCTTTTCTCTGTGCTTTCTCTCCCCAAAGCCAGGTCTAGTCATTACTCTGAGGAAGTGTTCTACAAAATGCCTGTCTAGGGCTCCTCAAACTGTGACCATCATCAGAAACAGGGACGTCCTACCTCACACAAGAGAAGGTGGGAACAATGGGTTTGTATGTGGTGTGCCACAGACATGATTACCGGTGACAACCAAGAAACTTAACAACATATGAACTTCAGTTTTGATGACATATCCAAATTGGTTCATGCCACTGCCACAAGATGTCCATCATAGGATAGACTTGTGGTAAGGATAGAGAATTATAAAGGAAAGTAGACTTACTATTCTTACTATCTTTGTTTTGTGAGGTAAAGTGAAGCTTTTCTATAAAATAAATTAGTAATTAGAGCCAGGCATGTCAATGCATGCCTTTAATCCAGATACTAGAGGAAGAGGCAAAAAGACTAACATGGTCTATATAGCAAGTTCAATGTCATCCTTGGCTGTATAATGAAACCCTGCCTGAAAGAAATAGAGATAGAGAGAGATAGATATATATAGAGAGAGAGACACACAGAGAGAGGTTAAAGACTGCCCACAAGGCATCACTTCAAAATTGTAGAAATATATAGCATTCAAAGTAAGATATAATCCATATCTTATAATCCATACTTTTTAAAATTATGCACACTTACATTTCATGATGTATTATAGTGATTACATTACTTCCTTATATCCTAAAACGTAGTGCTTAAAGGTATCAACTAGCCTTTAAAGTGAGAATACCCCATCCCAACTCATAAGAACAGTTTATCCTCTAATGTTGGCAAGTCTAAATAAACAGTATAAAATTGAGTTCTAGTCTAATTTTAAGAAGCAGGAAAGTACACTGAATAATTTTGGAGAGGAGACAGAGATAAGAAAGTTGTGATAAAGGAAGAAAACTAAAATTTAAGGTGATAATTGATAACCCCCAGACTGTTTTAATAACAATTTTAAATGATGTTAAATAATTCATACACTATGTGAAAATTCACTATTTTTGTCTTCTTTAGATTTCAGAAATAATCTGAAGTGGATTATTGATGCAAGAAAGGTAAGTTCTTATGTAGGTTGCAAAGACAGACACACAGCTTTGCCATCATTTGAACTATTTGAATACAGACACTCATTTTTTTTCCACCAAGAACAGTTACAATCAATTACAGAACATGACTTTTTGGTTACTGATAATACAAGGTCAGTGGTAGGCAGGCAGATGAGAAAGCTCCAGTTCATTCATGAGCCTTGTGAACTGTGGTGAAATGAGTAGGTATCATTTTCAAAAGACAAAGGAAAGCAGATAAAGGGAATGTGGCGAAGGTGGAGGCAGGTGCTTTATAATTCATTAGCTATATTTGTGACAGCCTTTGAAGGCAGATATGACAAGCATGGTTATGACTTTCCTTTGAGGCCCGAGTTCAGTGGCAGATTAGTAACCTGATAACATTTCTATATTTATCTCCACAACAAAGATCCATTTTCAAATCTGCTAACACAAAGCATGCTTTCTTTTCATGTGATTGCAACACTCAGTGCTGGGATGGGCCATCTGGCTAGATTGTCTGGGGTCTGCCCAGCACTCAGGAGATGCCTGCCATGAGTCATTGTTACCTCTGCTGGGCTGCTAAGAGGCATGGGAAAACTCTGTCTAGAGTGTGGTTTACCATGACTTTTCTCAGATTAAACCTTTGCTCCTTTAAGGGAAAGGGGGCCTTTGTTTGCCAGCATGAACCAAAGGGGAGCCAAGGAAAGCATAGCACTAACATGGGAAATAGGACCCAGTACACAGGCTGTGCAGAAAGAAGCTACTTGTAGAACATTTGCCAGCACTTCAGCCTTTCTCCAGGTTACTTCTGCTCAAGGGAAAATAATACTTTCCCCTTCCCCTTTCTGTTTCTCAGCCTGAAAATTTCAGGTGAGCATCATGTGTTCACTATCTTCTGGCAACAGAACACAGGTTTTCCTCGGTGGAAAGATGAAGAGAGGAAGGAAAAGGTGAGCTATTGTCTCATCGATCACATGCTTAACATAGAGGAAAGAAAATGTCTGTTTCTTCTCCCCACAGTTAACTCTCTCATTTCTGAAAGCAATTTTCATTAAGGATATTCACAGGCTATAGAGCAGTGGTCTCCCAAAGTCAATGTTTCCCTAGCATTGGGAATAATTTAAATTCATTTGAAGAATGTCACAGGTATTCCAGTGGAGATGGAGTCATTCTATGGACAGGAAGAGATAGGAATAACTTTTATAAAGAGAACTGAGGATAAAGATATCTTGGTCTTTCCTTGACTTTGATTTGTGTGACAAGACCTTGAATAGAAATGGCTGTGTTGTCTGTCCATCAAGCCCTAAACATAGGGTTCTGGTACCCCAGCTTGCCAAAACTTCACCTTCTGTTATCAAGTAAATTAAGAAGACACTGCAGTGTCATAGCTTTAGGGAACACACAGACCAGAGTGACCAACAGGCTTCCTTTTAATATTCCCTGTTCTGGGAGATCCTTGGCTCAATCTTGAAAGAGAAATGGGTTATAGATGAATGTATTTCCAAAGTTATATCACAATTAAGAAGATAAAGTAAAATGAAGACAAGAGATAGTTTATTCACAGCTAAATTTATAGCTAGACCATCATACTGCACACCTAGCTTGCTTTATTTAATTCTCACAATTCATACCCTAAGTATTTCTGTCCCCCTTTCCTCCTAAACAACTACCATAGTTATCTGTGACTTCTGCTGGGTTTCCAGACATTCAGAGTTGATTTGTAATCTTTAGTGCATGATACCTGATTATTGATTCAAATTGGACCTCTTTCACGTAGCTACCAGCTTATTGGTTATTTTAAGGATAAGCACATGGGACTGGGGAGAAAGCTCAGTTGCCCAAGTGCTTATCATGCAAATATGAGACTCTGAGATCTATCCCAAAGCCTATATAAAAAGTGAGGCTTTGTATTTGCATCTGTAATCCTAACACTAGGGAGACAGAGACAGACAGGTCCTTTGGGTGCAATGACAAGCCCACCTATGCTAATATGCCAGTGAGAGACCCTTCTGAAAGAACTAAAAAGGTTAACACTGAAGGAACAACTCCAGAGGTTGATACATAGCACACACACAATACACATATACATAAATTGGTACATAAAAATCCATCTTTCAAATAAAAGCCATGACCTAAATATACACCTAACTATTTACCCTTACTATACTAACCCAAGTTAATGATCATCTCAAGTGCTATTCCATCTGCCTTTTTTCCCTTTTTATATAGTCTTATTAGCTATATTTATAAGTTTCGAGTACTGTTTTTAATTGTTATTGTCTTTGAATTGTGGAATTTTTATCTTGTAATATGTGTATTATGAAGCTGACTTTTCTGCTTAATGAGTAAGCATTATGTTGCACCCATAGCACTGGGTGGGAAGGTATTCATTCCACAGCTATACAATCTTCTATTGTGTGGCTTTACCATCCGTATTCATTGCCCCTCCAATGGATATTTGGCTTACTTCCAGGTTTGCTATTGTAACCACCAAATTTCTTGTATACATTCCCAATTGAACATTAGGCGCTGTACGCCTGTTTCCCACCACTCCACACCCCAGCCCATGCCCTGTGGCTTTCAGAAGAACATGACTAACACATATACCTTGGCTGGAGTTCAGGACAGTTCCACAGAGCCCAGAAAGAACCTCCCCTGTAGATGCCATATGGAAAATCGATAGGACCCTCTAACAGGAAAGGGAAACCATCTCAAAATGGAGAGAAAACAATGGTTACTATAAGCAAACATAAATGTTGATCTCATCCTGAAGAAGTCCATGAGTGTTTGGTGATGTGAGGCACGAGACTGAGAAAGAGCAAAACCCATTACAAAGTAGATGGACTAACAGCCATGCAGCTTAGGGAGTTCAGAAAGTGGGAGCTGAGGCCACCTCAGAGATGAAGAAGTATCAGAGTGACCCCAGGCCTATAGAAGTATGGGCCCACCCACAACCAGTCCAGGGAGCTTGAAGCAGCATCTCTGTGCCTTTGCTTTACACTAATCTCAGTATTGTCCTTAATAAATTTTTATCCAGTATGTCAGCACTATAACACGGTTATCCAGCGTGTATTTCAGATAAAAGAAAAAGGTGCCATCACATTACAAATACACATATAGTTTAAGTCCGGTCACTAGGTCAAGGGTCCTAGTAAATGAGATCTCGCAGACATTCAAGAAATGCTGGAATGGAAAATGATGTACCCGGCTCAGTTCAACCTCTGGACACACATGTTTCAGGTGATGAGCAAAATGCAACTTTGGTTGACAGGTGATAACTAGCCAGGAGTGGTCAGCCATTGGCTCATCAATAAAAGGGAACAAAACTCCCTTTTACCTCAGTAATCAAAACACTGCCAACAAAGAGCTGTGTTTCAGTGTTTGGTAGGCCAGAGAAACACTATTCTTGCCTAAGATGACATTATTCTTGTACCCTGCTTACTGTGCCTAGATTTACTCATTCCCATCTTGGGTCCTGCTTTGCCCCTATGATGAATTCACAGTAAATTCTTGCTTTATCCCCTGTTGCTGTGAATATATGTCTAGACAGTTGTTATTACTTAATTCGGTTTCACTAACTTGTATAACTTCTCCAAGAGAAGCTTAAGTCTAATTATGGTAAAGTTTCTATTTTACCACTGTGTTTGATAATACCACCAATAATTGGAAAATTGTGAGCCATAATTATGGTACACATGTATAATAGCATATAAATTTAACATGGCATACATCTCTGTAATTTTCTTAACTTACTAATAATAAGGCAAAGAAGAATTAAAATTTTTTATGAGTCTCCACTGCTTATCCTATAAGTGGCTAAAATTATTCCACAATATTTGTAGTGGCTTAAAAGATAATGGCAAATTACCTACCATATAATAAATGCTCAGTTAATTATTTCCAGTGTTCAACAATATCAAATGCAGTATTTTAACAATCAAGGATATAGACAAAGACAAAGATAGTTTCAACAATCCACAAGAGACAAAAAAAAAAAAAAAAAAAAAAAACTCCCTTGAGTTGGACAGTTCATGTACTCAAAGTATAAGAAAGACCAGAGGTCAGTCAATTAGATGAGAGTAATTTGTGTCTGCTTAAGGAAACAGGAGTTTTGAATCCCCGCAGTTACAGGGATCAAGTTTATTGCATTTAATGATATGCAGTGTACTGGTCTGTACTCAGTGAAATCTTATACTGAGGCTGGAAAGGCTTCACACCAGAGGCTTTCTTCATCTAGAGTGCTTGAGAAAGTCTGAGAATGGTTGTCTGCTTCCTCTTCACAGGGAAATTTTGCTCTTCTACTCAGTTTACATAATGCCCCAGCATGATAGGGTGTAGGAAATTGGACTTTGTGTTCACGGTGAAACTATTTTTCTCTGTTCAGAAGCAAGAATGGGGCACTGTACACAAGAAGAGAGCAGAAGCAACAACAACAACAACAAAGGAAACAAAAAAAAATCAGAACCAAAAACCAAATGAACAACATAACTCCAAAGCTGAATGACTCTATCAAACATAAAACAGAAAATTCCCAAACTTTTATCCCAGTTCCCAGGTTCTATTCTTTTGAGTTTTACCCTAGTCTATGAATAAAAATAGAAATAAAATTTTGTCTTTCATTGGATTCATCTAAATGAAACTCTTTCTCGGAGCTCCCTGCTTTCCTTTCTCTCTGTGTAGCCAGCACCAGAAGAACACCTGCTGACATAAGACAGGTCAGAACAGAGAACAGAGTGGTCAAGGAAACCAAGCAAGAAAGTTGTTTTGAGCTCCCAGGGTCTAAACCTTCAGCCTGGGAGCACATAGGGAGAGACCCATGGCCCGAGCTGTATACATAGGGGAGGACAACATTCTCAGGCATAGGTGGGTGAGAAAATCCTTGGTCCAGTGAAGGCTGGGCGCCTCAATGTAAAATCATGGGTGGGGAGGTGGGAGTGGGAGGATGAGTGGGGGCACACTCTCATAGAAGAAAGAGGAGGGGGGATGGGATGGGGGTTCCTGGTGGGGAGAATGGGAAAAGGGAATTACATCTGAAATGCAAATAAAATATCCAATAAAAAAATTTTAGAAGAAAGAAAGAAAGAAAGAAAGAAAGAAAGAAAGAAAGAAAGAAAGAGAGAAAGAGAGAAAGGAAACAGGGAAACTATTCTCACGTCCTGGGGCGTGGGCTACCCTATATCAGCAGTAATAAAGCAACAGAATCCAAAGGCAGGAATGAATCCCTCACCTTGAATGAAATGTAGCTGATTTCCTATGACTAGGAGTTAATGTGTATTAAGCTACTGTGCTCTGAAAATGTTGTCATTTCAGAGAATGGAGCAGTCACAGGAAGCAGACCACACAGAGTGCTCCAAAAAACAGAAGACTATAGACTCAGTTCCTGCCAAGATCGAGGGGAAAATGCCTAGGGAAGGTCAATTTGATTTAGAGGGATTTATTTATATTTTTTTCATTCTCCCCCTTCTTTTGAAAGCTCTATTTAACTTCACATGGCCGAGTGGAGAACAAAGGAAAACAACGTATTTGGTTTTATTTTCCCAGGATGTGAAATGCTTTAGCACACAGAACTTCCAACAGATTTAATCGGGCATTTGAATGATTGCCCATACTGAAACCATGCATCTCAATATAAATTAGTAAAAATATTTTGATACACCCTTAATAGCTATCTTCTAAACTAAATTACATGAGGAACCACCGCAGGCTGTTGGCAAGATCCTAAGATGACTACAAGAAAAAAAAGAAGGGGCAAAATGTATATTTGAAGATGTCTTCTTTCCATCCCTTCTGGGGCTCCACAACTTGCTCATTTGTATAAATCCCAGAAGAGAGAGAAAGTGTGAGAATGACTCACAGGAACTATACAGTTATGGGTAAAATTGAGTGTGCATGGACTGGATTTGACCACATGGACCACTGCATGTAAGTAGATAAGGGAAATATAAAAATCAAATACGTGTAATCAGGTGAAAAGGTAGGCATCATGAGTCAGAGCCTTCTACTCCAGTTAAAACTGTTCTTGGTATAGAACTGCAATCTCTGCACTCACTGATAAGTAGATATTAGCCCAAAAGCTCAGAATACCCAAGATACAACTCACAGACCACATAAAGTTCAAGAAGAAGAAAGACCAAAGTGTGGGTGCTTCAGTGCTTTTTAGAAATGGGAACAAAGTACCAGAACAAATACAGAGACAAAGTGGAGCAGAGACTGAATAAAAGGTCATCCAGAGACTGCCCCACCTGGGGATCCATCCTGCACATAGTCACAAATACAGACACTATTGTGGATGCCAAGAAGTGCATGCTGACAGGAGCCTGATATAGCTGGCTTCTAAAAGACTCTGCCAGAGCCTGACAAATACAGAGGCGAACGCTTGCAGCCACCCATGGGACTGGATCTCCAATGGAGGAGTTAGAGAAAGAACTGAAGAAGCTGAAGGGTTTTACAACCCCACGAGAAGAACAACAATATCAACCAACCAGACCCCTCAGAGCTCCTAGGGACTGAGCTATCAACCAAGAAGTACACATGGAGGGACCCATGGCTCCAGCCACATATGTAGGAGAAGATGGCCTTGTTGGTTATCAGTGAGAGGAGACGCCCTTGGTCCTGTGAAGGTTTGATGCCCCACTGTAGGGGAATGTGAGAGCAGGGAGGCAGGAGTGGGAGGGAGGGTAGGGGAACACCCTCTTGGAGGCAAGGGGAGGGGAGATGGGATGGGGGGGATGGGGCTGGGATAGGGGTTTCCAGGAGTGAAAATGTAAATAAGGAAAATATCCAATTAAAAAAAGAAATAGTAACTTATAATCAACTAAGACATCTCTTGTCTCATTTCTTCTTCCAAATCAGGTACTCAAATTAAGTTATAAAAAGATTTGATCAACACTATCACTTTCCCAATTTGTGTTAAGTGGAAACAGTTCTTAACACATCAGTCACACAAACTTTAATTCAGAAGGAATTTAAAGATCATGTCCTTCCCACTGACACTGACTTCAGTGTTTTCTGTCATTATTGAGAACAAGTCTTCCCACCCACACCCAAGGCCACAAGATCCTCCAAGTGCAAACTCTGTCCAAGGATCAGATTAGCTGACAGGCATATACCTCAACCGTTCAGTCCTCGAAGCCAGTAAGTTAGAGTCTTAGAGGATTCTTTCGAAGGCAATCTGAGATGCTTTGGACACAGCTTATGTTTCCAGAGACGGGCAATCTACTGTGAGACAGAGCACATGCTTTAATCATTCCAGCTAATTCAGACAGTTTTCTTCTGTGTGAGCCTTGACACAAGCTCCCTGCTTCAGCATTCCTTGCCCTTTCTCAAGCCTCTGGAAAGTATAGAATTTGCATTTGGGAAATGGCTTAGTGGATAAGAGCACTTGCTACATAAACATGAGGACCCGAGTTTGAATACCCAGTACCTACCCAAAAAAGCTGAGCCTGGGCGTGCAAACACCTGAAACTCCAGCATTAGGAAAAGTGGAGCAGAAACAGAAAGCAGAATTATTGCTGGATTTGCTGGTCAGTAGCCTAACTCCAGATTAGTGAGACACTCACTCTCAAGAGAAAAAGGCAGAGCCGAATAGAGCAGGTGAATTGATGGCCTCTCGGGCTACCACATACATCTGTTTACACTTGTGCACATATAACAAGGACACATACATGTACACACACATGAAAATGAAAGGGGACATGGGTCTGTTGTCCCTGCCTCCCTTCCTCAGCGCCTCCCCCAGAGCCCCACATTCTGAAGCCTTCTATTTGCTCTGTCTCCTATAATCTGCAGAAAGCAGTGAACACCTTAGAGAAAAGTAAAGCTTACAAATGCATAGTTACAAGAGAAATAGCACACTGTGAAAGGACCACATCCTTATTTACAATATCTTTTTATTGGCTACATGGGGAAAATGGCCACTCGTTTCCTGCTGGTGAGAATCTACACTGAGAAAACATTTTTAAAGGCAAATGGGCACACGTATTAAGCTGTAGTAGTTCCACCTACTCCTTGACTCAGCAGTATTCCCACTTCCAGGAACTGACCCTGAATAAACATGGGAGGAAATGTTTATTCAATAATAACAACAATAATAAAAAATGACAATAATATTAACAGAGTAAGAGAACAGGAAGCAACCCAGAGGTTCAATAGCAGGGAGCTGAGTAAATTAGAGAGAAATGCATGCAATGTCTCTGTACCTGATAACAGCTTGTTCACAATATGTAAAAAATCATAGAAAATGGTAGGTGATAAATCAGCATGTAAAAGTGCCTTCTACTGAGCCTGATCATGGATTCCACTTCCTGAACTCCACTCATAGTGGAAAGAGACAACTTACTCCTGCAAGTTGTCCTTTGATATCTACATGCATGCTGTGGGATGTACATGTATACACACACACACACACACACACACACACACACACACACACGTCTGCAGCCACAGAGTACAAGTAATAAGAAATGTAAACAAACTTTAGCTGCAATATTTAAATAAGGTACATAAATCGTCTTCATTTGTGTGTAAATGTATGATATAAAAGAGTATGTTTGTAAGTACACAATTATGCATACAATGTTTAAGGAAAGATGGTCTAGAAATCAATTAAATTATCCCATCTTATTTGCTATAATAACATAGCCAATGCTAGTTAGTTTACAGAGAAAAGTTTTTCAGCTTACATCCTGGGAATGGAGGACATTCCAGATACTCTACTTGTTTCTGGTAGTGCTTTGGTGAACACAACAGTCAGGGACCCTTGCTTGCCTCTATTAATAAAAACGTATAATCCGGTGGGCAAAATGACAGTATTATCACAGATATACATAGTTTGATAAACGGGCTAAAAGAATAAGAAATGCATTTATAAATGTAATCACTGTCTTACAAAGAAAATGGCACTGTCTTACAAAGACAATCAATCAGATTCAAGGCTGGATAATTTTTAGAAGACACTTCTACATAAGATTCTAAGTACATGTGTGAGCTCTCTTCTGTAAGTAGGCTGGCCTATGGATGTACCTACTCCTTCTTGACCAAATTCATGTTTAGTGCCCAGATCTTGATTATGAATATCCTAGACCTGGTCAGACAATCAAATATGACAATAATGAACTCATAGAAAAATAAAAAAAAATGTGTGTCAAGAATGTGCCAAGTCACATAATGGTTAGCCAAAAATGTCCATTAATAGTGCCTCTCTATATTTTTTGCCTCTCTAACCATCATACTCATTGTGGTGATTTGAATGAAAATGGCCCCATAGGCTCGTAGGTTGTGGCACTATTAGGAGGTACAGCCATGTTGGAGTAGGTGTGACCTTGTTGAAGGAAGTGTCACTGGAGGTAGACTTTAAGGTTTAGATGCTCAAGCCAGGCCCAGTGTCACTCTTTCTTCCAGCTGTCCTTAGATCAGGATGAAGAACTCTCGGGTACTTCTCCAGTAGTACCAAGTCTGCTGGCACACTGCCATGCTCCCTGCCATAATGCCAGTGGAGTAAACCAAAGAACTATAAACCAACCCCAATTAAATATTTTCCTTTATAAGAGTTGCTGTGGTCATCGTATCTCTTTACAGCAATAGAAATCCTAACTGAGCCACTCATTATGTTTTGTTTTGTTTTGTTTTTAATTTTTCCTTTGCTTAACTATGCAAGTCTCTAGAGCACTGATTCTCCACATATGGGGTGTGACCCGTTTGGGAGATGAACAATACTTTTAGAGGGGTCACAAATCCAATATTGTGCATAGTAGATATTTATATTACAATTTATAACAGTAGTAAAATTCTATGGTTGTGGTACTCTATTAAAGGGATGTGGCACTAGGAAGTCCGAGAATCACTGCACTAGAGCTTCTGCCTCTTGATGCTGTGACATCAAGAGCCTCTTTTTGTGACAAGAGCCTCTTTTAGTTGCTCTTTTGCCACCAACACCACCCTTTTAGGTCATCTGGCAATGCTTCTGAATTAGTCTACCCAAGATAATGATTTCCTGTTGCCTCCAAGACAGATTGTGAATATGTAACAAGCCAGCCATGTAAGTCCCTTAGCTGTGTGCCTTTCGTGTGCCCTTACTGGCTCACCCCATACTGCTTTGTAAGATAAAGAATCTATTTGTAACACCTAGAAAGCAACTCATCTCTGAATTGATGGGGAAAACGTACCTTTCTAATATATGTTATCCCATCTCCAGGAGTGCCTTCTTTCATTTCCTGAAACTACAACCGTAGTACTGTGAGTTTACATGACTATCTTTTTGTTGTTACCTCCTTTCTGTAATTAGGTGAGCTTTACCTTTTCTGGAAGACAATGTTCTAGTGGCTAGAAGAAAACCTCAGGAGGGAAGTTATATACACCGCAACATAAATTGAGATGGGAAAATCCAACCAACAAAAATCTGCAATCTGTTATGTGCTCAGAGTTACAGTGACATCACTGACAACCCAAACGTCTCTTTTAGCAATCTATGATTCACTCCTTTCTGAACAAAAATTTTGGCTAAAAATATATAAATAAAATTGGTTCACATTTGTTTACATAAAAAAATTATGAATTCTCTGTTTGAATTTGTGGGCAGTACAACCTTCGAAGGAAAGCCTGTAGAGCTTTAAGAACAGTGAGTTCCTAAGGGTCTTCAGATATGTGAGAACAAAAATTCACTCACATTTATTATGTAGGTAGACTGGGGAACTTGTAGTTTATGGTTATATATTTTACAGTTGTTTAGATTTAACTGACCTAGTCGAGTCTAGTATCCTGATTTCATAAAGGTATTTAATTCTTTGAATGCCTCATTAGACACTGCCATCTGAGCCTTCTCCTCCCCCAAGTATGATGATCTGTGAATGGGGATAGAAAGGACAAGACACTCGCTCTAGCTTCCATACTATGCTACACCCAGTAACTCTGCTTTCCATTAAGTTTTTGTAAAATAGACTAAACTCTTTTTCCCATATTATAGACCATATAGGTATGAACATGGATTCTTATAATCACATAGAAGTAACCTGCTCTTTCCTTCCCTTGTGTCTATGGAGTCCTTCTAGATTATACCCAGGCTCATGTGACCTTTAGGGTCAAAAGTCTCATGCAACTTCTCATTTGGAAAAATCCTATGTAGACCCCCATAAATCCCATGGTTCACTTTACTATATAAGGCTGTTTGACGATCCAGTTCTCAACCGTCTGTGTAGTCTTAGTTCTTGGTACCTTCACACTTCCTTGTGTCAGATATTCACAGACTCTGTTTTCTCTGCTGGCTGTATTTCCTTTTCCTGATATATTTCCACATGTTAGTTTTAACCATGTTTCAGGTTTCAATTCTGCATCAACTCCTTTGCAAGGATTTTCTCTGCCGTTTAATTAGCTATGACCTCTATTTTACAAGTACGTTCTCATGAGATGCCATTTTCTTTAACTCATATCAATTTGAAATTTATTTGGGATAAGAGCATGAACTTTTACTGTGTGTAGTGGTTTATCTTGGTCCTTATTCTGAGTGGATCTTGATTCAACTAAGAGGCACACTTCTGGGTAAGTCTGTGATGGTGTTTCCTGGATTAACTGAAGAGGGAGCATCTTACTGCAGAGCGGGAAACACTTTCAGGTGATGATGATCCATATATAAAGATGTTTAAGGGAAAATTTCTGATTTTGCCTCACTCTCTGAAGAACTCTAACTAATATATTGTGGTTTTAAAAGTTCAAGGGTGAAGTCACTGACATTTGAACCAAATACTTGTTGTCACTAACTTTCCCTTCACTATTTTTATAGTTGTGTAGATTTTATCATATGGAATTATCAAGCCTGTGGTAATCTGATAAACACTGCATTATCCTTTACTTTCCACCAAAGTAATGAGTGGTACCCTGTCTCATCACATCTATCTCCCTCTTTTGACTTTATCATCTCTATAACTTGATCTGACTCTTGACTTCAACTGCTGAATGTAGTTTTAAAGTCATACATCTTATGAGAGACAATCTGAATTCACAAAGATGGGCAGACATTGACTTTGTCTTCCAAGGTGAGTGAACTCAGAGAGGCCTAGCCAAGCCTTACAGTAAACAGATAATGGTTACTTCTTGGTCTTGAAGATCAGGAATCCGTAAACAAAAATAATCAGGTGATGTTTGAATTGGGTACTTTTTGGAAAAATAGTTGGTCGACAAAAGACTCATGTAGAAGGAACATCAAATAATGTTACAGAGTATATGAACATCACAGCACATGGTTCCATGTAGGGAGAGATAAAGGAGCAGGCATAGAAAAGGCAGACTATATGACTACAGATGTAGGAGAGGGGCGTAGAATTTGGGCTTTAACTTCTGTATAGATAGGTACCTAATTACTCTACGTAGAGAAGTTACGTGGTAGGTTTATGTTGTAGGACACTGAGAACAAAGGATAGGACAAAAATAAGGAGATCCTTACAACGACCTTGGGAAGAATTAAAGAACATCAAAAACTAGAGCCAAGGAGAAAGGAGGGAAGGAGACAACTGGCGCTGACTTAAAGGCTGCAATACAAGTTGTTGGAATCAGTTGTATGCAGAGGGTTTCAGGAAGGAGAGCTAGAGAAAACCTCACTCTGCAGATCATGTGTCTAGTGGTGGTGGAAAAAGATCCCCAGTTCAGCCCTGGGCAAAGTGAGTCTGAGGAATCTGTGTGAGCCTTTGATGTGCCCATTTCAGCCCTGGGCAAAGTGAGTCTGAGGAATCTGTTTGAGCCTTTGATGTGCCCATGCCCATCTTCCAAATGGCTTACTTTTAAAGCTGAGTTGGGAGTCCGGGTGGAAAAAATAAGACAGAGGAGGGAGAAAAAAGAATCCACATAATCCTTCATTCATTTGTTCTGATTCCAACATTGAGGTTTTTAGAGCAAGAGGTTTGAAACTACCAAAATAAACATGTAATTGCAAGGGAAGGAAGAAGTTGCCTTTTCATAGTTTGAATATTTCTTGATAGCTCCCAAATGAAAACTTTTCTAAACAGTTCTGTTGAAGGTAGAAGGGGGAAGTTGATACTTTTTACATGTTAAAGCTTCATATAAATTGCATTTTAATTCTTACAATACGCCTCCATAAATTGGTGTCATTATCTCAATTTTACAGATGTGGGAGCTCAAAGCCCAGGGAAGCTAATAGAATTTCTCTAGCACCCCAGATGGAAATGGTAGAAGCTATGTCTAAATCTACAGCTGCCTAGTTCTTCACTCCAGATTTCTTCCATTACATGATACTGGATGTCAATTACTCAGGAAATAGTTTGGATCCAGAAATGAGACTCACGAAAATAGCTAATTATGGGAAAACTGAAGGGATCCCTTGTCCTACAAGCTGTCCCATGTTCTACAAGAGGATTCCTGTACAGAAGTATTCCCACCGATGGCAGAGATTCAGTTTCACAAATGATCACACTTACCTTCTTCCAACCAAGAAACTCTTCTTATGATATGTTAAATGAAAACCAGTCAGTCAGACAACAAACAGATCAGTGAGAAAATACAGTAAGTGGGAAATTCCCTTTCAAATCTGCAAAGGCAATCATTATGTCCTTCTTTATTTAGACAGCCAGTCCCAGTACCAACTCCTGGTACACTTCAAAGAGGCTATAAGTTTTCTCTCCTAATAGGACCAGGTGACTGCAGAGACCAAAAGATTCCTCTTGGAACTGCTGTCATAAGAAACCAAAATACCATTTAAATCAAGAACAAGTACTATTTAATAGTAGCTTACTAGATTCTCATTTTCTGGTGTGACTTATTCTATTCAGCATATGGTACCTTTTCCTCAGAAGTTCCAAGCAGCCTTCACATGACCTTGGGAAGATGTGAATCAGGGAGGCAGTGTGGTTACTTGCAAAACAATTTACATTTGCTTAGGAGCGCTAACCACACACTACAACAAATGTCAAAATTTTAAAGAGAACAGAACTTCTTTGCTCTGCACAATGTATACAGTTCCTGGTCTTTGATGTTTCTGCTTCTGCCCCTTTATTTGTACAAAATTGTCTGGTTTAAAGAAAAAGACTTTTATGTCTCACAACTGACCTGTCAAACATTATTTTAACTGAAAGAATAGCTGACTCTATGCAGCAAACCTGAAAAGCCCCCTGTTTAAAAACAATCTCCCACTATGTATGCGTATTTGATATAGTTTAATTGGGGGTGGGGGGCTTGCACTAAGAGTGTCTTGTGTATAACCGTGATTGAGTGTAGACACACAAGCAGTAGCCATCTCGTCTTTTTGCTATGTCTACTGCTGGTGGCTCAATGGGTTCAAACGGAAATGTAACTGTCCTCTTAACACCATTTCTTTAATTCTGCATCCTCATAGATGTAGAACAATCTTCTAACTCTGGAATCAATAGATTTTTTTTTAAAACAAATTGACTATTTCATTCAGAAAATGTGTCACTTGACTCAGTCAAAATTACTGCCCCATACACACCAACTCCTACATTTTTCCCATTGTTTGACAAGTATTGATTTGATTCCTCCTGCCCAGTGGTGTCCAGCAAGGGCTGTTTGAAGTATGTCCTAACAGATTTGCTAAGGAGGAGGTCACAATACACAGAAATACCATGTGACTTACTGAGCCTGGTGGCCTGAACATCAGAGGGAAGGAAATGGGGGGAATCTATACAAAGGAGGGTTGCTCGTGATTAAACCCAGTGGAATGGTTGAGGAGGAAGTGTTGCCTGCTTCCATCCACCAAGACAGAGTTATGCTGAGACAGAGGTAGTGGGAGCTGCGATAAATGGACTCTTACAAGTGTTTAAAAGCCCTGGCCTTAGCACCAATGCCACTTTTTTCCCATTTATAGCCTGTAATTTTTATTCATTGTTTCTGAGAATACTGAAGACTTATCTTGTATTATTTGCTCTTGTGTGGGTTACTTTAACTGATAACAGGTGTGAGTCAGAGTTTTCGACATCCATTTTTACCTCAGAAACGCTAAATAAGCCCCTGCTGCTGGGATGATGAGAAATGAGAACACACACACACACACACACACAAAATCTAAGAGTTAATTAACATACACTAACAGTTGAGAAACTTTTCCCTTGGAATTGTCCTTATTTTGTTTTGAGGATTCAGAATAGGAACATTTGAAGCAAATTCTTAATTGTAGTCCCTGTATTCCAGTACTCTTCTCTAGGAGACCCAGGGTCTTGGCTCCCACTCTCTTATGGCAGCCATTCACTTTTTTAAAAAAAATGTATATATTTAATTTATGTGTATTTACCTGGCTGAGTTTACATGTAGGACATCTGTATAGATGCCAAACTTGTCAGAAGAGGGTGTTGGATCCTCCCTAACTGGAATTACAGGTGGTGGTGAGTCCCCATGTGGGGGCTGAGAACCTGGAAACCAAATCTGGTTACTCTGCCAGAGTAAAACGAGCAGTCTATCCAGTCCCTGTAGCAAACCTAAGGATCCAAAGAAACCATTTTCCTATATACTTTTTTACTCTTACAATTTCAATAATACCAATGACCCACTTCTCGCCCAGAAGAGAAACTGCAAATAATGTCAAGGTCACCATGAATCAATCAGAACTGAACAACCCTTTAAATTTCCATTATAGGGTGACCTATATCATTCCCAAATACTTTACGCGACTTTTGTTTGGAATTTCACTTTGAATATATAAATATCTCTAATATTAATATGCTTATTCATTGAATGTTGTCATAACAGGGACACAAATTGAGAGAAGACAAATAAGAAGCTTAGCTTGCTAAGCTGCTCTTTCCCCAGGAAAAAGGGAAAAAATACTAGGAGTCTAGGAAGGCCTGGATTCTGCCAGCCATACTATTCATTGCTCTAGTCAAAGAGGGAACACTAATGAGGGATAACAGAGCTCCAGCCAATGCGCTCACATAGGATCAAATAGATTAGGGTTGTAGTGAGACCAGGCCTGTCTTCGTGGGGCTGACAGGAATGCTGAGATTTTATGAGAAAGGGAAACAAGGTGGCACAGCCCCCAGGCAGATTATCTCAGGCAGGATAGGGTCTGTGGTTGGTTTTTATCTCTTTTATGTTTCTGTAAGGTGGTTCCAGGGAAATCATTATAACTGTGACTGATAGAAGAGAACTATCTATCTAGTTCCAGAAACATGATTGATTGTTCCTGCTCTGAGGTGAAGCCTCAGGTCCACTATGGGCCAACTGTTCCCTCTTGGAAGACGATTTCATCATAAGTGGTCAGCTTCCTGAGACTTCCCTTACTGAAAGGGAGTCTCGATCCTTGTCACAAAGATCTTATCAATCCCATCTGCCCTAGAATCCAAGGTAACTTCAGAAGGCAGCGTGTAGGCAGGAAATAAAGAGAGAAAAGAAACAGAGACAAACAGGTATGACTTAGACCAATGACTGAGTACTCTTTACAGCATTCTCTTACCCCACCCCACCCCCATCACTGTTCTTTGAAATAAAGGAATAGAAAGCTAACAAATATTCAAATAAATAAATATGAACAGCTAACTAATATTCAAATAAATAAATAAATATGAACACTAATGTAACAAAGAAATAACTTCAGAGGCAGCCTCTTATATGTGTATGCTGTTGAAAAGTCTATGGTTAAGGGCTAAGTTGTCGATTGTTTCCATTCAATAATTCATTAGTTTGACAATTTATCCATTCATACATCAGTCATCCTGTTTGAACATCAGTCTCTTTTGGCTGTGAGTTAAAATAGGATCAACATCCCAAATGAACTCTCTCAGTCATGAGTCTGTCCCCTAAAACTTTCTTACTATAACCACTCTTTCTGGCTGGTACTCAAACTGTATTTGCCACGGTACTTTCAGGGTAGAACAGATGGCTCAAGAGTTAAGAAGCCATGATGCTCTTAGGGAGGATCCAGACTTATTCAGTTCCAACATCAGGACCTCACAGACACCTGCAACTACAGCTCCAGAGGGTCTCTATCCTGAAGTCACCAGCACTCACATTAAAATTACCCACACATGGGTACACACACTCACATCATTAGAAAAGTAAAACTAAGTCTTAAAAAACTTAAATGTTGATTTCTGTACTTTCTACTTACTATGTTGATCTTTGCTTTTGTTTTGTTTTGTTTTGTTTTGTTTTGTTTTGTTTTGTTTTGTTTGGAGAAAGAGATAGAGAACCGAAAGTTGGGTAGGTAGGGAGCTGGGGAGGATCTGGGAGAAGTTGGAGGATGGAGAAATATGACCAAAATATATTGTTTGGGGAAAAAAACAATTTTAAGTAAAAAAAAAAAAAGATTTCTGAAAGACCTACCACTTAAATAAAAAGAATTTATAATTATTTTAGAAGTTTGATACTCATAACAGTTTTCACTGTGACTTTGAGAACAGGTGAGTGTAACTAGTAATTTAAAAATCTATCAGTTTCACTTTTATCCCTCTCACTGTCCCTCTGTCAAGCAAGTCTTCCCTCCCATGTCCCTTTTCTGTTCTCCCCCTTTAATGCCCACCTTCACAGCTCTGACGGTAAGCGACTGTGCCTAAGGAATTACAAAATGATTTACTTTTGCCCCTTTCCTATAAACATGTCCAATGAGTTGATTTGATTATTACTTAGCATCAGTTACTCTTGACATAGATGACTTAACCTACATTATCCTTACATTTGTCTGTTGGATCTTTCCCAGCAGGAAACTGCTTACAGTGTACTTCCCAGGCTAATAAATTTGGTTCTCCACGGCTCTTGTAGAACTACTGGGATCCCATTTAAAATGAATGACTGTCAACATCTTCTGTTCACACTCTTCTTTCTCTTCTAGATAGACTTCTGTGAAACACTGAAATACTTGCTTCCTTTTAATTTCAAATAAAAAATGGGACAATAGAACATACCAATAAATCCCTAGACAGGAACTCCCTGTCAAAGGGAGCGGGGAGCCAAGGGCTTTTGCTTCTGTTCTGTGACCATCTCTAAGTGACTATGTTCTGCCTCATATCCAGCCTCAAGTTGCTTTGGTGTAACAAGGGAAATTCATTAAGAATTTAAAAACAGAAATGAATTTTAATGAAAATAAACACAAGTTGATGGGACTTAAGGTTTCTATGAAATATTCAAGAGAAATAACAAGTAGTTAAAAACGGGGACGGGGGGGATGTCTATCATAGACTCAACAGCCTTGGAAAGTAGCAAAGAAAATAGTCTAAATGATACGCTAATGACCTGTGAGTGCTTGATCAAGCCAGCAGGAAGTAGTAACAGAGCTGGAAGTAAAGCCTGACAGTTAGGAGATCTGGACTCTGTGCCAACCTCTGAGCCTGTGGTTTATGTGGCTGCACTGCCAGTATTGTTTCTATATAATACAATGAACAAATACAGCTCTGACATAACTAACACACAATTGTCTTTTATATCCTATTGTCTCTTTAAAATGAATTCAGTGACAGCGCCAGGGAATTTACTAGAACCACTAATTAGGTATGGCTTCAGGATAAAGCCAATATATCTAAGTTCTTTGTATTTCTATGTACTAATAAAGACTCTCTAAAAAGTGAATCAAGAAAACAATACCATCAAAAAGGAAAATACGTGCTTAGAAATAATTTTCAGCAAAGAGGTGACAGATATTTACATTAGAAAATAGAAGACATGAATGGAAAATGTTGGGGGAGACACAAATGCTGGGAATAGGGTTCTCTATTCATAGAACAGAAAAAAATCATTTTATTAGTATGCTAGTTCTACCGAGAGTGACATACAGATTCAAAATAATTCTATCAAAATTCTTATGGGTTAAGTATGGCAATGCACGTCTTTAATCTCAGTGCTAGATAGACAGAGGCAGGTAGATTCCCATGAGTTTCAGAATTATCAGGTAATCAGCAACTGTGCTCCAAAGAGAAAAGCATCCCACCCAATTCATCCTTTCCTATATTCCTCATCACTTTCTAGCCACCTAACTGGTTCTAGGTCTGACCTAGAGACATCCTCTTATTTCAACATGAGACAGCCTAACTATTGTGTCTTCACACCATAAATAAAAATGGAAGATTTATACCCAATTATGAAGCCATCATCGGGATATCCCCGAGTGCCTATTTGTTTGTGTACGTCACTTTTCACATGGGGATCAGCCCTTGTCAGTAACAGTTGTAGACACACGTTAGCAAACTCAACTCATTTCCTAGAGATCACACATAGATGGCACTGGCTGGGACAGACTGCAGCAAACTATAAAACAGATCTCTGAGACAGTGAGTGTTACTGTGAGGGCAGTGACAGCAAATCTTGAACCTATTTTTTTTATATCAAATCTCCATAATTGTTGATGTAGTCTTAAAATGCTTCAGCATGTTTGTTCAGAACTTCTACTAAACTATGCATAGGATAGAGTCACAGGGAAAAATATCATTTCGTGTACAGGTGAAAGAGTCCCTCAGCCTTGCTCAGCTGTCACTCACAGGTGTGTTTGCTGACAGAACTCAGATAAGGAGAGAGTGGGAGCATCACAAATCACTGCTCAGCCTGAAGCATTTGCATAGGAGTACTGAGAACCTTGGACAATCGGTGTTGCTATGGAGAAGTGTGAGCGCTGGGTGAAATGCTCGTTTGCTGTTCAGGATGGATGGGAGCTATGTTCTACCTTCCTTGTGTATTTAAAAACAGTCAGACAGGTCAAACAATGGGACAAGTTTCCTTTAATCACACTGATCTTCTACTAAGCATGCTTCTCTTCCTGCTTTACTTTTCTTTACTGCTCAAGGGCTGGTGCTGATGCAAATGTCAAAGGTCACCATCTACAAAGGGATTGCTCTCCTCTGGGCTGATGTACTTGCAACCTAATTTTAGAATACTTTTTTTTTCAAATGCCTTGAACCAACAGAGCTTAAGCCGCTCAATCTCAGAGATCATTCAAAGAAGAGTGGGATATTACACCATGCATAGAGGTGCACATCCACAGATGAGCAAATTCTTTTACCAGCGACCAGCAAAAAGAAGAATATTTTAAGCAGTATTGGCTGAAAAATAGAGATGGGACATTCATTTATTTCTCAGACTACTTTCACTTACCTTTACAATTTTAATGACAACATGTTGAAAATTCAGAGGAGACATGGCTATAACAACCATCCATCCAACCAGAAGATAAGATTGCCCATCATAACTGTTATTAATAAAATAATCACTTATTATAGTCACTTGTTACCAAAACCCTGAAGAATTTCCTGATACAAACCACTCACAAGATAGCAATACTTGAAACTAGAAAGCTGACATGTCTTGTTGGTGAGTAATACAGACAAAATGTGTCACCTGTCTGAACCTACCTTTTTAATTATATCAACAAATTAAACCATTTGTCAGAGCCCTAAGAATGTTAAAGCTTTTGTGAGAACATTAAACACTACTAAGTACTGGTTTACTAAGTATATGAACAGACAAACCCAAATTATAGTTATGACAAGTTGAGGCTAGTAATATATATGAATGAACATAAAGATCTGCAAGCTTTCTAAGCCCTGGATCAAATTTTATATGCCAAATTTTAGTCCTAGAGAATCTGAGTTACTACCAAGCAAAATGAAGCAAAAAAAACAAATGCCTATTAATTTAATTATACAGTAATTAAGTATAGAACTAAAACTGAATTAGCCAGGAAAGAAAAGAGGAAAGAAGGAAAGAAGAAAGGAAGAAAATAGAAAGAGAGAAAGAAAGAGAGAAGAAAGAATGAAAGAAGGAAGGAAGAAAAGAAAGGAGCAAAGACAGGACAGACAGAATGAGTCATAAGCTTAAGAGACAATAAGATAGTCCCTGAGATTCTGTTCAGTGACCTCTAGTAGACTCATTGTATCACAAGAGAACGTGCTTTCAGTTGTATATGCTATGCTGCATCACAAATCATCCAAAATAAAGTCAAAGGAGACTCTGAACATACTAGAAAGCCTCAGATGCACTGGTTCTCACACATCAGTCAATGCCTAATACAAAACGGTGCCTAAAGACAAAACACACTAATGCCAGGCATCTTACACACTAACGATAGGCATCTTTGGTGGGCAGATGATTTCAGAATTGTGAAAGTCCCAATAGAGCATCTCATCTGCTCATGAGAAAGCCACAAGCAACACAAAGAACAATGAATGACTGCTTGTCATCAAGATGTCACAGGATAACAAACTCTGGGCTCTTAGTTTCTGAAATGGTACATTTTATCATAGGAGGAAAGGAACATTGATTCTAGCTCACATGAAAGGAAGAGTTCAATGGTAAATCTGCAGGGTCTCTGTCTCTTTACTTTTAGAGAGGGCTGGCAAGACAGGCTTGGAAAGAAGCCCTGGTCTCTTCATACCTGAATGAGCCACTAGAATGTTGAAAGTTCTGTGTCAGCTACCAAATCATTGTACTGGCCATAAGTGACTGACTTTCCATCAGCAACTTGCCTTTATCTAAAGAAAGTGCCAGGAAATACATACACTGGAAAAATAGTTGCTTTAATTTTGGGCCAAAACTGAAGAGAGACTCAATCTCAGCTGACACTTCCTCCATTTCTGAACTAGAGTTTAGGAAACAAACAGAGGGAAGCCAGAAAACCTTATCTGCAGGTTCAGCTACGGACCCCGGAATGGGACCCGAGTATGGAGCCATTTCAGAGCAGGCTATTTTCATCCATTCCTACAGGGAGCTAGAACTAAAAAGGAAACTTTTATTTAAAAAAAAAAAAACAAATCCCAATTCCAAAGAGGGTCACTGCAGTATTTCCAAAGTAAGCCAGACCGAGAATGGCAATTTCCTTCATCTTAAGTTTGAGGAAGCTCTGTTATAATCTTGATAAGAAAATTGCATCAAGCATCCCAACTAATATTTATAAGGCAGTCCGTTTTCCACCAATGCAGTTTGAGAAACTCAGAGTAAGTTGAAGTTTGCTAACTGTTGAGTCAAGAAGAATTTAATGAGAACATGTGACACATGAGTTAAATATGAGTTAAATAATGTGGACAAATATCTTGATAATTTCATCAATTAGAAAGTGAACCTCGCATCAAAAAGGTTAGAAAAGGTCTTGATAAAAGATAGAGAGAGAAAGAGAAAGATGAGAGCTGGTACAAGAATTGGTTTTCAAACTCTCCATGGTTGTCAACCCTACTTCCTTCCATCTTGGGACCATTAATTGGGTTATTTTTGCTTATTTCTTTTGGTGCCTGGGCCTTAAATGGGCTGACTAACTTTGTGAAACAACAGATAGATAATCTGATAGCAAAAATCTATTCAGGTACATTATCATAAGTTAGCTATGGAGGACCACGAGACTCAAGATGAGGTTGTTACTCTATCCAGAGTGCTCCTAAATCCCATCTTCACCGAACCTAAAAGAGGGGACTTCTGCCCCTAGACCAAGCAGAGAGGGGCCACCCAGAACCCCCTCTGACTGGCGATCTGAATTCTTGCTTAGGCTGCGAGGCTAAGCACTGCAAGGGAATATAAAAAGTTAAAAATATGTTTCTAGGTTTCCTGAGGGACAAGCCTGACTGAATAGGGATTGATGTCAAAAGTATCCCCTCTCCAGGAAAAAAACATTGGGATGGGTATGGCCCTCATGCCTCACTGGACAATGACAGGAGGACTGGAGGCATTACAACATCCTCTTTACTGGAGGTGAGGCCTCTATCCCCACCTTGGCAAGATTAGAATCGCCAAGGCCCTTATATACTTGGAGAAGGGAGGAGATGTCAGGGGCAGCCCTGCTTATACACTGAAAGTCTAAAATCAGTCATAAGTCTAAAATCAGCAATAGGCCTGACATACATGCCTGCTAATACAAAGTCTTGGGTCTCTGTGGAAAAACACTGAAACAGATGGCTATAAGCTATTGTAAACAGGCAGCTTTTGTGGAAATTTACCAGCCTGGGTAGTCATAGACCTTGTAAATAGGCAGCCTTGGCAGATAGTACCAACTTAGATAAGGACAAATGAATCATAGGCAGAGTCATAGTGACCTCTCCCCTGAACCTTCACCCAGCTGATACCCTGTTCTGAAAGATATCTGTACTCCCCCTGAACACCTATGCTCCTGTGTCATCCCCTTCCCCACATCCTGCTTTTTTGTGTTTATAACCCCTGTGTTAAAAAGTAAAAAATATGATTTGATAAAAAAAATTAAAAAGTGAACTTTAAAAGATTGGTTTAATAAAATTTTTTTAACATGTTTTGTGTCCTGTTCAAGTAATTATTGATTAAACACAGAACAATGTATACTCAGAAGTGAAGGCTTAAAATGATAATTAAAACAATAAAGTAAATAAATACTAATTAAAGCAGAATATAAATGCTGTATAGTGACTCCAGACTCCAAGTTCACTTAAATTATTAATAACAAAGTGTGTCTTAGAGTCCCTGACGTGCATTGAAAGCTACTGTATGTACTGCATACATCTGCATACATATCAACCAAAGCCATGTAAATAGATAGCTAAACATTCCTTTTCACTCTTTATTGTAAACAGTTAACAGTTGTTGGGGGATAATTTAACGACAGTATGTAATCCAACTGTTTTCCTATCAAAATTGTAATTTAAAACAGCAGGCATAAATTGATGGTGCTGAAGGAAATTCTGCATCTCTAAACGACGTTTGACTACACAAAGAGATCAAATCCATACCTCATCTCTAGCTCTTTAAAATGCCTTGGGAGAGAGTTAAAATAACAACTCAAGCAGAGGCAGCTGCAAAGCAAAGCTGACTGGTTCAAGCACCTCATTATTACAGTTTCTGCAAACTGTGGGTACTGAAGGGAAAGATATTTTTACTGCAGCCAGAAAATGGAAAGGAGGAAACTGTAGCCAAGTGTTGTCACATTAAAAACAGAACCAAGCCCTCATGAGCGTCCCCAGTTTTTCCTTCAAGCAAATCAAAGATGCTTCACTTACTGTAAGTCCAAGCTGCCTATGATCAGCTTGGTTTAAAAGACAGAGCATTTAGGCTAGGCCCAGACACACATTTTCATTAGCTGCAAACTTAGAGACTGGAAAATCCCGTGTCAGCTATGAATGGAGATGTTCAAGAACATATGATCGGTGGAGATGTTCAAGAAACTGTGGTTAACATTGCATTCTGGGAAGGAATAGCAACAACTTTCAAAAGCCAAAGTCTTTCTCCAGAAAGAAGACTTTTCATAGCAAAGCACCACAAAGGGCCAGGATGTTTCCAATGGGTTTGTTGTTATCAGAATTACTGTTCTTTTTGCCATCTAAGACACCATGTCAGTAAATAGAGTTATCTGCTAGACGAGGTACTGGGAAATGTCTACCATAATTAGGTAAGTAAGAATGACTTGTGTATAAAACATGGGCGATTGCTGATATCTTGTAGATCCACGTTCAAAAGTAGCATAAATAAGACAAATCTGAAGAGCCTCTGATCAAAAGCAACAATAACAGTCTACGAACTTTATGGCATTCTTCTCTGAAGACTTCAAAGCCTCAAATAAATTGTGTCATGAGCCAGTAAGTCCATGGACAGATAGGGAAAATACCATTCTCTTTACCACATGGGCATAATATCTGAAAAGATAAAAGGACTAGCCTTCACTCGGGCTTTTCTCCAGTGAAAGGGCACCATATAAATCTAACAGGATGCTTCCAAGGAGAGCCATGTCATTAACTTAACCAATAAATAAATAAAAAACTACTGATATTCATAGTTATCATTATAATTTTCACACACTGAATGTCCAGTACTCTCATACAACTAGTCAAGCTTCCGACTGCCTAGCAAAATCAGCTTGGATTTTTGATATCTTAAAGCAAATCTCTACTGAATCCACATAGCCCTGATTAATGCAAAAATCCATACACTAGTGTTCTTCAGTTTATGTGACTCCTTGTGTATTTATTTATTCTTTCACCAAATATATTCCCCTACTACAATTTACACTCCCATGCCATCAAAATGCTTAATGTCTGTTGTAAAGAGGGAAATTTTTGACATTTTTATAACTTTCCCCATTCATTGTCGTCATTGTTAATGTTGATACTTGATTATCTGATTGTTTCCAATGTGGAATTTGGAAATAGAGATGAAGCTCACTGACCTAGCACTTGTCCAGCATGAGTGAGGCCATTGTGTACTAAAAAAGATAAAATAACACTGGCCTGGTGGCTTTAATCTAAGCTTCTTAGGAGACTGAGATAAGAGGAATAATCACAAATTCAAAGCTGGTCTGGGCAAGCTTAGTGGTAGGGCATTGGACTAGCATCATGAAGATTTATGTTCAACCTCTAGTTACATAGAGAGATGTTTATTTCACACCAAGATGGAACACACAGATTATATATATTAAGAATGAACTGGAAAACCTTTTAAGACAGTGAATCATTTAGTTCTCTGCCATTCCACAGTGTAGTCCGCACTGCCCCACGTTTGAGGGGCACTATGTTGCAGACCACTCTACCCCACGTTGGGCACCAAACTGTAACAACACGTTCTGTTCCGAAGGTCAGGGTCTAGCAAGAGAGAGAATGGGGGGAAGAAGGGGAAGAGACTTGAAGAATACAGACAAGCCAGAGGGTCTGTAAGTCTCGTTTACTGTCTCCCATAGACTATATTCACACCTCCTATTGACTCCAATTATCTCCTATTTGACACTATTACAAGGAAATCTTGGGTATTTATAAGCACAAGCAGGAGAACACAGGTGAAGACATTTTACCACATGCACCATGCAGCTGGGGTCACTAAACAGCAAAACAAGCTATGTAGGATAAACAAGATATTTATCAGAGTGTGCTTCAGCTGTTGTAGGCTGTTGAAAAACAAATCTCTTATCAGGGTATATGACTCCAAATGGCTGCAAAGATGATAGCTGCTTTCTAGCCACTTTCTGCTAAAAAGTCGGCTCCCAACACCACAGTGCTTTGCTTTTTAAATGGAATGATTATTATACTAAAATTAATTTTAGGTATTTTTACTGGTGATGGTTTAAATTGAACCGAGGATTTAGTACCTGCCACGCAAGTAATCTATCCTCAGCCTAAAACCCAGGATTTTACACATCAGAAACATGTATATGTTTCTCTCTAAGAAATGGTGGTGACATTTTCAGAACGTCAAGATGTCAAGTTGGCTTTGTTCATTATCTGCAAGCAACATAACTTCAACTCCAGGGGAATCCAAGAGTCTCTTCTATTCTGATTTTCATGGACACACCCAGACTTGCCTAGATGCACATGATTAAAATTAAATTTATATATACTCTGTATATTCTCTCTTCACACACATAAATATGTGCTGTGCATTTATTCTTCTGAAGTTGGCATTATTCTAAGTGTATTATCAGTATCAAATATTTACCTATCTATAGCACTTCCGAGTGATGTTCTCAACTTAAAAGAATGTTACCTATTGGAGCTCACCTAGAACTTCTATCTATAGCCTTTACTGATGCATTTAGAAAATGAAGACGATGTAACATCTTCGTAACACTTGCTACAGAGACTTATTTCTAAAGCCCCAACACTACTATCAGACAGCCTTAAATTTTTAAATTAATTTTCATAACCAGTTTTGAGTGCTGTCAGAGAGGATTACCTGTTCTATCTTTCACTGTTGGCTGTCATCTGATACCCAAATTGTTCTTTTAAAAAGATCTTACAATGGTGGGTAGATAGAGAAGATAATGTTTTTAAAAACTAGTTGATCTTGAGTGCTTTCTCTATAGAAAATGCATTTATTGTGCTACATTAATGACAATTAACATAAAACACAGTTCTAAATGAATTAAATAAGCTAATGTGACCTGCCTCTCAGATGTATATGGGTCAGTTGGCAAAAGTTATGTCACCTTTATGTGGTTTGTAGATGGCACAAGATCCCATGAGTCTCTAACATTATGAGTGAGATTTATTTATTTAAAATCAATTCTTTTCATATAATATATTCTGATTATGGTTTGCCCTACACCGACTCCTACCAGATCTCCCTACATCCCCCTCACCCAAATCCACAGCCTTTCTCTCTCATTACAAACAATACAGACACCTTAAACTAACAATATGACAAAAAAAACCCAAACAAACCAGAATAGAACAAACTAAACAAACACAGATAAAAGAATAGAGAGCCAAAGAAAAAGCACAAGAAACATGCATAGATGCAGAGACTCACATGTACACACACACACACACACACACACACACACACACACACACTCAGAAACCCTATAAAAACAAAAAGCCAGAAACCATAGTATATATGACATGAAAGACCTGTAAGATAAACAAACAGACAAACAAAAAACAGAGTTTGTTTAGGCTACCTTTTCCAGGCATGAAATCTGTCATTAAGAGTGTTTTGTATTCCCAGTAAGATTCCATTAGAAAAAATGAATTTTTCCATTTGCTAATTTTCCTTATTAATGGCTATCAATTTTGAGATTGTTTCTTGCTTAGGGATGGGGACTTGTGTTCATTTCCCCTCTCAGTGCTAGGAGCCCATCTGGGCCAGATCCATGCAGCCACAGTCTCTGTGAGTCCCTCTGTGCATTGATCCTGCTGTGTCTAGAAAGACTCATTTCTTTGGTGTTCCCCAACCCCTCTGACTCTTAGAATCTTTCTGCATCCTCTTCTTCAGGGTTCCCTGAGCCTGCAGGGATTTGATGGAAACACAAGAAGGACTTTTATTTGTCTTACGGAACAGCATTTTTTAGTCTAGAGTGTTCCAACACATTTTTGAACTGTGCTGTTTTGTGTATGAAAACTTTTAGCTGTCAGTAAAACCACCATGATGTCCTTGAATAAACACTATACACTGTAAGTCACATGTTCTGATACACAGTGAGTGGAAGCCACTGAGGCCGAGGAAGAATAATGGCTTTAAGAACTCAGCTGTATGCCGATGGAAGTTTCACTTTGCTCAGCCATGCTTCACGTTTTACAGGGAAGAGTAAAATGCTCTGTAGGATTGTGCCAGAAATTTACATCTTAGAGATGCGATAGAAAAAGAAATATCTCAAGAGAGAGAGAGCCTCAGGGAAGAGGGATTCCCAAATCTTTCTATTTCCAAAAACATCCCATATCACATACTATTTAGTTTTATTTTTTTTTAAGTTTATAATATATTCTGATCATATTTCTTTCCCTCACATAGCTCCTCCCAGTTCCTTCCTAGTGTCCTACACACAAAAATCTATTTGCAATCAATACCTGCTGAGAAAGGGAAAATTCGGGCTTTCCCCTAATGGAGTTTCACTAGTTATGTCAAAACCACACTTTTGTTTTGATATGTAGAGCATTCTCTGAAGCATAGAGAAGGACAGAAGGACTTGGGTGAAGAACTCCTAATTTGTTTGGTAAGTCTGTTAACTGTGTAGACCTGCTGAAACCATCAAAACCTGTACAACTAATTCTAAAAAAAACAGACACAGAACAGACTATGCCATGTTTCTGTTTCTTTGGCATTAGTCTTGGGCAAAATAAGGTTGTAAGTAAGCCATTGCAATGGCTCCTCATAGACTTCCATTCATACACACATGACCTCAGGCTCACTTAGACTAGAGCCAGAAACAGTTTATTTCAGTAATCTCCGTCACTTATCCCTGACCTAAGCCAAACCATTGATAAACTGCTTGAAAGAAAACTAATTTACATAAGTTGTGCCTAAGCAGTGACATGCATAAAATGTATATAAAACCATAAAAGGCTAAATTCTGATTCAGAGGACAAAAGATGCTGCTATTGTTTATATTTTGGTATTAAGTAAAATGAATTATTTCTTAGTTCTTACATCTTTGTGCTTCTTTTGAAATTGCATTCATCTTCCTCAATTTTGATCACTGCTTTTCTTTTGTAAGTACATTTTTAATTTTTTTTTATTTTACTTATTCACTTTACATCATGCACATTGTTCTCTCCCAATTACTCCTTCCCACAATTCTTTCCCCACCCCATCCCCTTCTCCTCTGAGTAGATAGGGCCCCCTCCTCCAGGTATCTCTCCACCCTGACACATCAAGGGGAGCTAGGTGCTTCCTTTCTCACTGAGGCAGACAAGGCAGCTCAGATAGAAGAACATATCCCACATACAGGCAACATCAGTGGATAGTCCCCACTCCATTTGTTTGGGAAACCCATGAAGATCAAGCTACACATCTGCTACATATGTGCAGGGGGGCCTAAGACCAACCCAAGTATGTTCTTTGGTTGGTGGTTCAGTCTCTGAGAGTTGCAAGGGTCCAGGTTAGTTGACTCTGTTGGTCTTCCTGTGGAGTTCCTATTTCCTTCAGGGTTCCAGTCCTTCTTCCTATTCTTCCATAAGAGTCCCCAAGCTCTAGCCATTGATTGGCTGTGGGTGCCTGCATTTGTGTGAGTCATCTGCTGGGTGGAGCCTCTCAGAAGACTGTCAGGCTAGGCCTCTGTCTGCAAGCATAACAGTGTCGTTAATAGTGCCACGAACTGGTGCCCATGGGATTGGTCTAAAGTTGGGCCTGTAATTAATTGGCCACTCCCTCAGTCTCTGCCCCATCCATAAACCTTGCATTTCTTGTAGACTGGATAAATTTTACGTCAAAAACTTTGTGTGTCCCTATCGCTCCATTGGGGTTCCTTCCTGACTACAGGAGGTGGCCCCCTCAGATTCCATATCCATAATGCTATGAGTCACAGCTAAGCACATCCCCATTGATTCTTGGATGCCTCCCTTATCCCAGGTCTGGGTCTCTTTCTAGAGATGCCCCCTAACTCCCCACCCCTGTCACTTTCAGATTTTCATTTATTCTCATGAATATCTGGCTATCCTACCAGTCCTGTCCATCCCCACACCTGATCCTGGAAACCCCCATTCCTGTCCCTGTACCCTTTCCCACCCAGTTCCTTCCATCCATCTGCCTCATAAGCATGCTGTTGGCCCTTCTAAGTGAGATTCAAGTGTCCTTGCTTGTCTTTATTTCTTGTTTAGCTTCCTTGGGTCTGTAGAGTATAACATGGGTGTTCTTTATTTTATGACTGATATCCACTTATAAGTAAGTACATACCATGCTTGTTTTGGGGGGACTGGGTTACCTCACACAAGATGATATTCTCAACATCCATCCATCCATTTGCCTGCAAAATTCATGATGTCTTTGTTTTAATAGCTGAGCAGCATCTCATTGTGTAGAAGTACCACATCACCTTTATCCATTCTTCAGTTGAGGGAAATCTAAGTTGTTTCTAGTTTCTGGCTGTTACAAATAAAGCTTCTATGAACATGGTTGAGCACGTGTCTTTGTGAGATGGTGGAGCATCTTTTGGGTATATACCCCAGAGATCACTGTTCTTTTTATCCTTTTTCTTATGCTATGTCTCTAAGAAATGCTAAGATTCATTTCCTTCAGTACTCAGCTATTTCTGAGGAAGCCACATGTACCCCACATTTTGGTGACATTTGGTGATCATCAAATGACTACATTGGAATGGAAAATTAGAAGAGGCATCCCAGCTCCCAGGCACAGACACTCAAATGCTTTCAACTCATTTACAGTCCAGAATTGTAGGTTCCATTAGCAGAATGATAGCTTTCTCATGCCAGAAAATAGAGACAGATCAGCAAGAGTAACAGCCAGAGTATTTGCAAACCACACTACCTTGACAACCATTCTGTCTTAATCTCCATACCAGTTTTCTCTTTAATAAGCTTCTAATATCTATTTATTATGAATATTTATACATAAATAAATTATGTATAGATATTGTATATATTACAAATACTTCATTGGAACAATTATTTTGCTAAAGGCCATAGTTACAAATTATCTTTGCTTAAGCCTACTGGTAAATTAGTTCAGAATAACACTCTTCTGGTGACTTTCGTTCTGACAAAACCAGTAGTCCATCTTGACTTGAGGATCCCTTGATGCTGATGCTAAGTAAAGCTCTACCAGAGACAGAGCCTTGCATAGGAAGGGATTGGGGAAGGTACTACTAACAAATCATACAATAGTGTTAAACAGCATTAAGTTATCTGCACTGTAATTCTACCTACTGTCATTTAGCTCATTTCAATGATTTCTTTGATTAACATAAATATGTCTAGTGTTCCTTCTATATGTTATGGCATGACTATAAGAGACAAACTATCAGAGGTCCCAATGGGAAACCGGTATAATCAGAACCAAAAAAAAATCCTACAAATTGTTTACTTTAAAACCAAAATTATTCTTCTAGTTAGTTATCTTTCAAAATGTAATTGTATCAACCTCATATAACTCAGTTAATTTACTGAGATACTTAAACATGAGTTTGTAACTAATCCATCTTGGCATAGTCACCAAGATTTGTTTCTTTAAAACAGATGTTCTATCAGTGAATTTGCTGAAAAAAAAATTTTTTTTCTATAGTCATAGTGGGTGGCTGGCAGCTTATGCTTTGAAAATGTTCCAGTCATAATCATTGTGGTCACATGGTGAGGAGAACTTGGGAGACATAATAAGTCATTTATTCATATGCTAAAATAGGCTCCTGAACTCTTAATTCACTAACCCCTTAGACCTGCCCACTCTTGGCTCACCTCGATGTGGAGAGTGGGTGGCCATCTACTCAAGAAGTCCTGTTGATTTCTGGTCTAGTTTTCACAAGAGACTGTCCACCCTCCTGTTCTGCTGGTTAAGCTTTAAAATAGAGGGAGGGCCACTCCTTAATCAACAATGAGGAACTGTTTCTTGCCAGAGAACAAGCTCCTGAATCGTTGCTAGCTGATTTCCACCCGGAGCCATCTGAAAGGAATTTCAGTTCTGGAGATGATTCTGAAGAATATAAGCACGTCACTTTCTAGACAGCTAAACTCCCACCCCTAAATGGTACTGTGCCATCAAAAAGCTTTGTCGGCCTCTGACAAGACAGTTACTTTGTTGTAGTTGGCCCTCAGCTTACATTAATGGATGCCCTTAAAAGGGTCTTTCAAAGCTTTATAAAACAGACTACTGTAATTACTTAATAATGTCATTAAAATGTCATCCACTAGCACCCGGAGTCCTCGAGACAAAGACACACTCAAGGAGTAGGCCTCTGGCTCTGACCTCAAACAACAAGGGCATCTTCTCCTCTCTAGTGACAAACTTCTCAAAGCTGACCAGAGCATCTTTGCTTCAACTACAAAGAAGCTCAGAGTTCACGCTATTAACTCAAATATGTAACTATGCGAGTCTTTACAAGTAGGCATTTCTTCTATATTTTCACTAAAATTTTTTATGACCTTGAGCTTTTGCTTCATGTATTTATCTATGGATGTTTGTAAATATCATTGAAAGACATCCCAAAAAGTTTGTTAAAAAAGATATCCCAAAGCAAAAGGGAAAAGTAAAATACAGCATTATATGAAACGTATTACTGGGGGAGAAGAAAACAAGGAGATAAAATGGCAATAATAAAAAAGTCTACAATTTCTCCCTGTTTCTGTTTGCTTTTAAAAAAGCATCAAATCAGTTTCTTGCAGTGTTATTTGATATGTAAATTGTATTACACATTAAATAAAGCATGGTGATTTTTTTCTATTAAAAACCTCTCGACATGAGCAGTAAATGAAATATAGGTGGTAAACGCTCATTCAGAAGTGAAACAGCTTTAACATTCACATAGAGTGAGGTCGAAGGAGAAGCTGGCCAAAGGAAGAAACTGTATACTCACGGGGTTGCAGTAAATGAAAAGAAATGTGAAACAAAGGCTTGTCTGCGGCAGGACAAGAATGAATACTCTGACGCAAGCACAGAAACAAAGTCATTCAAGCCATGTGTCAACGATGAAGGCAGTTATTCCATTGTGTAATTGATGTTGTACTCTGGGGCAAGAATGACCAAACCTCAGTGACACTCTGTCATGGGCACAACATGTCAGAAATACAGATGAACACATTGGTGTCTTCCCACAATGTCAGACTTTATTGGCTAACAATAAATTCACAAGGTACAGCTTTTGTAGAGGGGGAGAAGGGAGAGCAGTATCAATTTGCCAAATAGTCCAACTTCTTTGATTCTCCTGGCTGAGGCAAACATGTTCTTTCATTTGAATCTTAATTTCCATTACTAACTTTCAAATCACACATTACACATCACACAGTAGCTATGTGCTTTTCAGAGTGTGTACATCCATGTTTGTGTGTATATATATATATGTGTTTGTGTATATGTACACATGTGTGTACATGTGATTGTATATATATATATATGTGTGTGTATATGTGTTTGTGTGTATGTATGCTTGTGTGTATACATGTGCTTGTGTGTAGGTCACAGAATACCTATAAAGGATTAAAGAGGCCTCAGTAGAGTTTAAGAAGGTCTAACCATGAAGAGTCAAAGTCTAAGCTGATAGAAATTCAGAATGTCTCAGTTGGAGTCAAGTAATTAACTGGGCTGACAGTCTACTGCAAATGCAGCTATAAAATCAAGTAAGTAGTAGCCTAGATCAAAAATTTTAGCAGAGCCACAACATTGAGTTCAGCTGAGCAAGTTAGGTACAGAACTAGGAATGGCAACCGATAGACATGAATGGCAAGACTAAGGCAGATGCATAAACAGGGCAACGAATGATGGAGGGTCCAGATGGATGAATAAGCAGTCATGGAGATGACAATGCATGCAAACCTTGCTAACTACAAGAAGACCTGAAGCCCCCGGAACATACAGGAGGCCTCTGTATATTGTTCCAGTAATGCACACTCCTGGTTATCAGAAGACAGGTCAGTGGGAAGGCCACCATTTTAGTGCTAGGTGTCCTCTTCCCTGTTGGATTCAGTTGACTGAACAGAGCAATTTCTGCAAACCTGGAGTGTCTTGTAAGTTCTCTTATCTGGGTTCCATGATACGATTTCTTGACATGTTCCTCCAGTTACTTCTGATAAATTTATAGGATGGCACCTTTTTTACTTTCAGTATTAAATTATTTATCAGTTTGCTCCACCATTATTGGTCCAGACAAATGGTACCAAGGTGCAGAGTCATTCTCCATTCTCAAAATAGAGCCAAAAGGTGCTTGTAAAATGAAGTCTCTCTGGCAAGTTACAGTCTTAAAGAAAACAAACCACTGTTTTATATAATATGGAGTAACTTGAAACAGCTCTACAATATCCACCTGCCCCATCCAGCAGAGCACTAAACAGGGGTCCAGGGAGGTCACCTGAAAGAGAGTGGGGGGCTGGGAGGACAGGCAGATGCAAAGAACGAGCAGCTTGTCTATAGTCTGATCAAACTGCTGATTTTACTTTTTTCACACAGGGATTATATACACAAAAAGGCAAGATGTGGGGAAGGAGATGATACAGGAGAGTAGTTATTCAAGGGGAATTCAGATATCTTCCAGAACAGAGTGTCAGCTGGGTGAAGGTTCAGGGGACAGATCACTATGACTCTACCTATGATTCACTTGTCCTTATTTAAGTTGGCACTATCCACCAAGGCTACCTGTCTACAAGATCTATGATGACTCAGGCTGGCAATTTTCCACCAAAGCTGCTTGTTTACAATAGCTTCTAGCCATCTGTTTTAGTGTTTTTCCGAAGAAACTCTAGACTTTGTGTTAGCAGGCTCAGGCCTATTACTGATTTTAGGCCTTCAGTGTATAAGTAGGGCTGCCCCTGATATCAACCATGCTGTCATCTGTGTGAGCTTGATTTAAACTATCTTATTCACAAAAATTTGATCATCTTACCAATCTTTGATATTCTACTACAATTGTTTTATTTAATATAGTCAACTCCATAAATTTTCTTAACACATCAATAGGCTCAAATTTAGTGCACTCAGGATGGTAGGACTCCTGCCCTATAATTACCAAGTTAAAAGTGATGAAGTAGGCTGGTGGTCTCTGATGGTGAAAAGTCTTTTACATTTAATGCTCCTCCGCATGACTTCTTGTTGACAGACCAACAGGAAGTCTCTGGTCCATCAAGCAACTTCATGATTGTTCTCTGAGGCCAGCAAACTTCAGTTCGTGATACCTAGGACTCTTGATACCTAGAACTCCAGTAATACCTAGAATCACTAAAAGTGCAAATGCTAGGCTCTGCCTCGAATCTCTGAAATGTATATAATTCTTGATTCAAGGACTCACCCCAGTGTTTCAACAGCCTTGCAGTTGGTAATACACCTCCTGAACTAGGAAATCATGTGACTACAGGGAGCAGACATTTGTTCATTCACAAGTATGTGGAATGTACATGATCATACAAGAGAATGGAAGTAAACCCAGAAAAGGAAAAGTCAATGATGTCTCGCATTCTGCCATTAGAAAGTCAAATGTGAGTTTTGGTGCTCATGACTAACTTGCCTTTTAATGTATTATTTGCATATTTGTCCCTGTGCTGGATTTCATTCGTGTTTGGGGCTAAAAAAAAAGAAGTTTAGCATCAAGCTTACTGAGCAACATAATACCAAGCCTTCCTAGCCACTTGGCTTTCTTAACTAATTATCCTCAAACAGACAACGTGACTTACCCCCCAGTTCCTAAGTCACTCTGCGAATGATAAAGTTTCCTCGTAGTTTTAGCTCCACACAGGGATCAACATCACCAGAGCAATTTAGTCACCCCTAATGTAAAACCTCACAGCTGTTTAAACAGTGTGTGGCCCATAACAACAGAACAGTGTAGGGCAGGAAGTAAAGAGGGATCCTGTTTCTAATTGAACTTCTGATGGGAGTAGAAATAGGTGATATTTGATTACCTAGATCAGAGTTCATTTGCTTATCATGAATTTTTCAACCACCACACACACACAAACACACACACACACACACACACACACACACACACACACACACACACACTGCTGAAGTTCTTTCACACTGAGGAACCCTACCACTATGCAATTGCCACTTAAATATGGATACCAGTATAGAATCTGCTGCTATCTTCACCAAATGCAGGTGCATGTACTTTCAAAATGTCTCTATCCTGTTATAGTTGAAAACATTACCTTCTTCATTACTAGGAAAAATGATTTAGGAAAAAACCAATTAAAAGGCATAACAGGGAATGTAGATATATTGAACTTTTTAACCTAAATTAGAGATATTAGTAGACAGGTTTTCAAATAAAACACAGGAATATATGTAGTTACATATATCACCACATTAGCACGTCCATACTGGAACAGAGCAAAAATGAATGGACTCTGAACAGTCTTATTATTTAAAATCAAGTACACAAGTGATTTTAATGAGAAAATGTGTTCATCATTAACTCTCTGCATCCATGGAAGACAAGGGAGAAATAAAAGCAGCACTGGTCTTTTGTCATCTTTATTTATTTATGTTTATTAAAGATCTTGTTGTCATTAATCCCACTACTCCTGCTATTGTGAGTTTGAATAACTAGCATCTTAATCATGGAGTGCTTAGACATAATTAAACCACCTTAGCTTGAAAGTATCAGTTGTGAAAGCAAACAGCAGGCAGTTTAGAGTTGCTGTCTGCAGGAAGCACTGCTTCTGCTCATAACTGACTCGGCAATAATGGCGGTTATGTGAATTACAGTAAAATTATACAATTACATACCACTCTGCAGGCAAAACACTAAGACAATATTCCCAGATTTCTTTCTCATCTACAGAGTATAAGATTTCTCCTCTGTCTTTTGGAAGTTTTCCACATGTAACTAATCTCTTCTCTTGTGTGAGATCTGCTGAGGGGTGGAATATAGAAAACCATTCATGAAAGTCCAGGCAACTCAGTTTCACACTTCTTTGCTAATATTATTTTTAAAACACACCCAAATACTGTTTCCTGTAGAAATTCCCCTTTGACACTTTTAAAGTCTCTAAGATATAAAACTTGACATCTATCTTATGGGTCAGATTTAATCATGGAATTAGACATTAGATTTAGTAACGGAAATTGACCATAATCTTGGCTTTCGGGTTTTGAATTTACAGAAGGAAGGAAAAAAGGAAAGAAGGAAGGAAGGAAGGGTGGGAGGCAGGGAAGAAGGGAGGAAGAGCAGTGAGGAAATGGAGAAATGAAAGAGAGAGAAGAAAAAAAGAAGGAAGAAAGGGGAAAGAAAGGAGAAAAAAGGAAGAGGTGTGGGGGAGAGATACATGTCAATGATATTACCTAAGACAAGGATTCTCTAAAATATTTTATGTTTTTAAAAAGTCCTGAAATTTATATCAGCTATATACTTTATTTCACCCAACTTCCTTGCCATAAGAAAAGAATATATTACAGCATGCTTTTATAGAGTGAAAAATTAAAAACAATAGATTTTTAAAAGACATTAGACCACACATATATAGATGTAGAGGTAAAGGTAGAGATAGATACTTAGACAATGCACCTCATCAATTCAATGACTTTAGGATTTTTAAGGTAAATGGTCAGCTCAAGAATAAAAGATGAGGAGGAGGAGGAGGAAGAGGAGGAAGAGGAGGAGGAAGAGGAGAAGGAAGAGGAGGAGGAAGAAGTGTGCACATGCACATATGTCCTCTCCAGTCTCCTCTCTCTCTCTCTCTCTCTCTCTCTCTCTCTCTCTCTCATTGTCTAGTAACTTTAAAAACAACATTTTATTTCACTTCCATCTCTTAGTCAACTAACATGCAAGTAACAAGTTAGTACAACCGGCATGACCATTCTTGAGGGAGATGTCACAAAGTAGAATCTGTTGAATTTCATGTACTCTGTAAAAGGAGACAGAGAGTTCAGGATGACATATTTTAAACTGGAGCAAACCAGTTTTCCTAAAAATGTGATAGGCTGTAGCAGTAAAAGTGAAAAACATTTTTCTAGGGCAAGCTCTCCAGACAAGGGCATCAGACTACAAGTTGTGGACCAAAGGACCCACTGGAGTCTTGTAAAATGAGATGTGGGAAAATACCTTGGTGACAATGTGTAGAAGAGAATTACATCAAAAACAAATAAGCCAGCATGAACTTCATTTCAATCATCTAAGGTGGAAGCCATTGGGGACATGGATTAGTAATAAGAGTCGCTGACAAAGACACACAAAATTAAAATGCAAAATAAATGCTATATAACATAATCACATTTGTTTCAGCATGTGTTCCAAGATCAAATGACATCCTTTAACAAAGCAAAGACACAAACCCTGAAGCTACTTTTGTACCAACCCAATGGTAGGTAACTGTGAGAATAAAAAAGAGATGTTAGAACTACAGAGTAAGAGCTACTGGAGAATCCCGGACTCTGGGGATGAGAAGAAAATGAAAACAGCAATGCTCACAATGTAGAAGAAGAACCTGAAAGAGTGGGCACTAGGTCCTCTGGGGAAAACACCATGAAATTATGTTAGAGTGTGGTTGTTTCCTTCCAGCATAACACGATCTCCATCGTGGAGGGGAGACTACCCTGTCAAGGTTCCCGTGACAATTGAGAAGGACGAAATTTAGGATAATGGGATAGAGTAGAGACACTCTTTCATAGTAAAAGCAGGAGAAGAGAGTCACGGGACCTACGCCCAAGATTCCAGCTCTTTCTCCTTCCTGCCTTCCCTCAGCTGCAAGTGATTTGAGGAGACGTTACCATGTGCAGAAGTGGGGGAGGAACACTAGCTGAAAGACTCCATGATGCAGCTTCCATAAAGTCATCATCCATGACAGGGTGGGACTTTGTGCTGATGCAGCTGTTTGGAGAGTCACTCCTTTCAGAAAGGAACTCCCTAGCTGGGCTCTTTAAGTAAGGTTCTATAAACTCACTGCTTCACCGAGTTGGGCTTTGGTGAAATCATCCTTTGGTCTGTCTTTAATGTCTTCTCTGGAGTAAATGGACATGTTGTGTTTTTCTAGAAAAAAAAATTAGCTCAATAAGTGAATTCTCAAATAGCCATGCTTGGGCTGGAATTGATAGCCTGTCAGGTACCAGGATGTCTGCTGAGGGGAGGGAACACAAAAGATGCCCAGAGGTGTGTGCCCCAGTGTACATGAACTCAGACAAGATCACTTTTTGTGTACCCACAGAGGCTGGTCCTAGAGGTGACTAAAGAACTGAGAGACTGAAAAAGCCACCTGCTATTGTGCGGTAATGCTTTTGGAAGCAATACATACAGGAAGGAAGGCACCTCTCTCTTACCTTCCAGTCCCTTTCTAGGGTCCCCTACTGGCAGTCCCTAACAGGAAGCCACATAGTAAGGAATTCAGAACAAGTTAAGTTCTATCTTCAGCCAATTAGAATAGAATAGAGAAGAGTTTCTTGAATTTTAGAGACAACAACCCCTAGTAAATTCATCAGCACTAGAGAGAAATTTGTAAGAAAGCAGAAGTAAGAAAGAGGCTTACGCAAGAAAGGGGAGGGAAACACTAACAAATGCAGGAAGTAGGGCAGAGAATGGACTCAGGGAAGATGTTGAATTTGTCATTAGCTTGTAGATAAAATATTTTTGAACAGTGAATTTCTCATTTTAAAAATCTTAGAAGTTCATTCAACATACTTGATCAATGGCTTACTACAGTTTTCCCATTACATTAGAAACTTTAAAATGTTAAATGAAACTTTCATCATATTAATAAAAGATAAAAAGTGTTCCTAATCAATTGCGGCAAAACAGAAATGTTGTATATTTCAAACAAAAGCTTTAATGGTGAGGTATAAAATATTTACTCTTTGACCAAAATACTACTTACTTTGCCTGAAAATGAATTTACATATTTTTAACTCTGCATTTTCTCTACTTTTTATTATCAATACATTTAAAACTTACTATTTTGCTTCTGAGTCTCTGGACATGTGTGGGTACCCCAGGGGAAACAATAATTTAATATTGTACAAGGATGCCAGTGGTCCCGCAGTGTAGAGGCTCAGCATGGAAGAGTGGTATAAAGAGATTCTCTTCCTCCCTCCTGCAGAGAGCAGAATTTCATCACACCATCTCCACTCTTTTCCTTTCCCCCTACAGAGCTTAAAAATCTGCCTTGAATGTACATTCCACAGTCCTCTGAAGTATTACTGTAATAACAATAAATTCTTCACATGACATTTGGACAGAATCCAGGCAGGCATACACACATAAAAAACCTTGCTTCCCTCTCAGGTCCGAAATGAGTTTAAAAATAATAACATGTTTAAAAGGAACTTTACATTTTGGTAATTCACAGTGCGGTGATTTCATAGGAAGTTTTAGGAAAACAGATTATGCTGAATACTGTGGCTGTGACTGCATTTGTCTTCACAGCATCATAGAATCAGCATCATGCTTTGTTAGAGGGTCAGAGGTTAGAAGTATAAATGTATACTAACTTCACACAAAAGGAACGGATGGAGTAAACGGTAAGCCAAGGCTCGCTCTTTCCATGACTAGCAGCCCTCCCCCTGAGAAGACATTGCTCCTGCAAGGAGGCGCTGTGAAGCTGGGAAGTGCTGCTTTCAGGGCTGTGCTTGACTAATCTGGATTCGTTCCCACATTCTTAGTTTTCCTAGAAAGCTATATACAAGCATGCGTCATACGCTTGTACAGAGCAGTTAAGAGAGATTACTAGACATATAACTATTTCACAGAGAAGTGGGAATATACTCAGAACCAGTAAAGTTTTAACTTAGTTAACCTATATTGATTCTGTCATTTCATATTATAAGATATGCATTTTTATAATATAAAATATATAATAGCAGGTATAAGGTTATCAGAATTGAGAGGGCACCATGGGAGGGACTTAAGGTTTGTGTTGAGGGACAAGGCAGTGGACAGAGATGGACAGTAAGATTTATTAAGACAGGAGACAGCTTCAATGGAGGAAGCTGAGCAAAGAGTTTAGTAAATGGCCTCATGTGCAAAAAGATGGGTTGCTTGTGTTTGATGTAGTATGGGTATCAGGGTCATTTGCAATATTTAGTATTTCTCATGCATTCTCTTTACACATAGTTACATACAACGTCATGTATGACTTTTTGTTATCATGGTAACATGTGTTGTAGTAGAATAATGAGGCACAGACTACCGTCAAACACTCCTGGCTGCCTTTGTGACTGCCCCAGTGACCAGACCTTGCAGGCTTTGTAAAAGGTTGTCCGAACTTCACTCTTCATACTATTTTTTCAGTCACTATATACAGATGCAGGGTTGTGCCATGATCTATAATAACTGGAGAAGTTGATTATCATATGGAAAACAAAACCCAGAAACGAAAGAGGAGCCTGTTCAACGCCATACAGCTGGCAAATAAGAGAATGAAAAAGATCTCCAAGGTCCAAGCTCTTCCTACTAACTTGTGTTGAAAGACAAAATTAACACCTTTTTTTCTATTTCAACAAAAATAGAACAACTAGCTCTGGACATCTTATCACAACATGGTGTTTGTGGTAAAACTCAACACAGACTTATCTGTTCAGAAGCACAATGCCCTTTGGAACTGTTTTTGCCATCAAATAAATTTAAGGAGTATAACTCACCAGAACAGGAAGCCCTTCAGAGAGATCTACAATGAGCTGGGAGTGATGGCATCTCTGAATGAGCAGTGAGCTCCATTCCACTGAAGGAGCTAAGGATATTTCTTAGGAGGAGATTTTATTATTTTGGCCAAGGCTGTGTTGTTAGAGTCCCAAGGTTATACAGGCAGACACAGAAATCACCCAATTTTGTGGAACTAATCATCTGGAAAAGAAACACATAGACCAAGGCTTGGGAAAAAAGCAGTTGGGATGCTCAAAGCTAAGAAAGCAGGACTTAAAAGGATGGTGCACTTCTCTGAACATTCCTCAGGAAAGTATCCTCTACATTTGAGAAGTGCACCTTGGGGCCAGAGAGTGACCAGGGAAGACATACTGGTTTCTTTCCAATGCAAAATCGGTGGCTTGTATTCTCCCATCATGCAAACTGTCTACCAAGATACACAAAGATAGTTTACAGATGTATTTTGATTGAATGAGCCATTCACAAACAACTACTCTTCTTACAAAGAAAAGAAAGCATTTCTTGAAAACATATTCAACTTTTAAGTTTGCTTTGTGAGTTATCAGATTTAAGGAGTGAGGGGAAAATATAAAAAAGAGGAGTGAGTGAAAGAAGAAAGAATTACTTTGGCAACATCTTCTGACACCTGAGGTGCCTGAAACCAGAATTACTCTCAGAGGCCTCAGGCCTTCCCACCTCAGGCAAAAGTCTGATTCCTGACCAGTTGAGCACATATTCAAAGTATATTTTGCATTTCAGAAATAGCACACTGATTGCTACGTCAAAAGCCTCCTCCAACAGGACAAATCCAAGGATGCCCAGAATAACACCCCAGAGGAAGCGGCGGTTGGAACATAAAGATCAACTGAAAGTAGGTTAATCACGTCGCTGGAAGTAAGTATGATGTCATACTTCTGTAACTGCAGGAAACAAACTTAGAGTCACAGCATCCATTTCTTTAAAAACAAAAATGGAGGGTGGAGAAATGATGACAAATGGCCCCTAATTACGTACACATCCTAAGATTTGTTTATTTGGCTACAAAGTGAATCATAACATATGCCAAATACATATTACACACTACACATCATGTACTTCAGGTTATATGGTACATAAAAACATCTCTCAAATGTATATAGGTAGAGTTATATTATTTTAGTATAATTCATATTTAGTTGAATAATTATTGTGCTTATGGAGTTACCGTTAAATTATTATGTATCTTCCAACTGATAAACCAAAAAAAAAAAAAAAAAAAAAAAAGTTCTAAACATTGTGGAAAATGTAAAGTTGTCATACCAAAAGCGATTCCTGTTATCTGAAAGCTTATGCAATGGAAGTAACAAATGACATAGTAGCAGAGAAAAAGGCATGTCTGAAGAGTTATAGGAGGTATAAACCATATTTATGTATTTGAGTTAGGGTTTAACTTACTCCAGGCTGGCCTCAAACTCACTATGTAATCAACAATGACCAAGTCTGATCCTCCTGCCTCTACCTCTATTATTCTGGGTATACAGCACCACACAGTTTTACATAGTACTGGAGGCTGTATGTATGAGAGGAAAATACTCTATCAACCTCATAAGCCATATTTTTAAGAGTTCCACTCTCAAGTGAAAATGCTAATTTAATAAGCCAATGATTTCTCAATAATAATGTTATTACATCATGTGTAAGTTATGCAGGTCCAACTACTTAATGTACAGTAATACAGATGAGAATTTAATGACAATAATTAGATACAAGTCACTAAAACATGATTTTTGTTATAAAATACAGAAGGTGCTTTAAGCAAAACATTCATCTTCATCTCCTATATCTTATTCTCTGTTTTAATAAACAGTGATGGATTTGATGCTCTTATGTCACAGACTCTAATGTCTCATTCTATACATTTCAATATTGATACAGGGTTTAGATAGTCTTTTAATTACTGATTTGTGGGAATATATACTGAGAGCTTAAACTGTATTCAGAAACACATGCAGTAAGTTACTGCTGCTAATGAAATAACTTAAAAGAATAACAAAACCTGGGAACCACAACTAAGGTCTCACGTATTCACCAGTCCATCTCATTTCTAGGACCCAGTGCAGTTACAGAGTTTTCTTTCCAAGTAGTTCTTTAGATTATGCCCTGGCAATCTTGCTGCTCGATATGTAGTTTGGGAAGAATCAGCATCAGTCTCACCCAGGCATCTGGGAGAAATGCTGACTGAAACTCCAGATAAGCTGAAAGAAAGAGCCAGCTGTGCCAGCTGTGAACTTGATGGAGAGTGTTCACCAGCACAAGACTACAGTGACTGAAAGAACACAGTGCCTGTCCTGACCAGAGACCATGCTTAAAAGCATACGCTGTGATTAATCGATTAAAAAAAATGATTGGGTCTTGAAATGTATAACTTCCAATCATCACATTGATTTGCCTTTCACCGTGGTGCGCTCTTTTCTATAGGGACACTGATGGCAATTTAATTATCAATAGTCATATATTTTGGTTTTTTGATGGTTTTCTTAATGTTTTCATGGAATGCTTAAGTACTGACTTTTTTGGTGTAACTATACACACACACCCAAAAAATCTTAAATTAGAACTGAAGGGTGTTTTTAATAAACATTTTATAATCCCATAGCTAGTGCCCTTACTCAAATCTATTCTTATTAATATCATCAGTACTCTCTACAAGATTTTTATACTACTTTTATTGACATCAAGACATTTTGTTTTTCTAATACTTACTTCTAACTCATGTTTAATAATTATGTTTTCATTGCCCTCTTAATTTTTTCCTTAGCCTGAAATGTAGTAAGTTGTAGTTCCTGATTAATAATTTTTAATATTTATTTATTTTTATTTTATGTGTACAGTTGTTTTTCTGCATGTATGTTTGGGCACTGAGTGTGCAGTAGCCAACAGAAGCCATGAGTTTGGCAACAGATTTCCTTTGATAAGTGATTCTCAACCTTCCTAATGTTTTGACTCTTTAATACAGTTCCTCAGGTTGTAATGACCCTGAAACATAAATTTATTTTTGTTACTACTTCACAACTGTTATTTTGCTACTGTTATGAATCATAGTATCAACATGTGATATGTAAAATATCTGATATGAGACCCTGTGAAATAATCATCCACTTCTCCAAAGTGGCCACAACTCACAGGCTGAGAAACACTGCCTTAGATCTAGATCTTATCCAAAATGTGATGCTTAGAATCGAACCCACATCCTTCAGAAAAGAAAATGTCTTTGACAGCCGAGCCATCTCTCCAGCCCAAATATGGATCATGTTCTTAAAATGACTGATATTTATTGTTGGGCAGATAGCTCAGCTTTCAGGCACACTGCCTGACAATGTGAATTTGGCCCCCGACTCCACAAATTGGCAAGACTTACCAAGTCATGAGAGTTTTCCTCTAGCCTTCATATATGTGCCTTGGCTCATGTGGGCCCCCATACTCACATCACATACACACAATAACAATAATAATATTATTATATATTACTATGTATTGCTCACAAATGATCAAAGAATGCACAGAATAGACAACCTAAGAATTTTTGCAAGGATTTCTTACAAATACTTACATTTTCCACTCACTTTTATGGCTATATAGTAATGCATCATTTCCTGAGTTGCATATTGTTTTAGCTCAAATCAGAGAGAATTACTTTTTATAGAAAAACGTAGATTCCTAAAGAAATAAAACAATATTTTACCAACATATTAACTTCTGGCTGTCTTTAATGGGACTTCCACCTGGATCCAGTTATTTACAATCTTTCAGGAGGAAAAGATCTGCACAGAATGAAGTAGGTGGCTCTTCCTGGGCCCAACAGAGAACAGAGGAGCCAAGGCAACCCAGCACTCTAAGCCAGGAGAGACAAACTAATACAGACACTCAGCTAAGATCAGCTTGACTGGACCAGAAATTTGGGTTCTGAAAACTGGTGAGAAAATCAACATAGTTATTATTGCTTGAAAGAGAAGGCCACATGGAGAATAGGAGCTTCTAGGGGGTACAGTCAGGGATTTAGTCTTTTGCTTAGGTTGGACTTCCAGGAAGCTCACCATGTTCCTGCGATGGGGAAAATTTTCTTCTACCTTTGGCATAGTGAGAAAAACTGATCAGCCTGAAATTCTCATATCAAGTGTTGACTGTCCTGTGAAACCAGATGCAGAGCACATGAAGCAAGGGCCCTGGAGGAAGCCAAAGTCTTAGTAAATATATAGTAATACCAAAGACATAGTAATACCAAGCTCTTTTATATTAAAGCTTCAGAAAATAGGAGACAAATTAAAAATCTTCAAGGCAAACACAGATAAAAATGCATCTCCCACATTCAAAGAAAAAGAAAAGAGTAGTGATGATTTCTCACTTAAAAATCAAAAGCAAATATTATTCAAGAAATGAGATAATACAGTGAACTATTTGAAGTGTCAAAAGAAAAACTTAAATGAAAACCCATTTCGACCTATAATTTCATATCTAGAAACATTATCACACAAAAGTAAAGTTGAAATGTAATGATAAAAATGGAGGCATATATTACCAGCAGACCCACTCTACAAGCAATATCAGAAGATGGGAGAAAAAAAGATGGTAGAAATCATAGAGTCAGATCTGTATAAAGAGGGGAAAGGGAGTGAAGAAGAAATGTGTCTGTCAAATAAAATATTTTACTTCCTTACTCTTAATCTACTACATAAGTGTTAAAATAATAAGAATCGCAGTTACATGATTAAAGCATAGAATGAATCACAGTCATTCAAACAGCACTCATGAAGAAATACATTATTGAAAATCTAGCCATGTACTTGTGAATAGTTTATGCTACAAACCCAAGAGCAGCCATTAAAATAATTTTATAAGGAAGTATAATTCATATTAAGAGAAATCATATATGATCCATAATTAAAACAAAAGAAGGCTGAAGAAGTGAAAAACAAGTGAAACACATAGAAAACTTCTCCAGATACCAGTTATTAATTTGACTATATAAAAATACTCACATTCAATATGAATCTTTTAAAGCAGGGGTAAGAGAAACTAAGCATGGATAAAAAAAGGAAGAAAGCCCCATTGCATGTTGTTGCTCAACCTTTTAAATGTCAAAACATAGGTAAAGTAGAAAAAAAAAAACAAAGGTGTAGGCTTGGGACTGTGAAACAGTCATTTATGTTAAGTCTTTGGCACTGAAAAAGTAAAAGAAAGAAAAGAAAGAAGGGAGGGAGGAAAAGAGAGAGGGAGGGAGGGAGGAAAGGAAAGGGGGAGGAGAAGAGGAATGGAGGAATAGAAAAAAGGGGGGAGTGAAATTAAATAAAATTATACCATAACACCATTAAAAAGAGAGCGAGCCAGGATAGCTGTGTGTGTGTGTCTTATAAACTAAACTTCACAGAAAGGAAGAGTAGAAGAGACAAAGTGGATCCGACACAATGATTAAAGGGATTCATCCCTTTATAGGAAAGATCCTCTTCAAGGAGACAATAGTATATTTGGTGTGGATCCTAGACAAGACCCTCACCAATAAAAGACATAACCGAGAGGATGTGAATATACTATACACTTCTGCTCATTAAAATGTACCAGTCTTGGTTCATTAATAGTAACAAATGCACTGTAAGTATAAAGATGTTAATTGACGAAACAATTGAGAAAATGTGTAAGAACTCTATGCTAAATTTTCTCAGTGCCTCTGTAAATATTGTTTTGTGGTTGGTATTGGTTTGTTTGCATATTACTCTAGACAAGGCTTCGTTATCTAGCCTGTACCATAATGAAACTCACAATCTCCCTGCTTCAGTTCTCCTGAGTGTTGTGATTATAGACATGCATCAATATCCCTGGATAGAAATTTTAAACTGTCCTTAAAAATAAATTAACAACCTTACTGAATTAAGTCATAATTTAAAAATATATTTTACCTATGGTGATTATACTTAGGTTAATTGTGGATTTAAGTAAAGTATAAAAGAATGGTAGACTTTTTGAAAATGTATGGGTGGGGAAAGAAAAGGAAGATACAGGAATGTAACAAATATCTCTGTTATAAATTATATCTTTCTTGGCTGTCTGAATCACAGTAGTGTTATGTAATATAAAAAAGCAGCCCTGTTCACAGATTTCTCTCAGTTAACTGGGGTGTGTATTGATGAAATCCAGAGAGATCAAGTCGGCTGTGATGCCACCTGCTCTTGATAAATCAGCATATAGACAATGACACTTCAGAGAACAGGACTGCATTAGGCACACAGCTTTTCATGAGGTCTCTCTTCCACCCTTCTCTTGTTACTGTTGCCAATGCTAGTCCAAAGCTTATTTGTCTTACAGTGTGGCCTGTAGCATCGCAAACAGATACATTTTGTACATTATCTGGGACAGTGGTTCTCAACCCTCCTAATACTCTGACCATTTAATACAGTTCCTCATGTTATGGTGACAGCCAACAAAATTATTTTTGTTACTGCTTCATTACTGTAATTTTGCTACTGTTATGCATCATAATGTAAATATCTGTATTTTCTGATGGTCTTAGGCAACCCCCATGAAAGGGTTATTTGACCCACAAAGGGGTCAGAGCCTTGCTGGTCTAAGGGTATTAATGTATTGATGCAATAAATAATCACAGGGCCTTAGTGTGAGTCTCAAAACACTCTGAATTTTGAGTTGGATTTCTAAAATGAATTAGACAAGAACCTTAAAAATTAACTTAAAATCATAATCTTTATTGCGTTAAACAAATGAAAGAAATGTACATAGCTTGTAGTTGAAGCAAATGTTTAACATGATCAGACGTATTTGGTGTTAGGACCCTCAAAATGCAGCCAAGAAACAGGTATGGTGACCTTGGGTTTTACAGGTCACTGTCACTGTGTGCAATGTAAGGCTCACACACCTGTGAACTGCGCAGCTCCTTCCCCCCTCAGAGCTGTGCCATCGCTGTGCACATGAGGTACGCCTTTGCTTGGAGATCAAAGCACTTCCTGGTAGATGAAGCATGTTCCTCGAACAAAGACGAACAGTTCTGAACCCTAAGGCTACAGTCTACTCATGCTATTTATTTGCAGGAGAGACAGAACTTGAGAAGCCTCCTATCTGATTAGCTTTATGAACACAGTAAAACATAAATATGAAATGCCAATGGCTTACCTATGCATGTGATTGCTCCCTTATGTGGAACAAAATGGCAAAACGTTTAACGTATGCTTCCTTTATAAGTAGGTAACGCCACTGTGATTTTTAAGCTAATAATACATTCTGAAGACATTCTTAATAACAGGATGTTTGTATACAGCAAAATAATAAATGTTAATTGCTTGCAGCCTCATTTTTGTCTGTTGAACTCACGGCACAACACATGATCAAAGGTTTGAGTTAGGTGGCTTAACCAAGAAAAGATGTCAGTTATACCTATCTCATTTTGACAGCATGATCTTACCACTCTATCATAAATATCGCATCTGAGGAGCTTCTATGGTAATAGGAAACTAGTTTCTTTGATGTTAACTTTATTTATTAAGAAAAGTAGATCACAAAATAGGTTTTGGTACTATTGTACCATTTATTTGAGATCACTCTGACTTAGACACCTGTAAAAATTACAAAGTTATAAGTGTGTAGCTCTGTGAATATAAAAAAAAATATGCAAACAATGGGACCAAAATAAACTTAAAGCAACACAGGGCCAGTAGTAAAAACATAAAACACACGGGCAGATCTTCATGTAATGGGAAGAAAGATTCAAGCTATTAAAAATCTATGCATTCTTTTACACATGTCAAATTGTAGGTCACACAACTTTTTCCCAAGAGTCCATCACTTCCACAAGAACTGTCCTCCACTCCTCTCCCATGAGCAATCAATCACACACGGGTACAAAGAAAGCAAAAGAAAGGGCAGAGTAAAGCAGGAAGAAACAATCCAACTGCTTCTTGAATCTTTCATCCACAAGCATAAAATGCATGACTATAGACACCGAGAGGAGGACACTCCCTCTGATGCAGGAGGATCTTTCTTAAAGAAAGATGTGACCCATCATGTGACATCACATCTTCCCTTCTTGATGCAGAAGTGCACATCTCTAGTGATTTGGGCAGCATGCATGTTTCCGTGTGCCTCATTTTCATTCTGAGAATCTGGTCACCAAAAGAGATGCGTGAAATGATTAGGAGCAGAAGAAATAAAGCACTGAGAATTTTTTTTTGCTTGTTTGTTATTGGATATTTTATTTATTTACATTTTAAATGTTATCCCCTTTCCAGGTTTCCCATCTGTAAACCTTCTATCCAATACCCCTCCCCCTGCTTCTATGAAGGTGATCCTCCACCCACCCACCCACTCCCACCTCACCTCTCTGGCATTCCCCTCCACTGGGGCATCGAGCCTTCATAGGACCAAGGGCCTCTCCTTCCATTGATGCCAGATAAGGCCATCCTCTGCTACTTATGCAGCTGGAGCCATGAGTCCCTCCCATACTCTTTGGTTGGTGGTTTATTCCCTGGGAGTTCTGGGGGCAGGTTGGTTGATATTGTTGTTCCTCCTATGGAACTGCAAACCCCTTCTGTTCCTTTAGTCCTTTCCCTAACTCCTCCATTGGGATCCTCGTGCTCAGTCCAATGGTTAGCTGCAAGCATCTAAGATTTCTTGACTCTAGAAAGCCGATTACATCTACACTACTGTAGCATCTTCTGCTCCCCAGGAGTATAACTCCCTCCATTATTCTCATTCTCCATTTCCATGGCCCTATCCAAAAGTTTCTCATTACACAGAAAAATGCATTGAATCACAGAGTTCTCATCTGTATTACTAGAAAGTGTTAATAATTACTGTGTTTGCAAGTTTTAGTTGTAAATTTCAGTCATTATAAAAATGATGAAGACAGAACTAGCAATGCCCAAACATCCCTCAAGAGGATCACTACTAAGAACTGGAGTGCAGCAGGGAAAAAGGCTGGGGGGGGGGGGTGTGGCTGAAAACTTACTCTCGCCCTTTCTCATGTTCACTGAGGCAGGGATGGGGAAACAGAAAAATTGCAGTGATCTCTCACTATGAAAGAGACATGACATTTTTCCCACACAGAACTTCTGTATGTATGAAATGAGATAGTGTGTAAGAGGTATGGGAATCCAACCATGGAGTATTTATTACAGTAGCAGTCTGTGGTCTCTTGAAGATCAGTGAATTCGCAAAATGAAAGAATTATGTCAGTTATTGGCACAATAGCTTCTCTAACAAATTCCTAACTTAGAAGTATGCATGTTAAGTTTATCTCTAGGAAATGAAGATGATTTTGATGTGAGGTGGCCCTGAAAAAACAAGCATACCCAGCCCTTTCCTGTCTCCCACTCTATGTCCTGTCTTACAGGGTACAGTAAGTTCTGCTTGACCACGACCACACACTTGTGATGATGTCTGACCTCTTGTCCAACCTCACTTCTGGGCCACAATAGAACACACCACCTATGAACTGAAACCATGAACTGAAGTGAATCTTTCCTCTTTTGCCGTAGAAATAGAAACTCTAATGCAGAAAAACTGTATGTCTGAATATCTATATTGACATGCATTGATTGGGTCATTAGTCAACATGTGCTGTACCGTGCTGTGACATGGGAACTGCAAACTTTAGTGATTTGTATAAAATAATGTTATATTGTGATATGTTGGCAGTGAGTGTCTGTATGCCTGCCCCATACTTTTTCTATATTACTGTCTCCAGGGAGAAAGAATAACTCTATTTGGAAAACATTCTTCTCCAAAAGAACAATTTCAGAACCACTCTGAAACTTTCTGCCACATGGCCAACACTCATATTATGGATACAAAGACTATTTATATTAGAAGAAATGATATCAGGGAGAGAGGGACCTCTTTGATATCAAATATTTAAAACAAACAACACAGTTTACTATACAATAAATAAACTATACATAGGAAAAAGTATGACTAAGATTGGGGCTTATCCATTTTTCTATATAACGATTGTTTTATCCTACAAAAGAAAGGAAAAATATACTCAGAAATATTGAAGACATAGCAAGTAAAAATATGTGAATTTTTTTCTTTAGTCTCATGGGTTTGAATTTTAGTGGTCAGTACATTCAAATCAAAAGAATATATGGACATTTAACAATTTCTACAGGAAGTAATTCTTTTAAATCCTACTTTATCACCAAATCTTACCTTTTACTAGTCAAAAGAATCACCAGCAAGGAATCACCACAGTAGACTAAGGTATATTGCCTGCCAAGATGCTGTGAGATATGTATGTGTGAGATATATTATATCTATGTCTATGTCTATGTCTGTCTGTCTATGTCTATGTCTATGTCTATGTCTATGTCTATGTCTATGTCTATGTCTATGTCTATGTCTATGTCTATGTCTATGTCTATGTCTATGTCTATGTCTATGTCTAGAGATAGAGAGATAGAGATAGAGATAGAGATAGAGATAGAGATAGAGATAGAGATAGAGATAGACAGATAGACAGACAGACAGACAGATAGACAGATAGACAGATAGACAGACAGATAGACAGACAGATAGACAGACAGATAGACAGATAGACAGATAGATAGATAGGTAGATATTCCAGAATAGGAGAGTAAACAGAGACCTTAAGGATAGGGGTGCACTGACTTATTTACTTTGCTATCTACAAGTATCACCCAGACTTTATAAGTATGTGAGTTTCCCAGCATAGAAGCTGTCAACATCTTTGAGAGAATCTTTTACAAAGTCCCTATTTGGCCACTGACTCTTGCCTTAGGAGACTTATGGGATAAGATATGTAAATACTCTTTGACACATAGCCAAACATAACAACCATTGCTGTCAATTTGTTGAGTTGAGGAAGGAACAAAACATTTTAACTGTCTCACTACTGAAAAGAGTCAAATATTCCTGTATTTTCAATGTAATTTAACATAACTTTGTGGAAGACTGGAAACTCTGCTGAGACCTGTATACATCATATAATGACGTTTTCAGACAAACAAACTAAAACTCCTGGAAGAAAGAGATTAAACTGTAAAGGTATGCTCAAGTCTTGAGGCAACTAACACACAATGCACTAAAACTCCATACCTCTTGCTAAGGTAAGAACACGATCCTCAATAGCATATTAAGTCCAAATTAAAACAAGTGGACCACTTAAGATGTTATGACATGTAACACAGTGTTAAAAGAAACGGGAAACCTGGAATACATTAACATTTAAAAGAATCCTGCTATTAGACAATGAGTCATCAATCAAAATCAGACCAAATGAAGTCATAAAATATTTTGTCATGGTTCATGTTGATCAGCTCTCTGGGCTTTAATATACAAGACCCAGGTGTGGGAAATTCCATCACAAAGGAAGGGAACATAGAAAGGAAGAGTGTTCGCTGGGAATGTCAAATTGTCCCTGACAGAACAGTTAATGGCTTCCTTCCAGAGAAAGTACTTCTTAGTGTGACATCTTTCTGGGTGAAACTTAACTAGGGTCACTGTGGTGATTTGAATAGGAATGGCCCCCATAGACTCATGTATTTAAATGCATGGTCATCAGGGAGTGGCATTACTTGAGGGGGATTACGAAGTGTGTCCTCATTGAAGTGGGTGCAGCCATGTTGAAGAAAATGTGCCACTGGGAGTGGACTTTGGGGTTTCAGATGCTCAAGCCAGGCCCAGTGGCTCTCTCTTCTGCTGTCTGAAGATCCTGATATACAGCTCCTAGCTACCATGTCTTCCTGCGTGCCTCCATGTGATCCCCATGCTGGTAATAGACTAAACCTCTGAAATAGTAAGTGAGCCCCCCACTTATAAACGTTGACATGGTCTTGTTGTTTCTGCAAAGCAATATAACATTGACTAAGTCACATAAATGAATCTCCTGCTATACTGATTAGTGCTATAATTTGCTTGCTTATGGGCTCACTTTTACAGGTGATTTCTTCCCCTGATTAATGTGTAATTTTTTTTTTTTTTTGTAATATGGTATCTCTAAATCTTTAACAAGTTTCATAAGCATTTCCTCAGGCTGTTTAGAAGTCACTGCTATTTTTGTGAAACACAAACCAAAACTTTTTCCCCCTGAATTCTGCAGGACTGTAATTACATTTGAGAATGATTCTTAAAATTACATTCGCTTAGCAGATGAAAAAATTGTAAATCCTCACATTATAAGTTTTGTTCTTCTATGTGATTCTCAGGCCTGGATCTTCGTCTAAAAGTTAAACTGAGCTATCACGGGCAAAAGTATTCACGTCTTGCTGTTTGATCTCATTGCAGAAACAAACTTCATTCTCAAAATTATCGTCTGAGTTTTTGAGAATGTGGTGAAGAATCACATTCGCCAACTTAAAACTCTGACCCAACGGAGAAGGCATTCATCAGCCCAAAAGAGCTCCGACAAGGCTTCAGGCTAAACAGAGAATATGGTTACACAGGCACACATAATTGGCCCACCGCCATCACTGCATTTGTCACCGGGTGGGAGTGTCGATGTGGAGACACTAAGGCAAATGAATAAAGTGGTTTACAGAGCTGGCTTGTGTCAGTGTGGGCTGCATTAGGCTACACATGCTCTAACAATCTCTCTGTGGGACATGCTTCCGCCACAGAGCCCAGGTCCTCCTTCTACCTGTAGGCAGGACAGTCCATCTGAGGGGTTAGCAGGTGCAGGAAGTGGAAAGCAGAGATCTAAGCATCAGGAAGCCCGCTGTCTGGGCTCAGAAGAGAGAGGGATGACCTGTTTTTAGATCACAGGCTGGTGAGATAACAGAGTCTCGAATATGACAGGGAGAACAGGAGGGAGACCGAGAGGGTGAAGTTTTAAAGATCTACTAAATGGAAGAGAACATAGCCATCCTCCAGAACGGTCCATTTTGCTTTGCAGCAGGCTTAATTTTCTCTGCTTAATTAAGACTGTGTCAGTAAATATGAAATTTGTGTTGGGGTTATGAAGGAGTCTACTGAAAGAGCCAGAAATTACTTGCCATTTTCTAAACAACTATCTCCAAATCACTACATCAGATCACAACGCCAAGAGAACTTACTGGTGTGAGTCGGTTTCAGTTTTTGTTTAGGATTGAATTCTTTTTTAATAATTAAAAACGCAACTATGGAGGGACATGGAATGATAAGGCATTGATCAACCTATTTTTTTTCCTTCCAGGTAAAATTTATCAGCCTTCAACTCCCAATATTCTCTACCCACAAAATCCATTAAGATTGGGTATATTCAGAGTCGAGATGTTTTAAATTTTTCTTGCATTCATTTATTTGTGTGTGTGCATGTTCGTGTGTGTGTGTGTGTGTGTGTGTGTGTGTGTGTGAGAGAGAGAGAGAGAGAGAGAGAGAGAGAGAGAGAGAGAGCATGTGCACACATGCACATTTGAAATAGTATGCGTGTGGAATGCAGAGGCTTCTCTTATAGAAGTAGGAAATGTCTCTCCTTCCATCATGGAGGTTGTATGGATGTAATTCAGGCCATCAGTCTCAAGTACCTTAACTGAGTTATTTCACAAGTTCAAAACACTCCTTGAAGCACACCAACAGAGGTTTACTTGCTGACTAAAATAACCCTCCTAAGTGTTAATCTCTTGAGCAACCCTGCAGAAAAACAAGTCTCAGTCCTGAAATAAGCCAAGCGGGGTAGAGGGGAATTACATTGAGAAAAGACTTTAACTTACAACTTTCTATCTTTCTAATCTGTTTGCATTATCATTTGCAAAACATCCTCTGATTGTTTTATGCATTGAAAACAAGTTTGAAAAAAATGTTTGAAGGGGGATATTAAAATAGTATACAATCCTCCATTAAATATTAGAATGTTAGTGTTATTGCAATTCTCTGAATGATTTAAAAACTTATTTTTTACCATTCGTTTTTTTTTTCTTCTTTAGATATAGAATTAGATGCACAGGGATTTGGAGTTCTGATTCTACTGATAATATTAAGCTGGAAAGAAAAACAATTGGAGGAAGATGTGGGGGACCCGAAGAACAGAACAATGCTCACCCTGTGCAGAAACTCAGCCAGCACATATCTGGACACAAAAAACCTAGAAGAGAAGCAAAGGCATAGACAGTAGAGTGATGGAGGAGCCTCAGCTGGTAAATGCACTTGTGATACAAGCCTGATAACCCAAATGTAGGCCGGCTGGGGATCACATGTAAATGCTGGATTTGGTGCTGCTCATTTGTAACTGCAGTCCTCCGGGGGCAGCAAGCTAGGAGGTCAGATAGCGGAGTCCACCAGTAGCTTGCATCTTGGAGTGTAAGCAGAGTGATAGAAACAGGAAGACCCTGCCTCAAAACAGGTTACCCTGTCATTTGCACACATGCACTGTGGCACACGTGTGTACACACTCACATGCAGGTATACAGGCATACAAGACAGAATGGAAAAGTGAATGGAAGAAAGGATGGAGGAGGGAGGAGGGAAGGAGGGAGGCAGGAGAAAGTGAAATGTGAAAAACCTGTATCTAATTATCTTAACCTATGTCCTCAAAAATTACACTTCTGGAAACTAAGCTCCCAAACCATTATAAATCCAGCTGTTGGAAGATTCACGACTCAGATTTCCTATGCTTCTATTATATCATAGTTTCTCATTTCATTGTGTTTCACCTCAATGAAGAGATTCTGACATGGACACAGTCCCAAAGGACTATCTCGTCTTACTAAAGAGAGACTTGCTCATTCAAGTTCATTGCTGCTCTACTCAAAAGAGCCAAGAAGTAAGGAAAAAAAACCTAGATATCCATCCAATGATGGATGCATTATGAAACTGGTACATTTACAGAATGGAATATTACTTAGTTATTAAGAAAAATGGAATTCTCTAGTATATGGATAGAGCTGGAAGTAATTACTCTAAATGAGGCAACCCAGATCCAGAAAGACAAACGCCACATGCTCTTTTTCAAGTAAATGTTAGTTTTCAGTCTTTAGATATGAATGTTTAAATTGGAGTACACATAGAAGTCAGGAAACTAGTTAGGGATTATGGAGGGGATCTCAAAGAAAGAGGAATAGAACACAGGTGGTAGGAAGGGAGAGAGAGGAACAATGGAACTGGAAGTTTTACGAGGGCTGGAGGAGGGGAGGGCCGAGTAGAGAAGGAAGCATGGAGAAGAAAAACTAACACTAAAGCCCCTTGCATTCGATGTTTTATTTTTAAATATTTTAATAATAAAATTATAAAATTTAATAAAAAATAAAGGCTAATAAAAGTGCCATACATGGTAGGTAACCTGCTACTGTGGGATCTTCTGGAGATATATATATATGTTTTAAATGAAATTATTCTGTAACAGGAGGCAATACCCACACAAAACACATCACATAAAAAGTCTAATGAGAGGTATAGATTATCTCCTTTTGAAATGTTTGTCAGTGGAATCCTATAGCTTCCATAAATATTATAGGCTATTGCTATTGCCATTGCTCTTGGGTTATTCTCCAAACAAGATACATACTTAAGCTATAGGGTATGGAGAAAGTAAGCAGTATGACCTGGAAGCTTCATTCCTATTGGCTAGCTTTTGTAATGCTGGAGGAGTCAGTGCATGCTGTAGGGAGAGAAAAGTCATCAATAGTTTTGCATGGCTATGAACCTTGTAAGCTACAATAACCACAGAATATGCCCAGTTGTGGGTACAGTAAGGGCACAAATATTATGGGCATAACCAACTACTTTTTTTGTAGGATTTACAGCCCAATCCACAATATGTAACTCATGCTTGGTCCCAATAACTAAACTGAAAGCTTGTGGCTGGATAGGTCACCAGACCTAGGGCAGATCTACTATTATTATTCTGGTAAATGGACATAGTGAGTAATAAACTTTCCCTACATTCTTATCTTTGCACCCATAGGTTAGTGCAGCCCTCAACTCTCATCAGAGAAGCTTCTTTTGGCTGTCAATAACTATTAATACAAAGACCTACCATTGGTCAAGGTGTAGAGAATGACAGCCTGTGGAGTGCTCAGTTCTAAATAAGATATCTGTATCCTACCTCAGAGGTGTGGTAATCATCATAGAAGAGGGGTGGGAGAATTGTAAGAGCAGAGAAAGCAGGTACCTGTAATAAAACAGTACTTTCTGAACCAGACAGCAGAGCCACACACATAGTTAAATTCCCAGAAGTGAGGACTGCATATAAATTTTTAACAAGATCAACCCATTCAAACTCACAGCGTGTGTGGAGGGAAGTATCATGAATCTCATCCCTATCTGAGGATCTATGAGAAACTGGTGGTTCCTGGAGAGGGAGAGCTGGTTTCTTCTGGGGTTCTACCCATGCTACTTGTGAGTATGCCAACAGCACTAAACGACTCAGTGGGTGAGGGAGGAAGTGTTTGTGATGTTGGGAAGAAAAAGTCACAGTGGGAATGGAGGGAACAAATAGGGACAGATTCCATGTAGACACATTATATCTATGCATAGATATTAAGATATCTTCTTCAGTGAAACTCTGACAGTGGAAACAGTCTTTTAAAAAATAAATGTTGCATTTGTTCAACATTGATATTCAGAATGGGTTTTGTTGTTGTTGTTGTTGTTGTTGTATAAAAACAGCTGAAATCCAGAATAATTTTTTTATTTCTAAAATATCAAATTTGATATTTCCTTAGCCCCATGGCCAATCTAGTCTCGGGTTCTTGGCCACCTGAGCAGTGTCAGACATGAGTTCCATTAAGTAAGACTTATAGCCAATCAGAGAGTGGTTGGTTACTCCCACAATGTTTGCATTACTCTTGGCCCCGTGTTTCACGCAGGCTGATCATCATTTTAGATTGCAGGGTTTGTAGTTGGATTGGTGGTTGTCTTTCTCCTCTGGTTATGAACAGAGTGCCTTCCAGTACCATGAACACTAGTCAATAGGAGTTAAGGCTCTAATTAGCTACCAGCTTGACTTTTTTGTGTTAAATAAGATATGTGTTTTCTTCAGCAATAGTCTCTTGTCATCCACTATAGAGAGCAATAGTGTATGTTGTTTGGGAATTTCCATATGGCTCCTTTGTGCTGCTAAAGGAACACAGTAAAAAAATGATTCCTAACAACATGATATACCCATAGGTCAAAATCTCACTTAGCCATCATCATAGAACTTTCTCCTACAAAGATGGAAACTAATACAGAGATCCACAACTGGACAATGTGCAGAGGGCAAGCGACCTTGAAACACTCAATCTTAAATGGATGTCTCTAGCAAACTCTTCCCCTTGGGGCTCAAGGAATATTGTATATTGAGTGGCAGAAAGATTGTAAGAACCAGAGAGAATATATATGAAATAAACAGTGTTTTCCAGACACAAAAGGACTGGTGCATGTATGAATTCATGAAGACTACGTCAGCACACACGAGGCCTGCCTGGGTCCAAGCTAGACAGAATCCTAGCACCAAGAAGAAGAAATGGACATAAACACCCATCCCTAACCAAGAAGCTGTTTCCAATTGACAACCAGTTGAAAAAGAAAAGTTGGTTTTGTCTAATGGAGTTTCACTGGATATCTAAACCATGGTAGGTCCCATGCCCAGCAGTCCATGATCTTCACAAAGTGGACTTAATGGCATTTTTATAGGCTTTTTGTCTTGTGTTCTTTTGTTTTGGCCATTTTTTTTAATTCCCTGGTGTTTTGTTGGTGTATTATGATTTTATAATTGTGCCTTTTTACTGTGTGTGTGTGTGTGTGTGTGTGTGTGTGTGTGTGTGTGTGTGTTCTTTTTTTTAAAAAAAAAATCTGGTTTGCTTCGTTTTAATTGCCTGGGTTTTGTTTGTTTGGTATTTTGTTTTGTTTTGTTTTGTTTTTTGTTTTGTTTTCTAAAGAAAAATAGAAAGAAGGTGAGGAGTTAGGTGGGTGGAGAGGCCAAGAGCATCTGACAGGAGAGATGAGGGAGGAGAAACTGTGATCACAATAAGAGTACATTGTGTAAAGAGACTGTTTTTATTGAAGACAGCAAAAAAAAGGAAAGCAAGGAAATATAAAAACTTATCTGTATTGCCTCTCAATTCAGGCTTTTTCTAAATTCCTTTGAAGCATTTAGAGGAAAAGCATTTAGAAGAAAGGGACTCTGGGAAAAGCACATTGGAGGCCTCACACACACATACAAGGGCAGAAAACAAGATGTAATACGTATTAGACACAAAATAGAACAGTCACTATGATAAAGTAAGAAATGGTGGCGACTGTCTCTGCATCTCATTCGCCATTTCTGTAACCTGTCTCAGCAGATGCTCCAGAAACAACTACTCACTTGTACCATGACTTCAAGACTGGAAGATGAGGATGAGGCTCTGATGTGGGCAAATATCCCACTTGAGTATTGTGGCCAATAACACTCAAATGGAAAAGAAATTGCTATAATTGTGCAGGGGGCCCAGGTCCAGCCCCTGCAAGCTCTTTGGTGGTTCATTCTCAGGGAGCCCTGGGCCCATTCTGTAGGTCTTCTTGTGGTGTCCTTGACTCCTCTCCCACTCTGCTAGATCTCTTCTATCCCTGATCCTTCCACAGGACTCCAAAAGCTCTGCTTGATGTTTGCCTGTGGGTCTCTGAATCTGCCTCTTTCAGCTGCTGGATGAAGCTCTCAGGATACAGTTATGTTAGGCTTTTGTCTTCAAGCATAACAAAGTATCATTAAGAGTATCAGGGGTTAGCTCTTTCACATGGGATGGGTCTCAAGTTGGGACAATCATTGGTTGGCTGTTCCCTCAGTCTCTGCTCCATCTTTATCTCTGTGCATCTTGAAGGCAAGACAAATTGTGGGTTGAAGGTTTTGTGGGTGGGTTGATGACCCTTTTCCTGGAAGTCATGCATGGCTAGAATGTGGAGTTCTGAAGTCGACAAGGGTCACAAGGCATTTCTGCAGTTGGTGAACATTATCGCCAACTATGGTAGTTTAAATGAAAATAGTTCCCATAGGCCCAGACAGAGTGATACTGTTAGGAGGTGTAGCCTTGTTGGAATAGTGTGGCCTTGTTGGAGGAAGAATGTTACTGGGGGTGGGATTTAGGGTTTCAAATGCTCAGGTCAGGCCCTGTGTCACTCTTTCTGCTGCTGCTGATCCAGAGGTAGAAGTCTCAGCTATCTCTCCAGAACCATGCCTACCTGTATGTCATCATGCTTCTTGCCATGATGATAATGGACTACACCTCTGAAGTATAAGCCAACTCCCAATTAAATGTTTCATTATAAGATTTGTGGTGGTCTCTTCATAGCAATAGAAACCATAACTAAGATACCAGTCTTCTGAGTATTTGCTGGGATGAGATAGCAGTGGTTCTGTGCTTTTCCCAGCCATTGGTTCTCCTGCTTCTCTTAGTCCTGAAACAAGGGGCTTCAACCCACAGAGAAGGGTATTGGCATGCTCTATAAAGCACCTACACAAGCCACACAAAGTCCCAGCATTAAGGCAAGTGATGGCCACCAAGTCCCACCTCAGGCAATTGATGGCCAGTTTTCAGTGAGAGTATCGATTATAATACATTTATCATGCTGCAATAAACACCCACGCACTCAACAGTATGTGGGCAGCATAAATTTGACTGAATGAATTTAGAATAGAAGGATTGAGGGCACAATAGCGTCAGTGAGGTGGGGTGTGTGGATCTGGGAGGAGTTGATGAAGAGGGTAAATATGTTCACAGTACATTTTATAAAATTCTGAAAGAATTAATAATAAAGATTGAGCCGGGCGGTGGTTTCGCGTGCCTTTAATCCCAGCACTTGGGAGGCAGAGGCAGGTGGATTTCTGAGTTCAAGGCCAGCCTGGTCTACAGAGTGAGTTCCAGGACAGCCAGGACTACACAGAGAAACCCTGTCTCTAAAAAACAAAAAAAACAAAACAAAAAAAAAACCAAACAAACAAAAAAAAAGAATAAAGATTGAAGGAATGGTGCCATTTTATCTTCCTGATGCCACTCTGTCACAGAATCTTCTTACTTGTCTTCATTCTTCTCTCCAGTTGCAGCTTTTCTTTGTGACAGCTGGCCTATGACTACTTCAAAACAACCAGCAGCCAGACCAGCAGTAAGCTCACAGAACGAGTTTTAGCACCAGCTGCCCCAAGTGCATACTGTCTGTTCCTTACAAGTCTCTCCTCTGTATCACATGCAGTGGCTCCCCCCCCCCCAAAAAAAAACATGTGACTGACACTGAATTGCAATGGAAGTGTAGGACTAGATCCTACTTACAGGGCTGGAGACAGGACGCTGGCTGAGTTTGAGGCATAGCACTGAGCAGTGACAACTGTAAGCCTATTGTTTTCCCCCTTGGGACAAGAATTATTATTATATGGCTGTTTTACCATGTGTATATGGAAATAGAAAATTGCTTCTATAGAACTCAAAACACCCCCAGTCATAAGCAGTGTTCTTAAAGCATATGTGAGGAGCCTCTTACATGACAGAATTTGATGAGATAATGAAAGCCAGGACCTTAAACCTAGACATGCTCATATCAGTGAGACAGTATTCACTCTTGCGAAAGGAGTGATAAGGTGTATATTTAAACACTTGGTGCATTTGGAGCCAGGTAGCAGACAAAGAAAGCCAGTCCTCAAAGATTGTCTCCCAATAGACCACACCCTCAACCATCTACATCCTTGTTGAATCCTTCCTTTGATCATAATTCTTTTGACATAGACTAAGTTCTACTTGGTTCTACACAGGGAAAAAAAAGTGAGTATCATGTAAGAATTTAACTATGGAAGTTGATAGAAAACCCAGTACCTTTCTTGCTGCTCTGAGATGGGAGGTGAAGCTACCCATATCCATAATGGAATAGTTGCAGGCTCTGCTCATCTTTGTTGGAAGACACAAATTGAAATGTGTCATCCACCTCCAATGACAATAACTTGGCCCTTTCTTGGTCTACTGTGTCTGGTATTTTTACTCTGTCTCCCCTCACTCCTTCCCATGAGCCACATCAATACCAGATCAAATCATCCAAGAATACTCTTCTCATTATGTCACCTTCCTATTAAATAACTCTTCAAAGGGACCTATTATGTGTGGGGATAAAGTCTAAAACTCTTTCATCTGTCTTCCATCTCTATTTCGATCCCATTTTCTACTCTCCTCCAGAATGAACTTCCTCACTCTAGCAAGGTTATCTCTTAATACCCAGCTGTGCCATGGGATTGCCTACCACACTTATCCAATGGAAGATTTCTAATTCTACAGTTTACCTGCATAACTGTGTTCTTTCTCCTGTTCATTCTCATCTTAATTCCTGCCTGCTCTGTGAGGTTCTTTGGTCTCTTCTCACTAACTTCTGTCATCTTTAGTGTATAAATTATAATTAATTTTCTGTATATGTACATATAATTCTTTAATTAAATCATCATTATCTCAAGGAAAAGATACTCTGGTTTCTCAACACAAAAAGACTGGTGGATTTATTTCCCCTTATATTTTCTTCAAATGAAGTACTTTTTGAGGGAAAATAAATTGTCTCAGCTCATATTGAAGCAATCATACTGACAGTTTTCAGTGAAATTGTTACTCAAACTATTGTTTTCTCTGATGGTCACACTCAGTAGAGGACACTAGAGTAGCTATCTTCTCATCTAAGTAGGAAAATACCCTTTTAATTAAAAATACGAACCCCTTTGATGCTGGTGATTCTACTCTTAACATTATCCCTAACAGAAACTATCTGCATTGCCTGACACTTTAAGTACATTTACATTAACCACAGACAACAGCATTAGCCATAAAATTAGAACTTGCTTTATGACTCTCTGTGGCCTATGCCATTTCTGTTTTGTTCATATTTAATTATTGAGATAAGTATAGATTCCAGGACACTTTACAAGAACCTCACTTCTCAACATTTTATACTCTTTTTTTCTTTCACTAGAGCTGCCTTAAGTGAGGTTCTTTTCCTTAAGAAATGTCACTGCTTTCCTTATTAGCACACAGAACAGCTTGGTTTGAAAGCAAGTGTTCAAAAACAGAAATGACCATGTGGCTTCTGGTGAGCCCATGTAATCACCATAAGTGCAATAATATGCTAAAATTTTATAATAATGAAGACAAGTTTATAATCTACACAAACATACAAAAATCATGTAGCATATAAAAAATCCTGCAAAAAAATGAAGTGTAACCTTTTTCCCTTAGAGTATGGAAACTTTCTCCTCTCTAGGGTGCCTTCTCCAACTGCACTGTAGAACCCCAAACACAAATTCCTTTTAAATGTATATCAAAGCATTCTATAGTCAATGTATATTTTAGAGTTTCAAGAAATAATATAAGCAGCAGAGTGTCTGTGATTTAAAAATATGAGATGCAAAGTATTTGATTAACCTGGTATCACAAATAAAAAATGTCTATCTCTGACCTAGATAACCTGTCACATCCAAAACACAGGCACACTAAAATATTCCAAAACACATTTGTGACTGCTATATAAATGAAATATAAATGAAATCACACATATCTGTATATAGGATATAAATTGTACGTGGGTGAGTATCACATTTAAACTTGTACTACATTCCCAACATGAACATTCTAAATATGTACTATTCCAAATACATCCCCCTAAATAGAAAAGCATCCAAACCACTTTCCACCTTGGCTATTTGGATAAGGCCCACTCAATCTGTACAGGTATTTTTTTCATGTTCAGAAGTTCTACTCAAATCTTTCCTTTGTAGTTCTACAGCCCATTCATAATCTTAATAATCCCAGAAAGTATCCATTCCTTCAGCCTTAATCACCCACTAAAGAAAATTTACTAAATGTCCTCCCTGTCTATACAATGAGCTCCATGCTCCTTACACGATATTAAGAACAGGTCTGTATTCCATGTCATAATAGACTTGACAATAAGACTTTGATCATAGTCTCTTTTAGCTTTTATGTGTTTAGCCTAAAGCATCCAATTCCTTTAATCGATGTTCATATGGAAACCCCTTGATCATTGTACTTATTGTTGTCTGGGACTCCTCCAGGTCTTTCTTGTTTAAGAAGTGGTGGTCAGGAGAATAGAGATGATTCCAGTTCTTATGCAATCATAGGATGATGTCTTCTGGTTTGTTTCCAGGGCTTTTTGTGAGGTGCTCTTTGTGAGAGACCATTGGTGCTCCGTGGGGTGAGGGGCAATCTGAAATCATTTCTTACTTGTATGCACCAGAAAGTTCATCTTTTACATTTTGACATTCAAATAATCAAGAACTTATCCTTTGATTTATTCCTGCACCTGGCAGCTTTTCCTCAACCTCACAGTTAGTAAGTTCAGTTGGAGATTTGTTCCTTTGACAATTTTTTGTTAAATGTTACCAGTCTTTCCTGGCAGCCTTCCTCAGAGGTCGCCTACCACCATGCTCACCCCCTTCAGTCTCACACTTTGCTTCCTGTCTTTCATTGAATCCTTAACATACAATAAAAGCGTTTTCCCCAAAGACATGGGAACTATTTTTAAAAGTGTGTTTTATCAAATAGTTTATTTTTACAGTGTGTATTAAAGCAATCTGACCATGTTTTACAAATTCCAACATCTTGTCCTGGGAACTAGTGAAAGCAATTTTTCACATATTTCTACTGAATACATTTAAATTTAAGAGAGTTTCATTGAAAGCTTTGCACTAGCAACTTAGAGTTGCCAGTTAGAGAGCTTGGTCCCTAACCTCACAACATTCTATATCTAGAATTTCTTTGTAGATTTTTTTTTACAAGCTGGCTTTATATTCTCTGTTTGCTTGGGTTAGTTGGTTTCCTAAAAGGTGAAATATGAAGACTGCCCAAAATATACGATACCAATGTATCCATGTACTTATAGATAGGAAACAAACCAGATAATGTTGCATGATGCTGTGTTTCTTAAATTTATGGTCAAAATAATTGTAACTTACAGTAAGAAAAGAAGGTTCATTTTAGATTTTACTCCTCAAAGTCACTAAAAATTGGAAATAAATGTTTATAATTTTAAAGAAGTTAATGTTGAAGGTCTGAGGAGCATATCACAGGTTATAACTGGCATCCCTAGAAGGCAGGAAGCTATAGCAGAAACTGGACATGGTGGAACATTACTTGCATTCCAGTGGTGGAGAAGGGAAGCTCAGAATAGTGTTAGTCTCCAGTCCATACGCAGTCAAAACCATCTTCAACTCTACAAGCAAGACTGTTTTTAAAGGGGATGGAATAAATATTAGCCCATATTTAGCACCTTATATGAAAGAGAGTTACCAATGTGGTTAATAGAAACCTAGGTGTAAAAAATAAACTATATCATTTCCAAGTGAAACCTGTGAGAAAGTCCTTATGAACCTGGATTGAGGGAAGACTTTTAAAACTGAACACACACACAAGGAGGGAAACTAAAAGAAAAAAATACTTAGTGTTTCATTAAAATTTAAAGCATCTGATTTACAAAAACATACTAGTAAATTATAATTTACTAATCCCTAAGGGTGTTGGTATTTGGAAAATAAAGATCTGTAGAGTAATTAGATGATATCATGAGTGTTTCACATCCAGGTTAGTGTGTCTCTACTGAAGACAACAGATAGCTGGCGTGATGGCTAATCTTGGTTGTCAACTTTAGTATAACTGAAGTCAACTAAAACTCAAACATCTGGACACATCCATGAGGGATTTTCTTCACTGGATTGTATGAACTGGGAAGACTCGCTCTAAATCAGAGCCACACCATCCAGTGGCAGCACCCATAAAAGGATGTGGAAGAAGAAAGCTGCTGCAGTTTCCTGCTTGCCCTCACTCTCACTGGCAAGTCCATTGATCCTCTTGCTGAGGCATCCCTTCACCAGTGTTAGAACCTTCTCCTTCAGGATTCCCACATAGAGTGAAGACCAGCAGCTCTCTAGGAATTTTTTGGGACTCCAGCAGCAAATCAGGGCTACAGAGACATCCAGTCTCATGACTGAACAACTATGGGATTCTTGAGCATTCTTGCATTACTCAGGACCACAGGTTGTAAGTCATTCTATGTTTTATGGTATATATATATATATATATATATATATATATATATATATATATATAT
>JANHMN010000001.1:25611499-25637726 GCA_030674055.1 Rhabdomys pumilio
CCCCCCCCCCGGCTACACAGCCTCTATCTCAGCTTACACAACCCTGTGATTAATCAGCTGCAATCTGTCTCTCTCTTACTCTGAGGGCTTCGCACAGACAGTACACCGCTGCCACGCACATGGTTTACCTCATAGTTGGTGCTCTCATGTTTGGGGTGACTGATGAGTGAATAAGGATTTGAATTCATAAATAATTACAGAAAGATTTACTTAAGAAAGGGAACTATTATTTTAACATTTCCAACAAGTGTGTTTTAAATGCTATGAAATCAGGTATTCTCTGTTACCACTGCAAAAAAAAAAAGTCTTGCAAAGACTCCTCCACTATTTCCCTCAACCTGCTCACAGATTGAGGCCGACAGATCGCCTAGATTGGAGACAGGGTAGTTCCGTCTCAAAGATCACTTAGACTTGGGTTCCAGCTTCTCCCTGAATCAGTGCCAGGTGCGGTGGTGGCTTTTGCGAGGCACATGGCTTTCCTATGAGGTCATTACTGATGGAAAATATCAACACCTCTGCCCCGTGGGGAGGGTAAGAAGTCAGGCCCATTCAAATAAGCATTCCTCAGGCTCCTTCTTCGGAAATACTCGCCTTCCCACCGCAGATGTTTTAGTTTGAGGGACAGGATAAAGGATGACACTAAGGACTGGAAATCAGAACAGACCCAAGGCAGCTGCATGGGGAGAGGAACCCCACAAGAGTTTCCATGTGTCTCAATGTTACCTTCACTGTCAGCTCTTGCACTTAATTCAGACAGGCAGTGAGCTGTGTTCCAAAGAGACGTCAATCTATTCTGGGTGGGTATCAAAAAAAAAAAATGATTCCTTATCCCATCATAAGCATCCCACAGCATAAGAATTGCTAGATGGTAAAATGCATGCTTAGCCTGCAAACACCATGATAGCCGTTTTTAAGATTTGTTCATTTAATAAAAAAAATAACCTATGAATATTTAGTTCTAAATATTAGAATTGCCCTTCCATAAGCTGTCACAACTGCAAGCATCTATACACACTAACAAAATCGAATAACAAAAAGAGTATGTGATAAGAGAAAATACATGATAGATATATATATGAATGAACAAGGAATAGATTTCTTTGGTCATTGGACTGCTTTGATTTCTTTTATTGGGCATTTATGGTGGGCAGAGGCAGTTTGCCTGAACATGCATTTTGTTTCTGTAGGCAGTATGTCATATGTCTGTTGTCTGTCAGCAAGTACTAGTGCATGCCCACCACATACCAGGAATCATGCCCTCAAACCATCCAGGACACTCCTGATCATAAGGGATTGGCAAGTAGGCAGACTTGTTCATCTAATGATGGGTAAGAGGGTACATGTCTGGGTTCAGGAGAGGAAGAATGCAAAGAAGATGAAACAATGCCTGAAAGTGTAGGATGAGTCTGTTTGGCAAAGAAATTCTAAGAGAATTATTCTATAAATATAACCAGAGTATGTATGAGAAAGAAGAGGCTCTTGTGGCTGCAAGTAGTTTTCAAGGAGCTAAGAATGAAAGGCTGGCATCTTGGAGGATGGGGGCTCCTAAAAGCCTTTGGAGGAATCCTTTGAAGCGGTAGTTAGTGGAGCTCTGGTTAATGTTTCCATAGCAAGACTGGCAGATGGATTATAGAGATAACATGAGAGGAAGAAGTACATCAGCCCTCTTCAAACTGGGCTGAGCAGAGGAAGACCACAGCCCAGGTAAAATCAGGAGTCACCACACATATTTCTGATAGTCTTGAAAATGCGAGACCCTGCCATTCATGGGGAGATAATAAAGTCTGTATGATTAGTATTTCCAAGTTACACCAAAGCACACAATGTCTTCTTCTAAGGAATAAAGGGAATGTGGAGATGGGAAAGACCACAAACAAAGAGAGAGTCAATTTTTGTTCTAGAAAAAATCTTCCCAAGTGGCAAGCTGGCCGAGCACAGCCCATTTAGCAAGAACAGCCCAGCCCTTCGCTTCAGATTTGATCAGAAGCCACCCGCCCTACAGTGTCACTGGCGCCTACTGAATTTTCACCAGAGACCTAACACAAAACATCTGGTCGCTTACTTAAAAGTAAGTCAATTGATTAAATCTGCATTTGCTTGCTTTCTTCTACCAGAAGCATGGCTATTTCTCTTTTTCTTCTCCCCTGACTCCTTTAATAACTTACTTGTGCTGTGAGTTAAAGTTTGGGACGAAGGTGTGTCTCCTTCCTTGCCTACACAGGGAAATTTACCACAGGTCAAACTAAAATCATGTCGGAAATCCAGGGATGTAAACAATTTGGTCATATTTTATATGTAAATTGAAAGCTTACCTAACCACACGGGCTGACCTCAAGTTGCGGTCCACATGTGCGAGCAGAATTCTCACTTCCTCTAGGAAACCCTGACCATATATGCTGAAATTTCTATTTCAAAATGTGACCTCCATGCTATAGTTTTAATAAAAAGAAATTTTATAACATGAATAGATTAGGTTTGGTCTTAACTGAAAAGTTTTAATCTGGAAATGGAATTATTTGCGGCGACACCTTTGAGCTTGGGCTCCACATTGTCATGTGCTCTTGTTTCCATCTACCTACCAATGCCTCCTGGATGACATGAAACTCTAGAAAGCAAGACCTTAGGAAATGAGCATGAAACGCCATCCTGACATGTACCACGGATGCATTTGTTCACCGAACAAATCATCCTGCAGCTTCCATGTGCCAAGTGCTCTTCAAGGCCCAGGGGACAAGTGGTTAACGACAGAAAGTCTACCATAAAGCCTCTCATGAGCTGACAGGGAAGAAACATAAACATGAAGTCACGAAAGCCCTGAAACAAATGTTGTGCTAGGAACGTATGAAGTGGCAGGAGATAACACAGGCCCCAAGGAATCAATCTGCCTTCTGGGAACACGGAGTTGATGTGGGAAAGATGAAGAGAGGACGAATGCCCAACAAGGACAAACAACGTCTCTCTAAGACCCCTGTGTCTTGTTTCTGTGCTCTTGGAAGATCATTTCACTGCTGTTTCTTAGGTTTGTCAATAACTAACCACTGAAGTTCTATAGCAGGTCGAGTGTTTAAAAGACCCGTTGAGAAGTCTACTTTCCAAGAGTGGTAAGTGGGACAGTGCTGACAAGATGGGAAGCCAGGCTAGCACTAGGGTGAGATGGGTGAAAGGAAAGATGGTGTGTTTGGGGGAGCAGGGGATGCAGGAGGCTGACAGGAAGAAAATGGGAAGCAATGGCTCCACTTTCATTCTGTCTCTTCTCCTTATTCTCTTGGGCTTAGCAGCAGCATAAAAGCCATTAGCTGGGAAAACAAAAATAAAATTAATCTTAGTACTCCCCTTGAACATTATCAATCAAGAAAGCAAATAATAAAAAAGTTTTAAAACAAGAAGAATTTTTCAGTGCTGAGGAAAGCAAAATACTCTGGGGAAAAGGAATGGACAGACAGTAGCAGGTTGGCTGAATGGGTGAAAAGAGCAAGCAGAGACCTCTGAGATGTTGGGTAAATAACCCGTTTCCTTTGGTTGCTGAGTGGCTTAAGTAATACACACTGAAAAATGCCAAAGACATCCTTAGCATGAAGCAGATAATATTTTCTTTTGCCTGCTGTCCCCACCTAAGAACATAGGTTACAAGAAGATAATATTTTCTGTTGCCAACTTTCCACACCTAGAAGCCAAGTTCTCGAGAAGACATGGTTTTGTATGATTTTATATCAATAATGGAGGTAAGTTGAGATATTTAGTGAGACACAAAGATAAATGCCCTAGGCTGCTTTGTTTTGTTGTTTGTTGTTGCTGCTGCTGTTGACGTGATGAAACGCTGACCAAAACTAACTTGGTGGAGAACATTTGCTACTTAGCTTATACATCCAGATACAGTCAATCACTGAGGAAAGTCAGGGCAGGAACTCAAGCAGGAGTAGAGACAGGAACCATGGAGCCATTCTGCTTAACTGGTTTCCTTTCATAACTTGCTCAGCTTGTTTTCTTATATAATCTAGGATCACTTGCTCAGGTATGACAGAACACACAGTGGGCTGGGCCCTCTCATGCCAATCATTCATCGAAAAAAATGAAATGTCCACAGACATACCCACAAACCAATTTGATGGATACAATTCAAGTGGTGTTCTCTCTTCCTAGGTGACTCTAGTGTTGACAAGGAGTAACACAATAAACTTTACAGTCTGTCTCATTTCTTAACACCCTAACTCAGGTGAGTCATAATTTAGCTTGGGACTCCTAGGAGGTTCCTAGGCACAATGAGGTCTTAGCACTTAGGCACCCTAAGGTCTTAGCCTGGCAACATCTTTTGGTAGGTGCCACAGTAAAAGAACAAAGAACAAAACCCAGTTTAGATGAGAGCCAGAAGATGTTCCACAGAAAAGAGACAGATGAAGATTATGAAGCAAGCTTGTCAAGTACCATAGTTATGCTAAACGCTGGCCAACGCGTGAGAACATAGGTGCTGAAGGGGCTAACACATCAGCGGTGATTCCTGCCCAGAAATAATATAAAACACAATGCAGAAACATGCTGACTTCGTGTGCTGAGGGATCTTGGAACTAAAACAGGAAAGAAAATTGTTATTTCCCTCGTTGGAACGCTCACCCCTCACTCCCCCAGCTAATGTGTGGTAAGCGCATCGCCACCCTGGCATCTGTCAGAGCGGTTTTTGGTCATCTCTGTGGGGTATAAAATGACAAGCAGGGCTGAACATGAAGCTGCATGTGACAAGAGGAAATAAATAAAGGAGATCTTTCTTATTCACATGAGTGTCCAAAGGTGGAAAAGCCAGACCAAGAATGAGATAAAGCATATAATCTGACAAAGAAATAGAGAGAACTGGAAGCTTGGGATGTCATCAAAGCCAAGCACAGTAGGAGAGAAACTTCAGATGCATAATTCATACACAGAACTGAAAACAAGCAAAAGACCAGTCGGTGCTTCTGAGAAACAGCCAAATCACGAAGTCCTGAGCCCTTCGGAAAGTTCTTAATGAAGCCTTTCCCCAAAGCAACTCCTAAAACATAGGTTGCAATAGAGATTTATTAGACCAGCACGTATTCAGGAGCTATAGCAGAGGCGAGATGTTGCTTGGTTCTGGAAGATGTGATCTCCTTGCCTTCAAGCAACTTACAGTCAGGTTTAGGACTGTGAGGTATATTCTCCAGGATGGGTGTGGTCTGGAGAGGAATTCAGATGACATCATAGAGCAGGGTACATATTTTAAGGGAGAAACGTGTTATAAACTAAGCAATATAGAGGACAAGACATGCAGCTAAATGACTTGAGTAAAACCTTTCCCTGGCAGCTCTTACGCCTTCTAAGATGGTCAGCATTTACACAGCAGCCTTCCAATATTGGAAATGGCCAAGTGGATAGGGAGTTGTCAAAGGATATGACAGTTGCTACTTGGGATATACGAAACCACCAGCTACTTGGGATATGTGAAACTCTGGGCTGGATTGTGATGCTTATGTACATTATTTTCTTTCTCCCTAACTTTCAGGATCCCTTAGAGATGCTAAGGTAGCCGCATTCTGAATTCATTTGGGGGAAATATAAGGCTTCTTAACAGAACTCACACATGTATTGCATATTTTCAAGGCAAGATTGGTTTTTGTGTTTGTTTGTTTGTGTGTTTGTTTGTTTGTTAGTGGCAGGAGGCAGGATATTCAATCTTTTCTCTGAATGTAGTTCTTGAGTCTGAGCCTCTGTTTACCTCTCAGGTTGAAAGGGTTTGTAACTACAAAGAAAAGACTCGACGACTAATTTATTCGACGACATATGGGTTGTGAAATAGTTGGTCTCCATGTGGCTTCTTATATCCCCTTCCTTTGGGTTGTCAGTCCCTCAAATCCCTGCTTCTTATACAGTCCCTGATTAAGTCTTCTTACTCCCAGTTTAAACCTACTAGTTAGTATGCTAATTTCAAAATATAACTCAAAAACCAAAGTTCAAATGAGATTACCCTACATAGGAGTCAGGGGCAATGTTGCTCTGGCAAGAAATGAATTAAAGATGAAATTTAGAGTCCAAGGTCCTATGAGCTATTGCTCAGAAAGGCCCCAGGTTCTTGTTTTGGAGAAAACAGTACCAGCTATTGCTGTTCTCTAGGTTTTTTCAGCATAACCACATAGTAAGACCCTATTGCTGGAGATATTACGTATTTTGGCTTCAGGACATAGAAAACTCAGTGTCAAACCAAGCAGTAAATCACTTCCCTGTTGGCTAGCTTCCATAGTGCAAGAAGGTGCTATGCAGACTGCTGAGGAAAAATAGCTATCAGTGAGCTCTGTGCTCATTCTGGTATGCCAGAATACTGACCTGATGAGCAAGATATGCCTACTGGTTCAATTTTGACATATTTATAGGACAAATAATATAACTTTTGTACTGAATTTGCACGCTCTCCATGGGAAGGAATTTCATGCCTGGTCCTATAATCTTGGTCAGAAGTCTATGGCTGGGGAAAGTCATTGACCCTAGGGTTGAAACAGTTACTCTTATTTGCTAAATTACCATTCAGTCAAATTGCCATATCTACATTTATATTTACACTTTTATTTACATATACATTTATATTTATATATTTATGTGGTGGATTGAATATGTTTAACCCATATGGAATTGTATGGCTAGGAGGCATGGCCTTGTTAGAGGAAGTAAGTCACTTTGGGGTTTAGTTCTGAAGCTTCACCGAGTGTGGAAGTCAATCTGCTCCTGGCTTCCATTGGATAAAGATGTAGAACTCTCAGGTCCTCCAGCACCATGTTTTCCTGGATGCTGTCATGCTTCCTGTCTTGATGATAATGAAATGAATTTCAGAACCTGTAAGCCAACCCCAATTAAATGTCATTTTTAATTAATTTTTAATTAAGACTTGCCTTGGTCATAGTGTCTCTTCACAGCAATGGAAACTCTAAGATAGAAGTTGGTATCATGGACTGGGGTATTGCTGTGATAGGTCTGATCATGTTTTTGTTTGGAGAAATGTGAATTTGGGAACTTTGGATTTGGAAAGCAGTGGAATGCTTTAAGTGGGACTTAATGGACCATTCTAAGAGGAACATGGAAGACATTGGTGCTGAAGGTGATTTGAACTGTGCAGACCTAGCCCAAGAGGTTTCAGTGGTGAAGAATTTTAGTATGTGGCCTAGAGATCATTTCTGTGATATTTTGGTGAGAGATGTGGCTGTCTGTGTTTACAGTCAAACAAGAATAGATATGTCACGTTAGGTGATAATTACCTCTTTACAGTTTTCATTTGGACTTTTAATTTTGAATGAACTATAATTCACTAATGGAGGGCACACTTATGATCCAGATCTTGGGGCTGGAAGACACAGGCTTTTAATCCAGATCTTGAGAAACATTAGCCATGGAAAGCTTAGGACCAAATATGGTGGTACACACCATTAATCCCAGAAGACAAAGTCAAGCAGATCTTTGAGTTCAAGACTAGCCTGGGACAGAGCAAGTTCTAGATGAAGAGAAGTTTAAGTCCAGGCATGGTGGACTTAAACTTAATCCCAGCATTTAAGAGACAGAGCCATGCATATTTCTGAGTTCAAGGTCAATGTACAAAGCAAGTTTCAGGAGAGCCAAGTTTAGGCAGTGAAGGAGTTGGAAAGCAGAAAGATGATAATGATGTAATAAAACAAAAGTCCATGGTCCAGCCTCAGCAAGCAGCAGAACTTGACAGCTTTGGCACGTGGCTCTTACTTTAGAGTCCAGAATAGACGGGATTACTGGGACAATTGATGCTGGTTACCTTGAGCTAAGAAAATAGCAGTGATTAAGAGGAGACCAGCATCACTGAGGTGAGATCTTCTGGGAAGTGTTTTCTGAGAGCACAAGGAAGCTGTGTTCCAGAGACAGACAAGGTTGTACCTCATGCTGTAGTTGTACTTGGTAATGCATAAGAGTCACCCAGGTGGTACTGGTTTTGAAGGCATGAAAAAGTTGTGGAGATCAACTAAGCCTTAGTACTGTGAGAGGCCATGGAAGGCCATTAGTGAAGCTCAGTTTCGATTAACTGCCTAGGACAGAAGGGGTCAAGCAAAGAAATTGAGACTTGACCCTATGAAGAAAGCCTATGAGTGGCTATTGGTGAAACCTAGTTGCAGCAGAAGACTCCAGCATATTGGAGATGCCAGTTTCATGTGACAATCACCAAGAAAAGCAGGGGCAGTGGAGTACAGGCAACTGGAGCCTAGAATGCTACAGATGGCAAGGCTGGAGAAGTGACCCAAGCTCTTTGGAGTAGCCCAGAAGACTACATGTGGATCCTATACACTGGAACAAGAAGCTGTGAAGTTGAAGATGCCTTAGATATCCCATGATGCTAGAGATGCCAGGGCCATGGATACCTGCTGAGGAAAGTTGCTAATAGGGAATGGAATCAGCCCAGGAGAAAGAAATGTGTCTCAATCAGCAAAGCTGAAAGAAGTTATACACTGGACATGGAGACATGAAGTTTAGAGCTTGTCCAGCTGGGTTTGTTTTTTCTTTGGTCCAGAATTTCCTCACTATGACATTTTTCAGTGGTAATGTATATCCTGTGATGTTGGAGGTATGTGATCTGCTTTTTGAATTTGATTTTATAGGGGATTACAGTTAAGTGACTGGATGGATCTCAGAGAATACTTTGAATTTCGGACTTTTAAACACAGTTGAGACTGTGATAGACTATGAGAACCTTTGGAGTTGGACTAAATGTATTTTGCATTATGCTATGTTTAAGTATGGCCCCCATAGACCTAGGAGTTTGAACAAGACTCTGGGGTCAGGAAGTGGACTGTGATGGTGTGAATATGCTTGGCCCAGGGAGTGGCACTATTAGGATGTGTGGCTTGTTGGAGCAAGTGTGTCACTGTTTGGGTAGGCTTTGAGAACCTCCTCCTCACTGTCTGAAAACAATCTCCTTCTGGCTTCCTTTGGATGAAGACATAGAACTCTCAGCTTCTCTGGGAACATGTCTGCCTGGACACTGCCATTCTTCCTGCCATGATGATAATAGACTGGACCTCAGAACCAGTAAAACAGCCCCAACTAAACATTGTCCTTTATAAGAGTTGTCTTGGTCATGATATCTTTTCATAGCAATGGAAATCCTAAGACAATTTGTATTTATATGTATATTTATATGTATATATATATTTATATTTATATTTAGTATATATATTTCATCTACATCTATATCATCTCTATCTTTATCTCTTTCTCTATATCTATATCACTTAATAGTACTCCTGAGCTGCTCTCAACAATGATCAGAAAAGTTTCTTTATGCAGTGGGCAGCAATCAGTGAAGAGATATGTGACTGGCCACACTGCTGAGGATAGGGACTGAGTGCCCAGCCTTAAATGCAATATCTATATTAACCACCACACCTGAACACACACCAAGGCTCATGGAAGACCTTGAAAGGGTTTGTAGAAAGAATGTGAGAGCCAGTAGATATGGAGCAGGTAGGAAATGTCACCTCCTGTACTTGACATGGCTATCATAATTATGAGCTCACAGCAGCCATGATTACTCTGACAAGACCTAAGTAAAATCAAGCCAGTGAAGTCCCAGCATGAATGGGGTAGGTGATCGTCCACTGTACCACATACTGAGAAGCTATTGGCCACGGATTGTTGCTGCAGGAGGGAGAATCACTCTTTATTGAGGGTGTGGTCATTGGTAGATTTCCCACACTCCAGTGGATGGCCCTATATAGCTATGCACTTAAAGGCATTTCAAATGAGACTTAGTAGGTTACCAAAAACCAAAAACCTAAACAAACAAACAAAAACAGATACACAGTTGGGATAGACCACATTGAGGGGATATGGGGGAGTTGGAGGCAAATATTTGTGTATATACAATCATATTTCATTGCAAACATGTGCGAAATTCTGAAAAAACAAATCTGTAAAAGGAATTATATAAGCAATAAAAATGAGACAAAGGCTATTTCTCTGGAAACTAATATTGCAATTATTAGTATTTTATGTGATTCTATAATTTAAACAAAAGTCAGAGCTTAAGAGGGAAGGAAAGAGAATCCTTAGAAAGACTTAGAAAGACATTTTCGAACCACTCCCAGGGAACAACCAGTTGAGGTTTTGTGGTCTACCTGAGAGGACAAGGAGACATACAATGTAGTCCAGGAAGATAACAGGGGAAGACAGTGTGCTGACAGTGCAAACCCCAGCTTAGGCAGAGAGTGTGGGAGAGCAGGAAGTAAACAATCAGAAGGATGCTTCCAGGAAAAAGTCATCTCATCCTAAAACCCCAGTCAAAATACCTTAGTGCAGAAAGGAAAACAACTCTAGACAATTACAGAAATGTCCAAACGTACAGATTTCAGAATGCAAACCAGAATTTTAGTATATGCAGCCTCCTTGGAACATTTATAAGTTCCATACTTGTCTCATCTGTTAAAGATGAATGTATGACTGAATTTGCTTCCAAGAGGAAAAGGCAGAAAGTCTGGCATCCTTATAATGTAGTTCAAAACAAAGCTAAGTGAGGCATAATTCTGTACCACCATAAACACCTAAGGTGGTGTTAGATTTTGGAGTGCTTGTACCAATGTTTCTGGAGAATCATCCCATGCTACCAGCCAGAAAAGTAATACATCTGGTTGGGTCTTTAGAATGTGGGAATCCACTGAGCAAACGCGTGAACACACACAAACAACTCAGTGTTGAGAACATAAAACAGGATGAAGAGCCCCAAACAGTACAGCTGTGACTGTAACACAGCTCACCAGCAAACTCTGCAGTGTTTACAGTACCAGGAGTTTAGAATTTCCGTGGGTTTTCAAGACCATTCATCTACTGTGGTTGTTTTAAAATCATGGCACAAAGACTGCTAGGCCTCTAGGATATGTCCCAGTAAACTACAGAGAAGTAAAGACCTACAATAGAAAGCAGGCTTTATATTTTCTGGGAGGTGTCCTCAGCCATAGGGTCTCAGCCCCACCCCTCCAGAGGCAACCATGGACTACATCAATAATACATATTGTTTTGGGAATCACTCAGATTTCTCTGACCAGCCATTGTTAGTCTATGGTGCTTGTTGGGCAATGTCAGCCCAAGTAGCGTAACTTTCTTTACTATATATAGATACACATACAAATAAAAATATATAAGGATAGGTATATAGATAGGTAGATGATAGATATGCATATATGTGTATTATAAATACTTTTGGGTAAATATAAGATACGATCCCTCGAGGTTTTATTAGACACTCTTGATTTTATTTGCTCTTTCTCCCTCCTCCTATGTGCTCACCACTCTCTCTCCTCCACAGTTGGAGTTCCTTTCCATTTCTCACCTCACGTCATCTGCATCCTGCCATTCTGCTGCCAAGCAGCCTCCCACGTGTGGTTACTCCATGTGAAACACACTCTCCAAGAAATGCTGCATAAATAAGTCCAGAACAAGGGCAAAGCCCGTGTGCGTGTTAATATGGGAGGGAGGAAGTGCACTGAGTCACACCCCGAGGCCAAAACCAACAGGCAACCATTGACTGCAGGGAAAAGCAGGGCTAGCCTTTCCCAGAGACAAGTCCTCTTATTGGTTGCCCAATGCAGAGTAGTCAGCTCTGAAACCATATACACACAAACAACAAAAATGGTCCCAACAGGTTGTGTTTACATATATTTGTGCATACAGACACAGATATCAACAATAATAAACAAAGAGGAGGCTCTCAGCTTGAGAGTGGTAGGAGGACTAATAGTTTTGGGGAAGGTAGCGGAGGGGGGGTGGAGGGAGACAAGGAGGATGAAAGGTGATGTCATTCTAGTTCAACTAAAATATATTTTATTTTAGTTTTATTTTTGATATTATAGTATAATTACATCATTTCTCCTTCCCTTCCCTGCCATAAAGTTACCCGAGTAGCGTACACATGGGCAGTATATTTGCTACTTCAAAGGGCACTTTACATTTTAAGATGCCATGTAAGACCTGATTACTTTTTAAAAAGACTTCTACTACTCAGTAGATGAAAAATGATCTATTTAATCTAACCATTTCCTGTGATAAGAAAAGAGGTTTAGACCCAGAAAAAAATAAATATAGCCATAAAATTCTCAAAATTGATTGCCTGTAGAGTTAGAATGATGACTTAGTTATGCTTTCAAAGCACGGACGACATAAAGCCTCGGGGTCTGCCCATTTCTTCAGGAAGATAACCTCAGAAACGCAAAAATACAGGAACGTGTTAGAGCCAAGGAATAATATTCAACATGGCTGTGCGTGACGGGTGGCGCTCACCCTTTGCTACTTTCCCTATGAGAAGCCATGCAGAATGCGCATGTGAATTAACCTACTATGAAGCTGGAAATAGGGGTACAACCTACCTGCATCATCCCACAGGGACTCAAGTTTGTTGCTGGGATGTTTACCTGTCCCGTACTTCTCAGCATTAGAGTAAGCCCCTAGCACTCCAGAGAATCTTCTCAGTGGAGCAGCAGAAAACCACAGGCGCTTGCGTTAGAGGGAACACGTAACAAACTATCAAAGCTGCTCGGAGATAAGGTGGGTGCGAAAACTACAGGGTGTCAACACAGTTGGTACTCCTGTGAGCTGAGTATCCTCATTCGAAAACCCTTACCTTGCTGATGGCTTGTGTTTATATCACAAAGGGCTCTATGTGCCCTGATAAACTATTTCCAGACTCACAATGGCCCAAAACTACCACTTCTCCCCCAGGATGCCTCAATGGGAGTGGGATTCCACATACACATGACTTGTGGAGACATTTTACTCCATTTCAACTTGTCTGTTGATCACTCCTTAACAGATCTAAGATTTCACCAAATGAAAGGAAATTGGGTGATAACAGGGACCCAGCCAGCACTTTTCCTCCAAGGCATTATTATTCTGTGACAGGGCCAAGGAGGAGGAGTTCTGAGTAACACCACAAGAGGACTTGGAACTGAAAAGCTCCAGTGTGAGCCCGGCCGTGGGTTTAGCTCCTGAGCCGGACCAAAAAATAAAAAATTAAAAATAAAAAAAAGTACTAGAGAACCCTCTGGCAAACCACAATTATTAGGAATGACAAAGTAAACTTGAAGGCAGCGTGATTAAGTGAGAAGACCACTCTTAACAAGAGTGACGCAGATAGCTGTCATTTCCTTTTCTCATTTTAAGATGATTGTTCTTCAGCCCACTGGTCTCAATGCCAAAATATAAGGCAGAAGCATTTTCCAATACCCACTCCAATAACAATTTTCTATCCTCTTTCACGAGATTTTGAAATAATTTTCACAATTTTATAAGGCTTGGAAACCTCTTATTTCTCCCAAGTTAGTACATGTCTTTCAGTAATAACTTAGGATTGGTCTAAGTAGAAACAACTTATTTTTATGGACAGTACTCATCTGCACATAAATATTTTAGAGAAGATTTACAGGGTCCTCTTGTTCACTCATCCAAATTACCATAACGTTATAGAAGTTTGTTTGATTTATTTGTAGGAAGTGTGTATGTATGGGTGTGGACGTGTATGTAAGCGTGTGTGTGAGTAACTGAAGAGGCCAGAAGAGGGCTGCATCAATGCATGGAGCTGGGACAGCCTGAGATGGGTACTGGAAACTGAACTCTAGTATTCTGTAAGGGCAGCAGCAAGTGCTCTGAACCCTGGAGCCGTATTTCTAAACCCTCTCTTGTATTTTAAACAAATGGATCTCTACATATGAACTTAGACATGAATATCAGGGTTCCCACATGCAGTGACATTAAATAAAAACCCCTACCCCAGGAGTGGGATACCTCATTATGAGTAGTTGCTTAGGAAGGCCTCAGAGACCCCCCCCCAAAAAATAGATCTTGTCACTCCTCTTTGTTGCTCGTCAGATCTAGATGATAAGACCCTGTTACTGATGACACAACACATTTTTTCATGAGTGACATAGAGAAAATGAGCTGGAATTAAGCTGAAATCTTTCTCTCTTCACAAGCCAATGGTATTTTTAATTATTTATTTTATTTATTTACATTTCAAATGTTGTCCCTCTTCCCAGACCCCCCCTCCACAAGTTCCCCACCCCATCCTCCCTCACCTTCAAGTCTAAGAAGGTGCTTCCCTAACCTCTCCTACCCACACACTCCCACCTCACCTCTCTAGCATCCCCTTCTCTGGGGCAACAAGACTCCACTGAACCAAGCACATCCCCTCCCATTGAGGCCAAACAAGACAGTCCTCTACTACATAGATATCAAGGGTGGGGCATGGACCAGCCCTGTATGCTTTTTAGTTGGTGTCTTAGTCCCTGGGAGCCCTAAGGAGTCCAGTTAGTTGATGCTACTGTTCTTTCTATGGGGTTGCAAGCCCCTTTAGCTCCTTCAGTCTTTCCCCTAACTCTTCCACAGGGGTCCCTGGACTCAGTCCAATAATTGGCTATAAGTATCTACATCTGTCTCAGTCAGATGCTGGTAGAGCCTCTCAGAAGATAGCCATGCTAGGCGCCTGTCTGCAAGGACAACTAGGCATCATCAATAATGTCAAGATTTGGTGTCTGAACATGGGATGGATTCCAAGGTGGGGCGGTCTGGATGACTTCCCTAACTGGAAGAAACATCAGTGGTCTAACACAGTTGTAATCTATGAGACCAAGATGTGCTAAGCAAGATGTGCCTACTTGTGCAACAGTGGGCATTATACTCTCTGCTTGATTTTGAAACAGGAGGGAATCCATAGCTGGTACTGTAAATATGATCAAACCCAATAGTAGGAGAGATCACAGGCCCTAAAAGGAACTGAATACTGTTGTTTACCTAAATTGACATGTCATCTAGCTGTCTTCTAAGTATTTATTAATAGACCCACCTCTTCCCTTCTTTAGCATAATTCATAGAATACATTTCTGAGTTCAGTATGTTTTAAAGCTAAAGACAGACTGACCCTTTGATGGACTGAGCTCAGGTACTGAGGGATGACAGAAGTTTCTCCATTGAAAAACTTCAGTGTGGGCCAAGTAAAAAGAATTTCAGAGTTTCCATTGACCCACTTGGGATGTTCTTTAAACCTCCTAGTAGGAAATTAAAAGACAGATAAGCAACCAAAAAAAGTGCGTCCATTTGAAAATGGTCATCATAAAATAAAAGGAGAAAAAATATAACTCCCATTGTGAAACTGGGTGGTATGGTGGTATACTAAGCACTCTCATGAACCACTGTTTTCCATCTCTATGACAACCTTTGAAACTACTCAGATGACTGATTACCAACTTACAAATAACATGAGCAGACGAAGCTCAAGCTCAGAAAAAAATATCATGGGGGATGTAAAAAGACCTGGATTCTAAACCCCATTCTGTGCAATCTAAATGCTGTGACTTTAATCATGGATGTTTCAGGATCCATTAATACTTTTCTGATAGCAGACTGGAAATGAGATATGTGGATGGATACACATGTATAGTATTAATTAATGTGCTAAGTTATATGACTATCAGGACAATGTGGAATGTCTCCTCAGTACAAGTTATATTTTACATCACTTAATATCAATAAAGAGTGGGTGGTTATAAAAACTTCATCATTAAGGCTTTATACTAAATACTTTTTTGTGTGATGACCTTTAAAATAAGAGGAGACCACCAGAAGCCAAAGAAATATAACATGAGTCATTTTGAGAATAAAAGTCGTGTTTGTTCAGTACATGTGCCAATGACTTCAGAAAACAAAAATAACAACAACAACAAAATCAATGTAGGAAACTGTCCCAACTGATTTCTGAGTCAGTACGCACTGTACCAATATGAGCCCCAACATGATCTAAGATGTACATAAAAGCACATTACTCTTAATTCCTTGGCAGGACAATTTTCAAATACCTAATACAACCGTCAGTCTGCTTAGCAAAGAAATTCCTGCTTAATATAAAATTTTAGCACAAAATGTGTCAGAAACAAAAGAGAAGAGCTATTGAACACACACAGACACATAAATACACATACACACACAGATACATATACACACATACACACATAGACACATATACACACATACACACATACACACACATACACACATACACACACATACACACATACACACAAGCTCTTTCAAAATTTTTTGAAGTCCAGAGCTCTACCCTTAATATATTTTTCTAATTAGAAGCTCATGAGTATGTGTGTGTGTGTCCGTGTGTGTGTGTGTGTGTGTGTGTGTACAAACTTTCTTATTTCTCTCAAGTATAACGTTCAAAACTTTAAGTGACATGGCACAGTCACCAACCATGTAAACATAGTGCCTGCTTATAATATATGCTCCAGAAATTCTTTGTTGTCTTTTTGCAAGGTATTAACAATTTAATGTCATTATTGTAGAGGAGATGCAGTGAAGGAGGCCTCAGGAGGGATGCTACCGTCTGTTTGAGTTGGATGGGATGGATCCTAAAGAAGCTAGTCAGTCTGGGAATCAGTTATTTGTAATTATTCAGATATTTACTGGAATAGCAGCAATACTGGGATGCACACACTTCGTTACTAACTCAGGTTATTTTTAAAAAATAAAACAATGCATAGGAGCTCATTCAAATCATTTTAAAATGCATTTTACAATGAGAACGTTAATACAATAAATACCAAGTATTTTTAAATATATGTTATAGCGCAATTCTAACTTATCCTCTGTGTTTGCTAATTTGTCTAATTGCTACCAGCTCCTCATCTCAATATCTAAGAAAAAAATCCAGATCCCTTTTCTGTAACAGGAAGTAAGAAATAAACCATTGTTCCTCTCTTGGGTATTTATCAAGAAATAACTAGTGAATGAGCAGATACGAATAGGCTATAAGGCCATCAGAGAGTAGAGATTGTCCCAGACTCGGGACTGCAAACACTAAGGCTTAGCCTATAACCCAGAAACACATAGGTATATGTTCTGCCTACCTATGGCCACCAGACATCAGGACTCCACCTACTTGGTCTCCATCTTTGAACCTATTCTTCTTCACTACCTCATCTGCCAACCACTGAGTAACTTCTCATGTTAGATTTGAAAAGCAAAACTAAGCATATTTCAGGGACTGTCCCTGGTGTTCTTTTCTCCTATCTCCAGAAGGTGCTGGGACTCAAAGGCAGCATTTGCATGCTGTGATGCCTGCAAATTTAGACTGCTGGGTCGTAATGTTGGAGCCATTGTTGTCCGTATCCTGTAAGCAAACGGAAGGGATTAGTTTATATCATAGACAGGATTCTTACATACAGGACAATTCAGGTCCTTTTAACCCTGTCCTCTACTGCGACACCCAGAAACGTTTCTAATGGCCTAAAGCCCCTTTGCAGTTTTCATCACCTCCTTGTTTTCTTGTTTCTTCCCTCTGGCATTACAACTGGGTCACGATAAGGTACTGAACTAGTGTGTCGGAACTAACAGAGAATCCTAATTGTTTTTATAATTCTGGAGGAGAAGAAGACCCATCTGAATTCATTTTGTTTGGGTTGGCTTCCTCAGATCTCCTTTGACCTGGAACCAAAATCTATTTCAGCTGAGTTTTCAGTTTTGCCCCTCTGCACCCAAATGGTTTGTGTATGTGCACCCACATATGTGGGCTTTGTTCTTATAATTTATAAGAGGTCTGTGGTATATGAGGTGTTAACGTTTTGTGAAAGTTCTGTTGGCGATGCTAACATAGTCCATCGATGGTGATTCACACAGCTGTTAATCGTCAACATCTCGGTAACTCTGAAAAAGCAGCAGACCTGACAACTGTCACCAATTCTGGGGGCAGCACTTTCATTGGTAGGAGGCCTAGGTGACTGTTTGCAACACATGTGGCTATTATTTTGCTATGTATCAATCATAGGATAACAAATCGTTAAAATTAGCCACAGATGCCTGTAATGGTAGGAAAACAACTAAAATATTCATAACATGGACTGCAAAGGCAGGAAGAGGGAAATGTTCTTTGTTCATCTCCTGAATAGAGGAGCAGGACACTGAAGGAGAAGGGGCTGATGGCCTGCTCTGGGAACTCACCCGGGTTTGCATACATACTGGGTTTACATTTGCTCAAAGGCACATTTTTTGGAATTGACCATTCTCTCTTTTTGACTCCATCTGCACGTGGGGACACCTGTGACCAGTGGTTTCTTGAGTGCCGATGATGAGGTAGCACGAACCCAAGTCATTGTTTCTCTTCTAGAAAGAGCAGCATGTGAGGAAAGCACAAAGAGTTCTGTGCTCCTGTGAGAGATGGCTCTGTACAATTAGAAACGTTTATGGGTTTCACAGTAGAGGACAGGGTTAATAGGAGATGAATCTTCCTGGATGTAGGAATCCCAACTATAATATAAAATAACTCCTTTCAGTTACATAGAAGATGCGGGCAACAATGGCTCCAACGTTATGACTCAGCTGCTTAAGTTTGCCTGCATGATAGCATGCAAGCGCAGCTTTTGAGTCTCAGCATTTTCTGGAGACAGGAAGGAGAGCCCCAGGGACAGTTCCTGGTCTTCTTCCAGTTTTGTTTTCCCAAATCTATTGTCTCTGGACACAGCAAGTTAGTGACATCTCATCGGAGTTCCAAAAGACGGAAGAAAAATAGCATCCGTGGTCATCCCATGGAGGGTTGAAGCCAAAACAGTTGTTGTCTGCTGGAAAGATAGATGAGTGGCCAAAAGCTCCCTTACTTGACAGCTAACCTAATCTGTGCCCTTGGCTGGAAAGCACCCTGCTCAGAGCAGACAGCACTACACATTCTGACCTTGAGTCTCCAATTGCTAGCTCAGGCTCAAAGCTGATTTCCCTGGGCAGATCCTCTCTCTGCTGCCTCCTGCCTACCCAAGGTAGGATGCTCTGCTCTACATAACCCGTTATCTCAGACCTCTGTGCCCATGTTATCCTTGTTGCTGCTGAGGAACTAAACAGGTACATGGACTTTGTACTTTCTGTCCGATACACTTGACAAACCTCTGGAAGAGCAATTCTATTTAAGACAGTTGGCCAGAGAGTTAATCTGGCTAACATCATGGAATGTTCGCATAGTGACATTTGCTTTCTCTGTCAAAGTTCCCCCAGATCATTGGAGCTCATTTGTAAGCCTTTGGTGCAGCTGATCAGGAGCAGGATAACCTCAACTCTGAAGGATACAAAGAAAATTGCAATCCAAGGGTCAAATTCTCCTTCAAAGCTCCGTGATTCCTGACGTCCACTCAATAGGCCCAATAATGACTGGGGTACAGAAAGCTCAGGGAGAGACTGGTTTCAAAAGCAGCTGAGAAGTGAGGCATGTGGGTGCTCCTATGTCAGAGACTGTGCATCTGACCCCACAGACCACGGGCTTGAAAGCAGCAGCACAGTTTACTGCACCAGGCAGGCTGCTTTCCGAATTCTGCAATGGACAATTTAGTCTCAACCACCGTGTGAAGTGTGGATAATACAAACAGGAAACCTGGGGCTTCCAGCACAACTAATCTCTGGAAAAATAGCCATGGCCTGAGGAAGCCATAAATCCCGAAGCCACCTCACGCCATTACTTACTCCGCATTAGCATCTTCCCCATAAAACGCAAAGTGGAGAAGGAAGACCAAATTGCAGCCATGTGGGGCCAAATTTTAAGAGACCCCCTCTTATAAACACTTGTGTCCTCCTGCCAGACCTCACTCTGAATCCCTAACTAGCCCAGGCTTCCTTTACTCTCTTACCATCAAGGCACAGCTGCTACTTTGCTATTGTGCATTTTTGTGCTAAATACATAAAAATTGTGTTTGATTTGTTTGAGGCAAGGGATCTAATTCACACTGGCCTCGAACTGACCGTCTAGCCCAGGATGGCCTTGGACTTCTGATTCCTCTGCTTCCGCCTCCCAAGTGTTCTGATTTCAGGCATCTACTTTCAAAGCCAGTGAATGCAGTACGGGCAGGGGGGTAGGCGTGGAAGCCAGGGCCTTCTGCCTGCTAGGCAAACACACTACCTATTGAACTGTAACTCCAACTGCCAACTTACATTTTTATTATTTATAAAGTTATTTATACTTCTTACATGGAATAATATCCTGGTTTTTATTGAAGAGCATTGTAGCCAATATTTTCAGTGAGAATGGGAAATCATTTGGGTCTGAAAAAAATATCCATTGTATGCAACAGAGACGGCCAGTAGAAGATGGTAATCCCAGCATACTGACAAAGTCATTTCGCTATGTCCAGGCTTCTTCGGGAATATTCTTTCTAGTGGACTCTTTGCTTCTAATCTAAGCAATAAAGTGATCTTACAGGATGCAAAGCTTCCCAAAGGCCATGCATGGAAAAAAGCTAGGGTGTCCCAAAATGGAAGAAATGACAGGAACTTAACAGAATGGCATTGTCAAGGTCAGGACACTGTTTCATTTCTTCCCAGGTTTCAAGATAACCCATTCACCACTAAATGAAAGCAGGATTGTTGTGTACCCAGTTGCTAATTCAAACCAAGTGGCAGAAACAGTATAGCAGTTCCCCTGTTCATTATGGGTCCACTTAAAATTCAATGAAATGGAAACAGGAAAGCACTGTGGGAGAGACCACAGTTTCGCAGTGCAGCCTTTTCCACTCACCTGGCTTTAATCATGTACTATTAGACTTCACTCTGGGCAAGGACTCCTTCATTGCATATGACCCTCTCTGGAACTCAGTCAAGTGAAGAGCTGGAATTTAACGTCTCTAGTATTTTGTTTCCTTTTCTTTGTTTAATTGTTCCATATTTATAGTGTATAGATAGATAAACATCCTAGAAATTTCAGTATTCAAAAAAAAAAAAAAATAGGCCAGGAAATATAACCATCCAAACAAAAAACTGAAGCTTTTTGTGATGTGCAAATCCCAAAGCCAAGAACACAGAAAGTCACCAAAGACATTGGTATCTCCAGTACTTTTTCCCCTTATTTTGTAGCTTCTTTCTACTAGACAGCCAGCTAGCAGAACTCTTTGCAACACTCCACTGGTTCAGAATGTGCACTGGCTTTCCTACGTTTTGATCACTGGCCATACCCAACAAGGTCCTGAACAACCACCACAGGGAGATTGGACTTGTAGCATCGGCAATACTGTCTAGGACTGCTGATCTCCGTGCTCCTCCACAGGCAATGCTGTCGAATACCGTGTCGTCGAAAGTCATCTAAAGGCTGGCTTTCTGCATCCAAGAGTTTGCAATGGGCAACAACGGTGGGGATGATGAGTCACAGAGTGTTCAGATGGGTAGATAATCACTTGGGCCATCTGTTCTGCATGTGTCTTGCAGAGTGTTGCTATCATGGACCTCATAGTTTATACAGATGGTATTCCCCAGACAGAGACGTGGTCAGAATGATGCCGTGCAAAGATTAGTCTTAGTGTAAGACAATAGATAATAGCCTGTCTCTCACCATGTTTTAAAAATCAATTCTCTTGTAACCACCACATTGAGCATATAGTTTGAAGGCTTCCAGTTGTTAATTTGAATTTGCTGCTGTGCGACTCCTGTCTCATGCCACATCAGGTTTAAAGAGATAAGCAAGGAGAATAGAATTCGATTTTGTGAATAATATTCACTGAGATTATTTAGTCTCTTTAGAGAAAGCACTACACTTTAATTAATTCATTTTTTTCCTCTAATAAGTGGAGTTTGCAATAGTTCAGCAGACATGTATTCCATCTTCTTGGCTCAGCTAAGAGGAAAGATATGCGCTCATCACAGAAGAATGTGCTGCAAATGAGACCCAGAACTGGCTACTTCTTCAAGGTGCCAGGATATCCGACTTCCCAACTTTCATCATGAACTTGGCTCTCTCAGATAAAAGAAAGATAAAGTGCATTAATCACAGAGCAAAGATACAGAAAAGACTCAGAGAACTTCAGGGGGAGGGGTGATGAGTGAATCTTAACTTTAGAGAGATGCTTCGGACTTCAAAAGACCTCTGAAAGAAGATAAAAATGAATGTGTTTTATGAGATCAATTCCTAATCCCAGAGGATTTCCGTAAAGGACACAGGGTAGCAGAAGTATACATAAAATTTCCAAACTATTCCAATATCTTCTGAGTGGAAAGGAGGAGTCCCCTAGAAGAAACCCCAGAGCTAGAGTGTGCACAATGGCACAGTTAGGGCAAGAGAGAAGAAAGTCAACAAAGGTCACTGTTGAGAGCTGGGCTTTGAGACAGACCTGAAGGTTTCAAAGTATCAGCTGATGTCTTAGTGCATGGTGAGTAAAGACAGGAGGGAGTGCCCTCCCATAGCTGTGTCTCTTAATCCTCAAACATACAGCATTTTATTGAAGTTATCTGAGACATCCTATGCACAAGCTATAAAGGCTATAGGATAACTTACAGTAATGAAATTATTTAATTAGATTCCGTAAAAAAAAAAATGCTTTAGTTGGTGCCTACTGTCTATGTGGCTTATCATTTCTTTTGGTTTAAAATCTAATCATTTCTTTAGGTTTAAAACCCTCAGTACTGAATAATAAAAGTTATTTTACAACTGGTTGTGTGCCCTCAGCTATAACCTCTTCGTTCTCTATCACTAAATCAAACCATGGTCCTGAGTCAAGAACTCACACTATCAAATCTACAGTAATCTCTCCTCAGGGCATCTCATGAGTGCCTACTAAATCTGAGACGTTTGAGGACCCTTTCATCTGCAGGATTTGCTTGACAATTATTATATTTTAGATATATAATGCATAAGAGGCATACACTCCTAAAATACCTCAAATATTACAACTGCCATTGCAATAAAGCCACATTTTTAAAGTCCTTAAGATCATAACTCCAGTGCACAGCAACATATGCTCTTAGTGATAGGCAGATGACCTGCAAAGGAATGAAGAAGATGAATGGAAAAAGCTTTTCTACTTTGATTTCTGAGTACGTGGGCATGGAGTTTAATGGAAAAGTCAAAGATATAGCCCAGGAAGACAAGTTGGCCCTCATGTTCCAAAAGTGTTTTGTGCTGCAGATTTGATGACCCTAAGGACCAGGCTCACAAGCAGGCAGCACTGTCTCTGCGGTAGCAAAATGAAATAAAGGACAAGAAAAAGCGAACAGTTCATTCAGCTCCTGCACACAGCGTGCTTACATATGCACGTATTTAGAGGGATGAGTGGATTTACTGGCACACATTATGAGTCTTTTCTGGAAATGTTTATAGTCACAGATCCACTTTTACATAGGTGTGAAAAAATAAGAGAGAGGCCATCCAGTTCTTACTTTCTCTCTGTAATGAACTGTTAAAAGTGATAAAAGGGTACAAAAGATGAGGCGGGAAGGGAACGAGACAGACGAGTAGATGGCAGGAGATCAAATAGAAAGTTCAAAGTGGCAAGCACTGTGATGTAACACTTCATCAACCAGACTCCACCCTTGGGCATTGGCTATGATCACTGGAATGTGATCATTACCTAGGAGAGGCCAACTGCAAAGGGGTCAGAGAAACCCTTTAAGGCCTGAGAAAGACTCAGAGTCAAGGACGCACAAAGGACATCTCTAACCTCTGTAACAGCTTATCTAGCCTACTCTAGACAACATATCATAACTCAGCATCCCCAACGCCGATGTAAGCCCCATCAGTGGCCACCCGAGACACTACAAATAGACTCCAAGAGGCTTCACACTTGGACACTGCCTCCACTAAACTGCTGTTCATAAAGCAGTTAAAGAAACTCATCACAGATACAAATCACAAGTATTACCCCTGGGTTTCAAATGTGATGTGGCAAGGCACCCCCATATCCTCAGTCTTTCTTTAAGTGCTATTCTAAAAGAAAGGTTACCTGTAAGCAATGAGGAAAGACTGGGTACAGGCAATGGACATGAGTTATAAGTGAGAATAGAAAGCGAATTGGTTTTCTAGTTCAATCCTGTTATAGATAAGTTGGGTGGTAGATAATGCATAAATTTAATCGATACTAAAAGTGTAAATTTTGATGTGAAACTCCACTGTTTCTGTACTGAATGCATATTATAACTATATAGAAGTTCATTAAATTGTGCCAACTTTGGGTTTGGTTAACTTGGGTGAAATTTTTTTAATTGCAAGATGTTTTATAATAAAGTTCATAATGTTAAAAATAAAAGAATTATTTCTAGATAATTATCCACATGCCAAGTGGGGCTTTTCAGCAGGCAGATTTACCTCTTAGACTCTTTTGTTCTCAGGAGATAGTCATATGACTGAGCCTGTGCTTATGATTGCAAGAAAAGCTAAGGCGTGTGCAGATACCAAGTGTGTGCAACTACCAAGTGATTTCTAAAATACATAGCTACACGGGGAGGCTCCCTGTAGCTGGACTACAGATAAGCTGGTAATGCAGAAGCGTGTCAAAACAGTAGAAATGTGTCTGTGTCTAATCACACATGATGCAAGGGCTTACCAGTCCTCTTCTTTAAGGAGTGAAGGAAGAGGAGGAGGAAAGGAGAAGGAAGAAGAGGAGGGGGAGGAGGAGGGAGGTGGGGGGGGAGGAAGAGTGGGAGGGTCAGAAGGAGGGGAGAGAAAAAGAAAAAGAAGAGGAGGAGGAGGAGGAAGAAGATGAATTATATAACACACATTAGTCACTTACAATGCAGGGTTTTGGTTTGGTTGGGGTTTGTTTGTTTGTGTTTTGAGGAATGAAAGATGAGAAGCATAGAGCAAAGGGACCTTTCATATTAGCAAGGACCTGAGAGGAGAGGCCATTTGCTTTCAGTAAGTTTATCTTCATGCCCTTCCCAGTGATGTTCTGAGAGGAGGGAGATGCTAAGGAATGATGGGGGAAATTCGTCTCATCCTTCCTTATTTCTTTTGCAAGGAATAGAAAAAACAATTACTCATCAGAAAGGACCCACCCTCCTATATTAGACTCTTTTTTCCTGAACTGTGTGATTGTTTTGGTCTTGAGGTTCACTAGAAACTAGCCCATTGTGCTACCGTTCCTTTTCTTTTCAGGGTCATAGGCTTTATCCAGGTCATTCTTTCAATTCTTTCCTTATGTGCCACTTCCCAAAGGGTCTCATGGTTCTTTCAAACCTATGAGCACAGAACTTGTGTGCTAGAATAGTAACTGCATTCTTCATTGAAATGTAGGCAGAAGCTAAGATGTCGCTGCTGCTGCTGCTGCTGCTGCTGCTGCTGCTGCTGCTGCTGCTGCTGCTGCTGCTGCTGCTGCTGCTGCTGCAGAAATAAACTGCCGTCAGAACCCTTAGGGTATTTTGAGCTCCTTCCCTCAAATTCCTCATCAAAACTTTCAAAGTAAAAAAATAAATAAATAAAACCTAAGGTTTGTTTGTTTGTTTGTTTTTAATTTTCGGAGAGTGCTTCCTGAAGAAACTGACGATGAAGCACCACAGGTAATTTTATACCAAACATACATGATGATGAACAGCTGTGAGGCTGTCTGCTGTTTCTGCAGTATGTTGGCATGCTGAGTAAATTCCATTTGGAAATTAAAAGCAAACTCCTCAGATATATAGTCTGCAAGTAGGGAATCTGGGTCAGTCAAAAGGACAAGGGACTTCTTCTTATGGCTAAGGTAGATAGAACCTTGACTTTCCCACTTTCTTACTGAGCAGAGTGTTTCCATAGACATCATTCCTGCTGAAGGTCTTTGGGCATAATCATTGAGATTAACAATCTGAAGCCAGCCCGTTGCTTTAAGTCTTTCCATTATATATTTTTGAAAAGACTCTTCTCAGCGGAACTAATTGAAAAGAGTTCATGTGCTAAGCCCAAAATATGAGCTTTTCATAAAATACAGACAATAACAGATTCAAAGCGCAAAAGAAAACATTTACACAAACCATTAAGAGATGGCCAAACCCTTCCTTTTATGAAGAGAAGAACTAAGTGTATTGGCTTCTAGCAAATATCTTACATCTAGCAGCTTAAGCTTTGATGTTCCCATGTCGAGAATTCTTTCTCTGTTGTGCTCTCTGTGCTGTGTGCTCCGACAATAAGACTTGGCTTTATGGCCTCCCCTTGATTTCCTGCACAAACACTAAGGACATAAAAAAGGGAATTTTGAAACCTTGGTTTCCCCATTAACCCACAGAGCATTTTAATCTGTTGAGCTGCATTGTAAGAAACACAAAAGTAAATCTTCCCTAAGCAACTCAGTCTAGCAATGTCTTCCAAACAAAAGTCAAACACAAGAGTTTGTGATAATAGAAGTTTGGACATGTGTATCCAGATAACATAGAGCCTGATTTTCTACTTAGTAACCATGCTATTATATTAATTTAAATTACACGATGTTTGTCAGTAGATGAATTAAGTTACAAAAAAAAA
>JANHMN010000001.1:25648447-25669259 GCA_030674055.1 Rhabdomys pumilio
ACCATGAGCCCCTCTGGCAAGATGAAGAAAGGACAGAATTACGTAAAAGAACCATAAACACAGAATCAGCACTAATTGTTTGGCTATTGAAGTTAGTAAGTGAGATGGAATAAAGGTTCCATCTGGAGTCACAGGCAACATCAGGAGAAAGCAAGGATGATCTGGTGAGAGGCAGCTGTTGAAAACATCTGCTATCCGCTGCCTCCAACCTCTGCCTCTGTGAGTCTCAGGTGTCCTGCTAAAGAACCACTGAAGAGAGACAGAAACACAAGCTCAACCAACTGCAGAGATCATGTCTCTGAATCAAGAAGTACCCTGGGAAATCTTTGAGAAAGTCAAGCATCCCTAACCAGAACCTACTGTAAGGAACAGAAAAGCAAAATACAAACTAACCACCATATTTGGTATTTTTCCAAGAAACCTAAATATTCCTAACTTCAGCCTTCATCTTATTTGGTAATATAAAACTGACTTCTAGAGAGTACTGTCTTCCCAGGCTCTCCATAAAGCTGGGCTCACATAACCCTCATGCGGGTTGGCTAGTCCAGTTTCACAGAGGAACCGGGGATTCAGAGAGAAAGAAGGTAAGTGGTCTGCTTCAGCAACACAAACACACCATTAGGATCCACTCTGAGGGAGTGTGCCTTCCACCTCTCAGTATCACAAGTCAACTTAACTATGAGAGCAGAAACTGCAGGTCTTTTCTGGTGTGATTAAAAATAAGAAGCCTTAGAGTAAAACCTCAGAAAAATAACACCAAGTTTTTGTTAATTGTAATTAACCTCCACTCCACTCTAATTTTAAGGTGGGGAGTTTAAATAAATGATTCAAAAAATCATTAAGTTGTACTTTGGGGAGAAAAATCTTTAATTTTGCCAAATCAGGGGCAGATTCTAATGACAAAGGGATGAGGTAGTCGATATGAACTTTTGTTGTCAAAAGGACCCTTGGCGAAACCCAGATTGATCCTGACAAAAGGTCTTTAAACATAGCTAATGTTTGTTATAATAATATAATCTAAGTATCAACACTCTCCCTTTAAAGTTCTTCCAGATATCCTATTAAGAAAGAAATGTTTTCAAAAGAAAGAAAGAAAAAGATTCACTGTACAGCCAAGCTGTAAACAACCACATATTGGTCAAATCTACCATGGAAATACTTGAAATCCTTCTGAAAGTCATTCATTTCTGTAGCAGTGAAAACAACTCATCCACAAACAGTGTTTCTAAGGACCCAACGCCATTTAAAACATTTTTTAAATTTAAAAAAAATCCCATATTTTAAAACAATCCTGAGGTCTCCCCACAGTTCATAGCCCAGCTATATCCTTATATCTTAATCCTTATATCTTAATGCCTCCTTTTTCCCTATGGTTTTTAATTATGAATACTTTGCTTTGCCACTTACCCACTGTCTTGTCATGTAGCCTTCAACCTCCATCCTTCTCAGGGAGGCTCAGGCATAAGGACATTGGGGAATGTCTTGGAAAGATTGGACAGTGTCAAGTTAGGAGAAACAGAGCTTAGAGTTTGAATCAAGTTAGTTAATATTAAAGCCAACAGAGATTCTCAATGGAGGAGAGACTTCTTGGTTCCATGAGCCTGGTGCCTAGAACAGGGTAGACCCATGATTAATAATTACCACTGAATATTTTGTTATTAACAAGATACTTGTCTCTTGCTAATAAAGTTAATCTTATAGCATCTATAGGTTTACAGAAAAACTAAGCAGAAAGTCCAGTTTCTCGTGATTCTGCCTCATCTCAAATGATGTTCTTTTAAAAGCGGTGCCTGCCATGCCCACTTTTGACATCCTATATGACCAAGATCTACGTGGTAAAATTCTCATCCCTGTGAGTGCACTGTTGCACAGTGTTCATAGTTTATATCAGGGTTTACTTGTGCTATACATTCTGTGAGCTCAACAATTACTCATGACATGATCCACTCCTGAAGGATAACGGGGAATGTGTTGGTGCCCTACAAATTCAAGGCACACCATGTGTGCATCCCTAAATATTATGTGCATCCCTAAGCACTGGAAACTGATCGTCTCCTAACCCGTTGCTTTGCTTTTTCCAGGATCATTGTTAGAATCACATGGCTACAATTTCTCTAGACTGACATTTTCCTCTTAGAAATTTACTTTCCGCTTCTGCAGTGCCTTTTTGTGGCTGAAGAACTCATCTCTTCTTAGCACTGAGTGATGTTTCAGTTTATTTACAGAAAATATTTTTTATAATACGTGGCAATAGTTTTTATTCTACAATATAGTGATTGTTGACATGACATTTCAACATTGGTATCCTGACTATGTCTCAGCTCTTGTTTTGGGGTCATGGAAACCTACCGATTTCTCATTATTTAGCAGGCTCAAAGAGGATATAAAAATTGACTGAGATGCATTCAAGTATCACACCCACAGAGCCGTCGGTTTGCAATTACTCCAGAGTGCTAACGTGACTTGAACACACATCATTTCATAGAGACATGATGACTAGGAGAATTTCCAGACAAATAAATGTTTCTCTTTTCTCACCTCAAAAGATCAACTCAGTGTCAAACCCATCTTTAACACTCTAACAATTAAAATGGGAACTATGAAATGTCAACTTTAACGATCTTTGATGTAGTCCCAAACTCAAAATTGTAGCTATCCTTAAGTAGCACCCAGATTTCGAGCCTACAGTGACAACAGCCTTCCTGTAATCTTCCAAGCCAAAAATGACTGAACACCAGTGAAGGATTAATCCCTTCCAGAGGGTAGGACAGAAAGTTGGTGTAACAAATGAGAGTGGAGGGGTGTGGTTCACTTTGTCACTTTCCCCTGCGACATTTTCTCATGCTCATGGTGGCCAATCCATATATTATATAGTACATTATGCAATAGTTTTTATTTATTTAGCTGCTGAAGCTATTTGATAAGCCCAATTAGATATTTGACTAACAAGTAGTCAGGGACATTTGTTGGAGTAAACACATACTACATACACAGCAACACATACTTATTATGCCTGTACACACAGAACACATACAAATAACATACACAGATGCACACATATCTCACACATGCATACATATACATGTACAATTGGAGGAGCCTTTCTAGAGCAAGAATGGGGTCAAGACATGTCCAAACCCTGTCATCCTGAGCAGGAATAGGATTGTTCCCTCCTTGCTCTGGGCCTGCATGTCCTGGTGCATATAGCCTATATGACCCCCACCTTTACCATCCTGGAGCTGGTCACATAGCTTGGTGTCCAGGTTACAGATTTAACTTATATAAGGACATATGCACCAAGAACCTGGAATTTCTCTTCATGCAAATGAAGGATATCCCGCACCAGTGATATACACTCATCCCTAAATCCCCAACCCACTCCCCAAGGTTTATATTGCTCTTATTCACCCCCAATAAGCAGAGTTGTTGCACTGAAAACCATGCCAGAGAAGCAAGGTTTCTCCCTTGCACTCACTACCAGGTGAGATCCTGGAACCCACCTGACCTGCTAAGCTTCACTCCTTCCAGTCCAGCCTTGTGCACAACAGTGCCTGGATATCCTGAGGGCAGAAGCAGACCCAGGCTACATACACATACATGCATACATACACATACACACTAACACAGTACACAACACACACAAAGCACACACAGTACACACATACATATGTACATACATACATACACAGATACACACACACAATACATCATATACACAAGACATATACACAAAGCACACATAATACATACACACACATGTATATACAACACGCATGCACAAACATATACACATACCCTAAACACACACACTCACACACATCACAATACATATACAAACACACTCGTGCACCATAACACATATGCTCACACAGTACCTCTCTTGATTGGGAGCACAATCAATGGTTTTCAAACTATGATGATTAGCAAAGTTTAAGAAATCATACTGACATAGAAAGGCTAAGAAAGAAGACATGTCTTAGGAAATAGAAGCATGATCCCTTTGTGTGCTCTATACCACTGTTACCCTGAACATCAACATAATTAGCTGAATCAAATTTATAGCACCTTAGTTGCTTCTTGAAACTGAAGGCTACAGGTTCCAAGGGCCACAGGTCTTCTGTATTATTTAGGTACTGGTACCTGTTAGAATAACCATTTTGACTATATCAGAGTTTTAGACCATGTTACTCAATGCTAAAGTCACCAGTGTGCCTACTGGAGAGGAAATTAAGAATTAGGCTTATTAGACACGTGTGGTCACATATGATGTAATTAATGTATGACATGAGATGCCTTGCAAGGTATCCGTGTTAACTATTTTTGAATTTGGAAGAGATCCACGTGCTAGATCAGTGGCTCACAGAATTCAGGAAGCAAAATATGAAGGAAATCAGAACAAACAAAACAATGAGTCCAACAGGTTGATATTTTACACTCAAACATTGCTTCAGTCTTTATCGATATCGCTGCAAAACAAAGCGATTTCTCCCAAAAGCAAGTCAAAGGCCAAGGATTGTATCTTTCTACTGTAAGCTGTGTATATGCTAATGATGTCACTTTTATTTTATTTATTATTCATGTATGCATGCTCCTGTGTGCCAAAACACAAGTGTGCAGGCCAAAAAACAAATCTTTATTGTGCCAGTTCTGTCCTTCCGCCTGTACATGAGTTCCAAGTATAATCAGGTCTCTGGGCCTGTGCAGAAAGCAACTGTGCCTGGTGCGCCATCTCACTGGCCCTGAGTGCTTCCATTATTAAAGAAGAAAAAGAATAATGAAAGAAACTTCTACCAACACTTGAAGAATTTAGAGCCACCTGAAGCCTTGTACTTCTCCTGCAAAGGGGACTTGGCTCAGAAAGCACTCTATCATTGTGGAAATAAATGAGAGGGTTGTACATAATACCTTAGACATCCAAGTTTCTGGTGCACTGAGACGGATCTGCTTTCCCATTCCCAGCAGACTGAATTAAGACACGAACTGCAGGGAATACTTTCAAAATAACTCTGCTCATTATAGATGCTTTTGGAGGGTGGAATCCAAAGTGTTCTGGGTCCCAGGGGCTGTTCTGCTATGCTGAGTGGCCTTTGGATTGACATCCACACTAGTCAATTTAAAACAAGCCATAACTCAAACCCCACAACGGCTCTGCCGGCCAGAGCATTTTATCATAGAGCAGATCAAGAACGTGGTTTGAAATTGGCTAATGGTATATCAGAGTTCCAACAAGGTTGTACATTTAAAAAAATATTCTATGAATGAAATTTGACTTCTATCAGGAATACAAAGTGCCCTTTTGTTGAAGTGTAAAATATAAAAGAGACTTGAATCAAATGGACATACCTTCTAGTCCCAAGTTCCAGTCCACAAATGCTAAGTGGAAAAGAAGTAAACAGTTGAGAAAAAAGGAGGGAAAAACTCAGAGAAAATTGTATTCTGTGGGAGAAATTGTTAATATTGTTTAGGAACCATTTGACTTTGAACATGATACATAGTTGACTTGAAAATGAAACCACATGTTTAATCCTTGTGTTAAGATATACAACAACAACAAAAAAACATCTTTATAAAGAAAAGTATAGAAATGAAACAATATTTTCTAATGGATATATATATACACACACACATATATATATTATTACATATACATGTATATATGTGTATACATACATAATTTTGTTCCACTTTGACTCCTATTTCCCATAGCATAAGTCTTTATCTTTTCTTACTCCATTTAATAAAATACATACATATTCATCCTCACAACTTCAGAGTAACATATAGGTATAATTAGCTCACTTCCAGGATTCACTAATACTTCTTTTAAGAAACAGAACCTATTGGGCTGGAGAGATGGCTCAGCAGTTAAGAGCACTGACTGCTCTTCCAGAGGTCCTGAGTTCAATTCCCAGCAACCACATGGTGGCTCACAACCATCTGTAATGGGATCTGATTCCCTCTTCTGGTGTGTCTGAAGATAGCAACATATGTACTCATATATAACAAATAAATAAATCTGAGAGAGAGAGAGAGAGAGAGAGAGAGAGAGAGAGAGAGAGAGAGAGAGGATGTTGCCTCTATATAACCTGGGAGGAATAACATAGAGGATGAGGAGGCCATGAGACAAGATGCTCTGATCCTTCTCAAGTGTGGATTCTAGATTAGGAAAGAAAAACAAAAGAAAAAAGAAACAGAACCTATCAAAACTTAAATCCTCTTATTGAATTCATCAGTCATTTCTCACAGCCATGAAGGTAACACATTCTTAAGCTCTTGAGGCTCAAGATAATGGAACAATTTGAAGTTGTTTTGAGCTTTTTAAGATGTGTTTGCGTTTTCACTCCTACACAGACAACACGTGAACCATAAAAAACAGGACATTTTTAAAGAAGAATTCCCTGCATGGCTATCTATACTAGCAGAGGCACTCGTTAATAAAATGGGTAATTCAATGGAAAAAATTAGCATTCAGAGGCATGGTCATATCCAAAGGCATGCTGTGATTTTACCCAGCCTCACCTCCTGTTACTTAGGCAAGGAATCTGCACTAAGACTGAAAACCCACAAACCTACTGGGAAGAAAAATGAATTTTAGAGTCATCTCTATGCATAAAAGCTAATTACTCTAGTTAGCTGCTTTAAGGGTGAAAAGAGATGGTTTGGGTGGCAAAGGAGAAAGAGGAATACTTTTTTTCAATCACGCAACTTCTTTTTGTCTCTCAGTCTTTTCCGAATTTTCCTACCTTTTAAATACTATTAAGTCATTGTTTCTCCATTAATAGTTGCACAAAAAGAAATTGCATTCTGACAGCAAAGCAGCCAGTCCCATGAGAAGGAACTAGCAGAGTCCTGCAACTCACCCAATACGGCTGCCTGCCTCTGAGCTTGAACTCAGGAAGTCGAGTCTGGTTCTTCTCCTTTACTTAACAGAGAGGTAAACATACTGTCAACACCCAATTCATACACAATGATGTGAAGTCCTGAGAGGCAATTTGTGGTCCACTTCTGGACATCCTTTCCCTTTGGCTTGGGTTTCTGTATAATGATAGTTCTGCCTGTTATTCCTCACAAAATGATGGAAAATATCTGACCTTCACTCAAATGAGGCTAGGGACAACTACATGGGAAGCCATCACTGACCCAGGAGGAAAACAACTTCTCATTGCTTGTCTCAGACACTAAAATTGTGATTAATTTGATAAAAGCTTGAGAGATGCTTTGAGAAGAATTTATGTCCTTCAGCATCCAAGTCCAGTTCTCCAAGGGTCGAGATGCTCCTTGGACAAAGTAGACTTTGTAGTGATCAGCATGGTGTCTCGTGATATCAGGTCTCTTTCTAGACATGGAGAATACAGGTTATTCTATGTAAACTCTAAAACATAATATATAATATGAAATCTTCAGCCACATAATGTGTATTTTCAGATACATAGGCAACATGTCCGGCTTTTCCCTCAATATAAAGACATCTTTTTCTTTGGTTGATATGTCAGTAAGATTTAAGAAGGACTTTAAAACTGAGAAAGACACATTAGTATTCCATTGTTCATCCTTTCTTTTAAATTGCAAAAGACAGGATCAGTCTTACTAGACTAGAAAATGCACACTACGAATTGTGAGTGTATCAAGACAAACCTACGAACTTACCTAAGTTAATAGAGGCATCTTCTTAAGCTAGGTTTCCCATCCTCTGAGATCTGCTGCTAACAACTGTGAGATCATTTTGGTAATGTCTTGCTGTTCTCTGACTACAGATGAGAAGATTAAAGGTGAACTCACATCTGTCCTTTCATCAGTTGAAATTGGGAACAAAAAGTGACTGCTTTGGGCAATTGTCTCTAAAGACCACAATGTTGCCTAACTGAGTGGTCATCTCCTATCATTGAGGAAGAAGATACAACAGTAAGACCAGAAGCAAGTCAAAGTGCAAGAGTTGGAAAGCAACACACAAAGGAGTGTAGCAAATCCAGAGAGAGTCTATGTGGTCATCCTCCCTGCCTTCTGGCTCCCTTCCAGGCTCTCGCTCCATGCCCTTCAGTTTCTTGATTTCCTGACAATAGTTTTCTCTTCTGGTTTAGACTACACTTATTAGTCACATTTTTCAAGTGTGTTATAAAGTGAACCGTAGCACACTCAGTTCCATCAAGACAGAGTGCAAAAGGGTATCACCGATGGCTGAAGCGTTGGTGCAGTTATGAGTCATGTTCTGTCTGAATTATAGCATCATCCATGAGCCTATGAACTGTAAATTAGTGTCAATAATGGTGGGTGCATACCTCTTGGTATGTGTTCAGCAAATGCTAGCTTGTATAATATCACAAAAATAACCAGAAAAATAGAAATTGTGATATGCAGGGAAACTGCAGCTAGAGTTTATGGAGGGTGACACTTGAGCAGAATGTTGAAGGACAAAAATAATTTTGGAAGAAAAAATTAGCAAGGCAGGGAACAATGAAGAGGGAAAGATGCCAAGATTCTTCACTGCTTGTTTCCATATTACCTAACACAGAGAGTGTCAGAATTGAGATTAGGTTCTAATAAAGCAAGTGCAAACATTTCGTGATGAGGGATGAAAACTGAACACCATGCAAATGCCAAGGATTAATCTTTTTAAATTAGAAAGATCAAAATATTAGGATGTGAAAATACTGGGGACAGAAGCAAAACAATGAGATCACTGGAAATGCTGTTGCTATGGCCTGAGCATCCTCTTAACTACGTGATGTTCCCTACATCAGAAGGAACAGAGAGTGGGTTTCTGCATTTGAGGACCAGATGTTTAAAATACCTAGGCTTACCCAAAGGCCATTTTATTCATGAATTTCTACATCTAAAACACATGTTCCTCTCTTTAACACCCAGTTCAAGATACCCAGGGGGAAGAAACCATTCCAAAGTGGGCTTCCTATATTCAGGCCGTACTAATAGATAGCAGATCTACCTTAATGCCCCATATCTAGGATTTACCAGAAGTTCCTTAAGCCACACCTGGCATATCAAAGACTGGTACCAGAAGGATACTTTCTTTCTTATTATTTATCGTTTGCTTTTTCCCAGGATGGCTTTTAAAGCAACATACCCTGAGGTATAAATGAACACAGCCTACAATTCTCTGGAGAAATGAAGAACTACCACAAAGAAAGCAGCCCTAAGTTATAGGCCCATCCTAGATTACTGGAGTCAGGATGTCGTCCTCTGGGAAACACACAGACTTACCTTTTTGTTCTTTATAATGAGGAATGGCAAAAGAATAAAGTAAAGGATTAGACTGAAGGAGATTTGAGCTCAGCTAAGCAAAGATGAAAAAGACGAAGATGAAGTCCTGGGCCCAGAAAGAGTGGACGGCAGGAAGCAATTCAGCAAGCACAAAGAAAAGTCGTACAGAATAGAAGTAAAGTTTTTAAAAGTAATGAGAATATAAAAAGAAACCTACAGGAAATATAAAATGAAGTGAATCAAAATTCCATGATTTAAATAGACGCTGAGATGCTGATTTTAAAGTGTTTTGAAAAGTATAGAACTGACAGTAAAAACAAAACAAAAAAACTCAAAAATACTTGTGCAAAGCTTTAGACTTATATTACCTGATGTCTAGATTTATTGGTAAGCTATTATACTATAAGCCATACAATATATTTAGCCCAGAAATAAGTTTGCAAGTTAAACAGACTGAAGTTCATACTGCCATCGATGCATATGTGATCAACTGAATTTATTTAATTTTTTATGTATATGGATGCTTTGTCTGCATGTATCTCTGTGTATCATGTGTGCATAGTTTCTGCAGAGATGAGAGGAGAGTGTCACATCTTCTGGGACTGGAGTTACAGGTGGTTGTGGGTTGCAATGTGGGTGCTGGGTATTAAACCCATGTTGATAGAAAAGCACCATGTACTCTTGACTGCTGAGCCATTCCTCTTGCCTCAGTTCATTTTTGACAATAAATGCAATGAATGCAGAGGCAATGAAATTAGGGAAATATAATGATTTTATTAGTAGGTGATTCTATAACAGACAGATAATAGATGCAGATAGATAGATAGATAGATAGATAGATAGATAGATAGATAGATAGAATCAATAGAAGCCAAATACTTATCAAACCATATCTTGAACATGTAAATTTTAACTCAAAATTGATTATAAACTTAAATATAAAACCTGTAGAAAGTATTAAGATAGCAATATTTACTCCTGAGCTAAAAAGTCCTAAGACACAACAATGACATTATCTTTTGTAGAAGAAAACTTGATGAGTTATACTTTTCAAAATTAAGAGCCATACTTTTTAAAAGAAAGTCTTAATATGAGGACTTTAATGAAACTACACACAAAAAAAATTCTAAAGTTATATCTTTTAAAGGACTTATTTATACAATATGAGGAATTTTTTCAACTTGAGAATGACAAAATCCAAAAGATATATAGCCAGCTGTCTATCCAGTCACCTGTTAGATATTTGATAGAAAATGTGAAAAAAATTGAATACAGACATAAACATTGCTAGATATCATATGACAACTTATGTAAATTTATTGGTCAGTGATAAAAGCACAATAAAGCCAAAGAGAGATACTATATCCTGTAAGCAATGTTACTCCATGTCTTCAGTTCTGGTCTTTGGCTTCCTGTCTTGGGTTCCTGTCCTGGCTTCCTGTCATGGAGGACTACACTAGGACATATATGCCAAAAAGCCCTTTCCTACCTAAGTGTATTTTGGTCACAGTGTTTAATTACAGCAATAGAAATCCCAAGACAAGGACTTATGTGACAAATGTTGGCAATAAAATAGAAAAAAAATGAACTCTACACATTGGTAGTACATGAAAGGTGGTACATTTGCTTTAGAGAATAATTCATAGGAGATTGGAGATGTCTCAGCCGTTAAGAATGAGTACAGCTCACTCAGAGGACCCAAGTTAAGTTCCCAGCATTCATGTCAAGCAGCTCACAACCACCTGTAAATCCATCTTCAGAGGCTCTGATGTCTTCTTCTAGACTCCATAGGTACCTAAACATTTGTGTACACACACACACACACACACACCATAGACAAAGACAGAGACAGAGACATAGAAACTTAGAGATATAGAGATACATCACATATATACACATACGTATCCGTACAATGCATGTAGACATACATATACATCTACATATTTAAAAACTACATCTTTAAAAAATAAAATATCACAGGCTATGGACATCAACATAACCTCTGGTCCATATAGCAGCCAAGGACCAGGTTGATGTCCATGGTCTGTACAGCCACCAGAGACCAGGCTGAGGTCTGTGGCACATGCTGACACCAGAGGTCATATGGATGTCTGTGGGCTATGCTGTTGCCAGAACCATGTGAAACTTCATGATTCGCCTTCCTTCTGACTCTAAAGGGCAAGGAAGTTTCTTTTGCAGTTGTATGGATGACTGCAGAAGCACAGGTGAGAAATAGAGTCATGGAGGGTTTCTGGGAGAATCCCTACCCTCCTCATCCTCTAAAAAAGCAACAGCCTAGACAGGCAGCTATTAAAAAGAACTCTCAAAAATGTGATGATGCTGCTGCAGTGTGGCTCTCCACAGTTGATGGCTGCTGATGGAGATGAATGTGGGGAGGGACTCAGTCTCCTTCAAGGAGATGGCCACTGAAAGCTTAACGATGCCCTAGCAAATATTTGGACAACACAAATTGGACCTTTTGCTTTTTTGTTCTTTTGAGGTTTTTTTCTTTTTACTTTTTTTGGGAGGGGGTGGAATTCACTAGGATGGGGAGGCAGACCTGGGACACTGGGAAGTGAGTGATCAGGGTACATTGTGTGAAGTTTCCAAATAATCAATAAAAATGTGTTGGGAAATTATGCTTTAATAAAAAATAAATAAAATAGTTGTGCAGCTTTTTGTACTACCTACTGTACCTACCACATGATCATGAATGTACTCCTAAATCTTTACCCAACAGAAATGGGAGGTAATAAATGTTCATATCCTTTTCATAGGCAGAAAACAGTCTCGATATCCAAAAGGTGACTGATGGATATTTGGTTACATATCTACACAACAGAATATCATTTAACTTTAAAAATAAATGAATGCCTGATGAATGAATTTTACAATAGCTGTGCTGATAAAAAGTATAGCAAATCTATCATATTGCTTCATTTATGGAAAATTCTAGAACATCCAACTAATTCAGTGATAGCAGATCAGTGGTTTCCTCAGGACAGACATGAGTCTTAGGGTCAGAACAGAAGAATCGCACATAACACAGCAATGGATATATTGATGTGATGGCTTGTATATGCTTGGCCAAGAGAGTGGCACTCTTGGAGGCATGGCCTTGTTGGAGTAGGTGTGTCACTGTGGACATGGGCTTTAAGACCCTTGTCCTATCTGCCTGGAAGTCAGTCTTCTCCTCTTTGCCTTTAGAACAAAATGTAGAACTCTCAGCTCTTCCTACAGCATACTGGCCTGGACGCTGCCATGCTCTTGCCCTAATGATAATGGACTGAACCTCTGAACCTGTAAGCCAGCCCCAATTAAATGTTATCCTTGGAAGTGTTGCCTTAGTCATGGTCTAAAACCCTAACTAAGCGAACTGGGTAAGCTGACTATGCTGTCAATATAAAGCATATTTTCTGACTAAACATACTAACTATCCTTTAAGAATGGGTGAATGATTGCATATCAATTATACTTCAGTAAAACTACTATAAGTTTTTTTTAAAAAAATTCCACTGTAAACACACTAGAATAGCTAATATTAAAATGCCAACTGGTTAAATTTTAAAACTAAATAAAAACTGGTGACAATCTACAAAGATTTCAATAATCTACACATGTATTTTGTTAGAAGAATAAAAAAAACTAAAAAACTAATTTGGAAAAACTTTTAGCAGATTTTTTTTTTTGCAATTTAAAACATGTAAGGACTGAAGAGATTGCTCTGCAGTTCAGAACATCTGTTACTCTTCCAGAGGACTTGAGTTCCATTCCTACAAGGTGACTCATGACGGACATCTCCGTGGTCTCAAAAACACTTAATTAAGAAGTATAAAAGGAAAGAAAATTTGAACAAAACAAAAACCATAGAAATAAGAAAATATAATGGGGTTTTATTATTGTTGTTGTTAGGGTGGCCTTATGATTTACTACACTTAGAGAACTGTAAATAAATCCCTGACAAGTTTAATAGAATAGAGTTGAGTAGAACTAGATTTGAAAAGCTATTGCTTTGAAGTTCCATACATTTCCTTGTGTCCTAAGGTGAATATACTCACTGAAGATGCTTACTGAAGAGGTGATACTGAAATCAGTGCTTATCCTTGTCATTGTCATGGAACAATGAAGCCATCAACAAACCACCTAGGAGATATCACCAAACCTGGAGAAAAGAGGAGTGAAACTAGGAAAAGGTGAAAACAAAGATATTTTAAATGAAGAATTGTATAATACTTTTAATAAAAAACAAATTAAGTACTTTAATGTTTTTTATACACTATTTCTTCAAAATTCCTCACAAATTAGACCAGATTAAAATTAGATCCAACATTTCTAAAACTAGTGAAGCAGAACAAACTTCAAATATAGTAAATAAAATGGTATGTTCAGTCATCTGTCTAGGTATCCTGCTTTGGGCATCTGTTGTGTTCAAAGCACTATAGTTTTATTAACTATAGTTTTATTCCCTCTTAACCGGTGATCTATCATCTCATCTGCCCTTATCTATCAGTCACTAATTCTAATTCTAAAATTCCAAGAGGAGACAGAGGAAGAAACTTTCTACTATGGCAATTGTGTTAAGGGGAAAAAAGAATAATAGGAATGTTTTTCTATCTATGATCTTTCATATTTAAGGGTTAATGGTCTGTCCGTCAATTTGTTCATAGAAAAAGAACTGTAAGGCAAAAGCTGCCTGTCATTGTAAACAGAGGCTCCTCCTCAGAGCTTCTCCCTGGTTTCATTCCTTCATCAGTTGGATAATTTACTCCAGAAAAAAATCATAGTCTCCAAAACAAATTAAATGAGCAAATTCAGAAATGCTCTCAAACATTCTTAATAAAGTAATGAATAATTTGCTTATTTAATCATGTATGAGTAAGAGAGGAAGACACTATTACTGCACTCTTCATCATTAAATCTCCTTAGTAAAATAAGAAGGTAAAGTCGAATCACTTGCTTTGTGCAAACAAATAAGAAAAGAGCCTGCATGGAAAGATGCTTTTTTCTCTATTGCGGTAGACACTATGGTGTAGGATTCTTAGATAATTTAACCATCAAAGGCAAAGAATCATGGTTTGACACAGACAAATGGATTCAGTTATAAAAAATCAAAGATCTGGCCTCCTGCCTAATAAATCAAGCATTAAGAAAACTTCTGTTGAAGCTGAAAAGTGTAAATACAGCTGCCTTCCAAAATGTCATTTCCTATGCTCAGGAAGATTGTCTTCAGTGTTTAATGTGGCAAAAACCCACTAGGTTTTGGAACTTTGAAATGTCGATTATGAAGATGAGTCTATGCTTGAGCGTATATTTTGCAACCCCAAACAGAAAAGTTTTCTTTTCAAGAGCTATCTGCTACCTGAGCCAAAGACAGTGTCCCTTGTGATGGTTAATTTTGATTGAAAAATAACGGAATTGAGAATTGCCTTGGATGACTGTATCACACCTCTAGATGGGACTATGGTGGTGTCTCTGAAGACAATAGACCTGCAGGGAAACAACTCAGGGAGAAAGTCCTCTGAATGTGAGCAAAGCATCCAATAGGCTGACCTAGGTGGAATTAAAGAGGAAGAAGAGACAGGCATCCAGTGCATGTACATCCAAGTCCCATTTTCCTGAGCAAATGATGACGTTCACAGGTGGCAGCAATGGCCGAGATACATTTGCTCTGAAACTAATGTCCTTGGATTCTCCGTAATTATTCTCCACTGGGCTTCCAGGACATTAGCTTCAGAGGCATACAGCTTCTTGAACCTAGCATCTATCAGGCCCTTCAGGACCTTCAGTGTTTAAACGCCGTTGTTAAACAAGCCAGGCTCCAATCATGTAAACTGGTCCAATAAATTCTCTATTGCAATTACAATTATAGACCCATATTCCAGTTTGTCATTCCTCCAAGGACCCCTTAATGCATTGCTTTGAATTGGGTTCTAAAAGGTCTCACTGTAAAAATCTTACATACTATTCATTCCCTTAGGCTCATGTTAAAAAATAAAAATCTATTCTGAATCCAAAGGCTAAAAAACAGAAACTATAAAATAGATTGAGTCAATTTCATAATTACTCTGCCATTTTATTAGCTCAAGCTGACTTCATCACAAACCTCAATAATTCCTGACCGAAAATGGCTCTCAAGGTACTCACAATTTTCTTTCTAACATAGTATTGTGTTTTAGGATACAAATGGAAATAGTAATGTGTTCTTTCTTATGGGATACAATAAAGAAACAGTTTTTTATTTAATTAATAGATTTGGTTCACATAGCATTGCAAAATCGGCTAAGAAATACAGTAACAGGACACTTCCATCAGACTCTGGAAGAGTGGCAGGAAATCTCACGACAATGTGTGCACAGACAGAAGGCGGATATATTGTGGGTGAATTGTCAAAGTCAAAACAAAAGTTCATCCCCTGTCTTTGCCTATGCCTACTTCAGGAAATGCCACCATCTCTTCCTTCCAGAAGAGTTCCTAAATCCAGAACAACCCCAAGTTTTACAGTGTTACTCCAAATTTAAGTAGTTATGACTCCTTAGTTGTAGAGCTTGAAAAATGTTACTTAATGTTTGTCTAGGCTAACATGAAACCCAGAGTAATTACAACTTGATTCCCTTGCTAGCTTTCTCTAAGCCTTGAGGAGAACTTCTGTCATTTCATGGTTAAGGATATTTTCGTGTGAGCTCCTACCCAATCAGTTCCCATAGGTCTAGAATGACAAGGGTAGAGCCTACCCCTGCATTGTGCTGCTAAGATCAGCCAGGTTTCATATCCACCATCCATTTGGATCTCACAGCAGGTTACACCGACCTTCATTATTACATAGAAAGCAAGTGCCTTCTATTGAGAAACTCTCGTCATTGAGTTTTAGACTAGAGTCACATTCAAAAAATTTTTGTACCCAGTCTAAAAAAGATATAGAAACAAATCAAAATTTTCATCTATATTATCTCTTAAGAAATTTAACTGAGTCAAAATATATACCTATCAAATTTGCTTCATTCCCCTAATATAACTAATTCAAAAATTATATAGGGGCTGGTCTAACCCAGCTGAGGGAAGTACAGCTACTCGATTTTCCTCACTATTCCCATCAATGAGACCTACTGGAGCCCTTTAAGTATGGTGAGTGTTCTGGATAGTACAGGCCCTCCTAACCTAAGCATTCTCACCCCAGTATTGGGATCTGTTTCATCCTAGCTTTAGCAATGACAACGCATTTTGGAATGCACTCCATAATGACAGGCTTTGGTCACATAATGAACATACCATCTATACTCATTTCTGAATCTTTATGATTTTTCCAAATGACTGGATCAATCATTGAAAGTCACCCCATGCAGAGGACAGCAACATAGCCGCCTTGTGATCTCTTTACCAAACTCTTCTTTTGAACACTAACTTAGAAATCACCAGAAAAAAAATTTATTTGAAGCCTGCTTTGTGTGCAGCATCTTTAAAAACCATTTGAAAAGTCATTTTCTAAGACATACGGCAGGAGGAAGGTCTTTCCATCTATGGCATGCAGACTCTCATGCCAAAGAAATGGGAAAAAAACTTCACCTTTCTCACCATTGTTCAGGCATGCTCCTGCAAACTGTCCTGGAAAACAACTGGTCTGAGTGGTGAAATACTTAGTTGACTTAGGTGGGGTTTCTAGAAACTAAAGAACTCACTCATGATGAAAAATGACTTTTGTTTACTTTTGAGTGGAATGCATTTATTTGGGACTCGTAAATGGTTGGGATTTGTGGTAAATCTTAAATCTTAATTCTGCTGTGTGTTCTTCTGTGGGTTGTCGGGCAGGGGCGGGGTTATATTTACCTTTGAGATTTACTCAACTTGATTGTAATGATTTCTTCAATGCCCAGTTCAGATTTGCATTGCTGATGCATGGCCCAGATATTTGGATGCCTCACATGGGACAATTGGTACAAGCATTTGGCTGGATGCAGGGTAACAGATGTGGGCTCTTTTTTAAAGATGGGACATTTCTTTCTCTTCCTGTTTGATGTATCAGTCATCATTAGAGCCATGGTAACAGTATTTTCAATTTTCAAAGAGTATACTCTATACTCTGACATTTACCAAGCAATTTCATTAATTATTCAGGGGCATCATTTTGATAAGCTTAATGTTATCATTTAACACTCATTTCTACAAAGTGATTATTGATATAGGAATATCAGTTTCTTTTGGAATTCTTCATTTAGACATTTGTTGCACTGGATGGACATTTCAATAAAAGTCTGGTTTTCTTAAACAGAACCAAGCCTCCTTTGGGTCATGTACTAGATAAGAGGGCCATGACAAACAGGTAGTACCTAAGCTGAAAGTGTAGCCAAACACAGTGAGCTCTCCTTTTGACAAGGACAAAGCCAACAAGAATAGCAGCACATGCCAGGTTGACTAATCTTTTTGATTGGGTTCTGGAAGTGACATGTCACTGTCTCAAAGGAAAAGGTTTAATAACTTTGAAAATTGTTTTTCTTTGTGAGGCCTCAAGTTCCATCTCCATTTACGTAGGCCTATTTCTAATAAAATCTAATGGTTTTCCATGCATGTCTTTAACATACATTGTAAGAGTTTCTCCTTGTTTGCTTGCCTTTTCAGTTCTGTTTCTGTTGTTGCTATCTTGTTCTTAGCTCACTTGGAGTTTAGAAATACATGTGGAAACAAATTGATATCTAAATACAAACCTTTACTAACTACTTCCTAGCTATTTACTGTTTATAATTATTTAGTTGGAAAAAACTTTGAGAATCTCCTTTGCTTTGGCAGTTGAGAGGGAGAATTGTTATTTTTGGTAAAATAATATAACATTTTAACCTCTGATAGGAGCCCTAACGTTAAAATGATTGGTTAAAATAATTGTCAGTCTCTAATTGAACTACTGACTTTTACTCTGTGTGTGTGTGTGTGTGTGTGTGTGTGTGTGTGTGACAGAGAGAGAGAGAGAGAGAGAGAGAGAGAGAGAGAGAGAGAGAGGTAGGTATACATATGGAGATCAGAACAAGACATCAGGCTTCTTCTTCTTCTTTTACCTTAGAATATGGTCTCTTAGCTAACCATTGTCTAGGCTGGCTGGGCAGTGAGCTCTTGGGATCCATGTCTCAGCCTTCAATACTAGAGTGACAAGCCACCCAGCTTTTTCCCTGGGCTCTGGAATTCAAACTCGCATCATCATTCCTGTGTAGCAAATGCTCTTATCCACTGAGCAACCTCTACAACTCCCCCACACACCAATTTTTACAGATCTAAGAACATTCATAATTTAAATTGACTATGATCATCCTTCTAATAGTCAGGCAGCTGTGTTCATGTTCTTGTCTATTTGGACTAACTATGATTATTCTGTTTCTCCATTTTCTTTTAGTCTTTCTCGTTGCTTCTGCGGAAAATGTAAGTGAATGCCCTGCCGTGTCTATCAAATGGTTAAATGAGACAAAGGTCCATCTTTAAAGAAAGCCCATAAAAGACACATCTGGCTCAAATCGCTCCTCCAGTCAGCGTTTGTCTCAGATCAAAGTGTATGCTCAAGACTGCATCCTGTTCTCAAGAGTTGCACTTTGCTTATCAACTGTGCTGCTTTAAGTTAGCTAATCACATAAGAATGTCAGATGGGGCTCTGACCACTCAGCGTGAGGTGCAGGACCCCTTTGTGATAGGTATAAGAACCCAGAGGACCCCACTAGGTATGTCTCTTTGCTTAATTTGGCACAGATATGCACCCTTCTGTAAAACTCAGGCTTCCTGCCTTGCTGACATACCTAGGATGTGTGCTTATTCTCTTGAGACCCCAGAGTCATTTCTAACACTCACACATCAGTTTCGTCCACGTTTCTTCATTCTGTTTTTACTAGTCTGTCTTGAAGATATGTGCTTTGTTTCTCATTGTCGAGAAGAGTACCACACACCCAGTACCAATGCTGGGTAGACTCCTGATACATTAAGCAGACCAAATGGTGCTAGTACCCCAACAAGAAACACAAGTCCAAACACATTATCTGGAACTGCAGGCATCAAGGAAATGAGCACTGCTTTGAATGGGCTGTCCCCAAACAGCAAGGTCAGCTGCGGGGGTATCATTGGGTCGGCTCATGACTGACCACACAGAGAACTTGGCTTTCCAGCAAATAGAAAGAACTCCTGTGATATGAAAAAATCTGGAGACATGCCTGGGGGCCAGTAGCATGTAAGCAAATCAGGAACATACATGAGCTTTAAACAAGAACAAAAATGCTACACAAAGAAAACTCTGAGGTAGACTATGGGACTGGTTCTCTTTCATGTGCGACACTCAGGACCAAGGTCCAATAACCTGAAGCCCGCAGGGTGGGAAGACAACATAAATAGATTGCTTTCCCAACACTCCTCAGCCAGGATTCTGAGCGGTTTTATACAAGTTTCTTTCTTCTCCCTTCACTCCTCTTAATTTTGAACTAAAGAATTTATTTTTAGTTTACATTTCTTTGCTTAGTATCTCATGTCAATGAAATTTTACCTCTCTCTGGCCACAGTGCTCGCTTTCTCATTCTTCAAGGTGCTTTTTATGGGTTACCGTCCTTACATCCTGGTGCCATCCACCAGTCTCAATGCATTCAAATGCCCGCAGCACAGAGCTGCTTCCCACTCTCACATCTGCCAGGCTCTACGCTCACCCAATACAGGAGCCACTGGTTACCTGTGAACTTTTATTTTATTTTTATTTTTATTTTTTTTTTGGTTTTTCGAGACAGGGTTTCTCTGTGAAGCCCTGGCTGTCCTGGAACTCACTCTGTAGACCAGGCTGGCCTTGAACTCAGAAATCCGCCTGCCTCTGCCTCCCAAGTGCTGGGATTAAAGGCGTGCGCCACCACCGCCCGGCCAGCTATGAACTTTTAAATGTAAATTATTTTTTTCTTTTATTAAAAATTGATGGTTTTTTTCATGCAATATATCCTAATTATGGTTTCCCCTCCCTATTTCTCTCAATTATTTTCCAGTTGTCTCCCATCTTTATCCACCCCTTTCTGTCATTAGATTTAAAAAAACAGGCATCTAAGGGATAATAATATAATAAATATAATATAATATAATATAATATAATATAATATAATATAATATAATATAATAGATAAAACAAAACAAACACATTGGTATAGGATAAAACAGACAATCAAACGTAAGAAACAAAGTCTAAGAAAATGTACAAGAAACAGACACAGACATAGAGATCCACTTGTTTGCATCCTGAGGAATTCCATAAACACTCAAAATGGGAAGCTGTAATATACACACAAAAGACCTGTAGAGTGAGAATGAAAAGAAATTAAAAACTAAAAAGACAAAGTTTTTAAAGTGATTTGAAGAGAAAAAGAGAGGAGGAGGAGCAGGAGGAGGAGGAGGAGGAGGAGGAGGAGGGGGAGGAGGAGAAGGAGCAGAAGGAGGAGGAGGGGAAGGGGAAGAGGAAGAGGAAGAAGAAAGAAGGAAGAAGGAAGAAAGAAGAAAGAATGAGGAGGAGGAGGAGGAGAAGGAAGAAGAAGAAGAAGAAGAAGAAGAAGAAGAAGAAGAAGAAGAAGAAGAAGAAGAAGAAGAAGAAGAAGAAGAAGAAGAAGAA
>JANHMN010000001.1:25669269-25679269 GCA_030674055.1 Rhabdomys pumilio
AAGAAGAAGAAGAAGAAGAAGAAGAAGAAGAAGAAGAAGAAGAAGAAAAGCAGAAGCAGAAGCAGAAGCAGAAACAGAAGCAGAAGCAGAAGCAGAAGCAGAAGCAGAAGCAGAAGCAGAAGCAGAAGCAGAAGCAGAAGCAGAAGCAGCAGCTGCCCTGGCATGACGTCATAAGAAGCCCCTAAAGGTGACACTGATTTCATTTTCTGTTGGCCACCTACCATGGTCATGCAGCCTACCCTTAAGAGTAGTTTGTTTCCCCGGTGAAAGTCCCCCTGGAAAAAAAAACTAAATTGACATTTGCAAGTGGTTACCAACTGGGGATAGTTTCTTGGTTAGCAATGAGGTACTGTGCACACTGCCTCAGTCTTTGTGAGATCAAATGCATGTCCATCCTGCTGTGTTTAGAAGGTCTCATTTCCTGGTATCCTCCATGCCTTCTGGATCTTACACTTTTTCTGCCTCCTCTTCTGCAGGGTTCCCTGAGACCTGAGGGAGGAATTAGATGGAGACATCCTGCTTTAGGCTGGATATTCTAAAGTCTCTCACTCTCTACATATTGTCCAGCTGTGGGTCTCTGCATTTGTTCCCATCTGCTGCTGGAGGAGGCTTCTCTGATGATGGCCAAGCAAGGTACTGATTTATGAGTATGACCTAATATCATCAAAAGTCATCATATTGCTACATTTCTTTAGTGGAACAGTATCGGTTTTATGGGTTCTGTCTCTTGAGATGCAGGTCTTCAGTCAAATCAGATGTTGGTCACACCCACAAGCTCTGCGTCACCACTGCACTAGGATATCTTGCACGCAGGATGCCATTATAGATTTAAAAACATTTATAGCTGGGTTGGTGTTTGTGTCTCTCCTTTGGTGACATGCAGAGTGATTTCTGGTAGGTAGCCTGGAAGGGCGACTCCTCTGTGATGCATCAGCTTTAGTTCTCCCTGTTCAGTGGGATGTTGAGCAGGTGTTGTCTTCATTAAAATTGGATAATTTTAAATTCCATTTCTTTTTTTTTTCCTACCAGCCACATCAAGCACACATGTGACCAGTGGTACTCTAATGAGTTATACAGATAGGAAACATTTCCATTTCAGAAAGCCTTAGACAGTTACTCTTAACTTTCTGTGGCTAGGAGTTAGTGCCTGCATTAATTTCTTGGCTTAGTTTCCTGATCCATGAAGATAGTTATAACTTAACCCTTTTGGGTATCACAGGTATAAAACTTTGATGTTGAATGACTTATTTTTCCATTCATGACCATAAGCCAAAGGATTGGCATTTTCCTGTCCCTGGAGCCATTAAACAGTTACTTTCAGGTTGCTACAATAAGTAATTTGAATGACTGACTCTTCAAGATTCGGGACTTCATTAGGGGGTTCAAGTCTATTATATACTTGAGACCATCTTGTCTTTCCCTAGTGACTATTGAGAGCCATAAGTGTCCTGCACCCTGTCCTGCAATTCCCTGAGCAGCCAAGAAGGACATTGCACCCCCTTTTCTGTGTCGTAGGAATTTCCTCTCTGTTTTTGATGCTCATTTACATTTTTTTGTATTTAAAACTACATCACATTTTGAACAGCATTTTTACCATGCTTATAAATGGAGAAATGTCCATTTGAGTTCTCTAACATGTTAACACTGAGTTGTAATGCAGGTTTCAGTCTGTTAAGGAAGGACTAGAAAAGATAAGCTTAAAAATAAATACCACTGAAGTGGAAATTTCTAGTTTCTGTGGGGACTCAGTTGTGTCATGTGATTTTTTTCTGGAAACTGTCTTATGAGAGGATGTTTTCACATAGTGTCTGCAAATGTGTTGTTTTTCTGGAAGCAGCCTATAAGAAGGGCATATGATGTTTTACTTGAGTGGATGCTTCAGAGAACACATGATGTTTGGAAAGGGTATAAATACAACCTAACAGACAGTGGACAGTGCTGTGTGGCATTGGTCCACCTTGCTGCTGGTCCTCATTTGTCATGACTTCATAGAGAGAAATACACTAAAGCACTTCTAGTGTTGTTCCCAAAATTTGCATAGGTCCTGTGGCTTCTTGCTTCTTCCGTGGACTCTGGACCATTGGCAGAGCCTCCAAGTTTCTTGAGTAGATCAAGCAACTGCTGTCAACTCATGTAAACTAAACTACTGATATGCTGAAAATTCAGGTTGGATTTGCCCCAAAGAACTGTTGATAAACAGGTCCACATCCTCCTTTGTGCTATTGACCTTTTCTTTCCATTACTTCTGATGGGTGGTAAGCTATAAGGGAGGTTAAGGCACCTAAGTGCACTCATCAAAGTAAGGCTTTGAAAACTATAAGCCTACATACCACTGTCAAGAAAACTTCTTAATGTAGTTGTTCCAAAATATCTCCTCATTCTATGGTACATGAAGTCGTATAAATTAGTCTTTATGGGTTTTTGTTTGTTTTTCTTGCTAGAGTGCCTCATATCCAGTTACACAGAAAAATTACTATGTTCAGACCCTAAAATTCTACCAGAATATTTTTATATTTGATAAATACACTCAGCTAAATAGCAAGACACAACATCAATATATGAAAACCCATAGCTTCTCTATATGCAGATAATCAATGTGCTGAGAAGGAGTACAGGACAACCACAATCACAGTAGGCTCTGAAAAATAAAACTTCATCAACAAACTTGCCAGGAACACACCATGGTGTAAAGTCCTCCATTTTTCTAGAACTATGACAATTCCAGTAACCACAGAGATATGCTTTTCAGAAATAATTTGCCTACCCAGCTCCCACAGTGATACGCTTTTCAGAAATAATTTGCCTACCCAGCTCCATGGATCCCAAGTGATGGCCAGCCAGAAAAGGGGTCTATCACCCCAGCATTCTTTATCTGACTGCTCACTGGTTACTTCTAGCAATGACCAGCTGGGGGCCACAAATGTAAAGTTTTCAATGTCCTTTTCATCCCCAGCCCCTCCTTTCCTATAACTCCCAGCTTTTAATCAGACAGTGGCTCTGATTCTTACAGAAACATGAGTCAGCAAGTTGCCAATTTCCTGTCTTTCTGTGCTTGTGCCCTTTGAAACCCACTGAAGGAGACAAAGTCATCTACAGTGAAAACTGTAAAACAATGAAGAACCTGAAGAAGACACTAAAAGATGAGACCTCCCAAACTCTTCATCCAGAGTATGTAAAAACAGTTATATGGTCAAAAGCGATTTGTAGTTTCTGAGACTGTCCATCAGAATTCTGACAACATTCTTCAGTTCTTCACAGGACTAGCAAAGACAGTCATAAAATGCATATGGAAAGTCCCTGAATAGCCAGAAGAGTGCTAAGTGGAACACAAAACTCTGGTAGAGATTTCACAATTATCTACAGAATCCCAGGAACAAAACCAATGTGCTATTTGTGCAAAAACAGACACAGACAAATGCTATAAAAGAGAAGGCCCAGAAAGGAACTTGTGCAGACTCAGCCTCCTGAGCCTCACCAAGGGTACCCAGCACATGTGCTGAATAAAAATAGCTCCTTTAATAAGTAGTAGGAGAAAGAGAGAAAGAGAGAGAAAGTGGGGGGACATGGAGACAGATGTTCACGTGTCTCCACTAGTCAAAGATAGTTGATATATCTAGGCTGGGTATTGGGTTACACTTCTGATTGAGCATTACCAAACTTATAAAGCCTTTGATTAACATTTTTAAAAAAAATTGTATAAAAGCAAAAAGGAAAAGGGGGCATGGGATAGGGGTTTTCTAGGGAGGGGCAATGGGGAAAGGGGATGACATCGGAAATGTAAATAAAATATCCAATAAAAAAATTAAAAAAATAAGTAGTAGGGGAGGAGCCGCAGGGAAGAGCTGAAGGCAGGGAAGAGCTGAAGGCAGGGAACAGCTGAAGGGATGGCCCTGTCTCTCACCCTCTACAAAAGTTAATACAAGTGGATCAAAGCCTTAGTGCAAGACCTGAAATTTTGAAATGGTGAAGAAAATAAAAGAAAAACATTTGAAAAGTCAGTATGAAATTTCCTCAAAAAAAAAAAAATTGAAAATGGAACCACTATGTGATTTCACCTTACCAGTCCCCTCCACCAAAGGATGAGAGAGCTAATAATGTTTTATTTTTATCACTCGGTACTAGGGTTGAAGCAATGCTCACATTAACATTGGTCTGTTTTTATTAAAATGTTTTTATAGTACTTCAAATCCTGATATTATATTGGAAAGATCCTTTGATGAGACTTATTTCACAAAATCTTATATCATTTTTTCTTCTCATGCCTTTCCCTTAATTCATGAGACTGCAGATCTTGATTCCCTTTTTCTTTTCACATGCGAATCCCCTCCTCTCTAAGGACTTGATTGGGACCTAGGACAGTGGGCAATCTATCTATTGAACTTAGGTTTTTATCTTCCATATTGACCCCACACCCTTCATGTAAGACAAATGGCCAGATATCTTAATCTCATTAAAATATTGAAACTGGAGTCAAATTTGTTAAATTAAACTACCTTACTCTCTTAGTGAAAAAGAGCCCTTTCTCCATCATTTCCCAGCACACATTTGAAACTATTGTCACACTACTAAACTCCTCTTTAGGTCAAACATCAAACCTCATAAAGGCCTGTATGTGGCTTCTTAGCTACACATTACTAGAGACGAAGGTCCTACAGACAATGAATCACAAGAAGAAAATTAAACTAGCTGCTTATGCCCGGTGTGCCAGCTTCTGCCATCAACTCTCCAAGAGCTTACAATGGAAAGAGTAATCAAAGTCAAACTCAACAGCTAGAATCATGATACAGGGAACTGGAATTTGCTAGTATTTCACCCAAACCTAAGAGAATGAATATCACTGTTTCCCACAGCTGGTCCTGAGACCAGGTTTAGGAAGACAGTATGACCCCCACTGATGAGGTTAGCTACTTAAGCTGTCTGCCTTCCTTCTATGTCCCCCAACAGGACCTACACATTTGGAGAGTTACAAGACTAGAGCTAGGGTAAAGTGAGGGCCTTCAATCCTCCTTCCCTGACACAGTTAAAGCAACTTCTGAGGACAAGATATAATGTCAAATTTACTATATCCATTTACAAAAATAACAGATTCTGTTCTTTCTTTCCCAAATGTTAACAGTTTAGACAACACTTTTGAAGCATGAACATGTATGGTCATACACAGGTTCTTAAAAGCATAGAAGAGAAATTTCAGAACAGTTGCCAATGGTTCACAATATAGAAATGATCCACTGTGTTAATTAATTACAGAGCACCATTGCTTCACAGCATTCAATGAGAGCTGTCGACTAAGGCTCCAGAGGATACACAATAAAGAAAAATAGGAAATGGTGGAGCAGACACATAAATTAGAACATGCTTGTGTCCCAACACCCTAATGAAAATCAGTCCAGCTGCAAAGGAGATCCAGCAGTGGGCCTAAAAGGAATCAATTAAGCATGCCCTTTCCACTATCTCGTCAGTAGACTATCTGGTAGCATGTTATTTCACAAGAAACACTGTCTAGACTAGGCTGTCTTGGGTTGTTTGTCAAACTAGAACTCACAGTCTCTGTTGGCAGAAAGAATTATCTCCACTACAGGGAAGAATAGGATCCAATCACACTGCAAGGGCTTTATGTGGTAGAAATTCACAGCAGCTAAAATCTGTTTACTGAGTTCTAACTTCACAAATTAGAGAGCCAAAAGCATTATATAACTTATAAAATAAACCAAGGCTTCTAAAAGACAGTCTGGATTATAAGCCAGGTTGGTTTGAATCTAAAATCTATATTATCTCTGTGCCATAACTTTGTCACAAATCGTGACCTGATCATTTGTTAAATGAAAACAGACAATACTACCCATGATGGTGGATAAAGATTATCCAGAGCTAGGCAGATGGCCAGCATCCTCTATCTCAGGGTTTAGTGGAACAGTTTTTAACCTAGAAAAGCAACTGAAGAAAACTAGGCAAAAGTCTGGTCCTACAGGCCAGCAGGGACTGGGTAATGACAAGACTGCAGCTGTCCAAATTCCAACCTAATTTTTCCTAGACTCTTAATGGAGATTGATGGAAAGAGAGGTGAGACATGTAGTTACTGGTTCTTACGATTGGAGAGTGTGGTAGCATGAAGACCTCGCCTATATTTTTCTCTTACTGAATGGATGTAGATAGTAAGTAGGTCTTATAGAGAGAACAAGATAAATGACTCAGACATTGATTAAAAAAAAAAAACTTCATAACAGTGGGTAGCTTTTATTTCCTAATCCAGTTTATAAAACTATAATAATAAATATGATCCCAAGGAATAGAATAGTCAGTAAACAGGTTTTATAAACTAATCTGATACTAGTCACATATTATTGTAAAAGTTGGTGTTGGATATGGTTTATGGCAGTAATAATTTGCGGTTGGTTGGTTATTGTCTATAACTACAAGTTGACTGGGCTGAACTGGAGAACCATTCTCCATAATATGATATTGATGAGGTCCTCACAAGCCAAGGCAGATGAGTCAAGGTTAGAGCGGCCACATCACTATTTGTCTTCTAAATCTTCTCCCTTTTAGTCTCTTATTCTAAGTTGAAACCCAGTGTTAGAACCGTATCAGTCAGGAAAGCTGGGTCATTGGCTAGAATGGCCTGATGGTCAAGCTAAAAGCTTCAATTCTTCTCTTTAATTTAGAGTATCTCATTGGCCCATCTACCTACAAAATATGACTATCTGCATTCTTGTGATTTGTTGTAATTAAGGATCTTTTTAAAAAATGAAATGAATGCACTCTCTGGTCTTGTCTCCTCTCTGAGTTAATGTCTCTGACGTATCAAACACCAGAAACCACATAGACAATGTCTCTGCCGTATCAAACACCAGAAACCACAGCATCTTCCAGAAGCACATGAAACTCCACTGCTGAAGGCATCATTCTGTGTTTAAACAAAACATTAAGAGGGCATTGGTACGCACCTTCTATCACAAAAGACAGGACGCACTAGATATTCCTGAGTTAAGAGCATTCCTATTGTGAGTTTAAACAGTAAAACAATCTCATGATAAGATATTCAAAAGGAAGAGTTTCAGGAATGGCCACCACTAAGTTGCTAGATGGCCTTGAACACATCTTTTGACTTCTCTGATACTCACTACATGTTCTAAACTATGCTCCAGCCAGAAAAAAAAAACTATAATTCACATATCAAAACCTTAAGAACCAGAATGACGACATTTAAGATGAAGTTTCAGGGAAGTAATTATAATCACTACAAACTGCTATCTTGAAGATGAGGTGCTCATGAAGACATCCATGACCACATAAAGAGGAAGAGCTAATTCTCCCTGTCATGTGAAGACTCAGTAAATAGTATGTCTTCTCTACACCTGCGACAGAACCCTCACCAGAGACTGAGTTAGCAGCTTGTTCACATGGGGCATTACAGTTTCCAGACCCACAGAAATCAAATGTCCATTGTATATGCTGCCCAGTGTATACTGTCACTACAGGTGAGCACACGACTCAAATCCTGCTCTACCAAATGAACCATTGTAGATCCCTAAAATCTGTTCTAACTATAATCCCAATATATTATTTCTCCCGTAAAATTATATTACCAAGTAAATATTATCTGAGTATTATTAAGGAACTCACTCAAAGAAAGTTCATGTGTCATCTAGAGAGCAAAATCATCTTCCTATTCAAAACAACAAGCTGCAAATAAATCCACTGAATAAGACTGATATCCAGAGTACATGAAGAATCTGTAAAGTTTAAAAAACAAAGAAAATATGAATCCACTTAAAATATATATAAGGACCACAACAGACACCTCACCAGATATCCACATGTCAAACAAGCAGAAGAAAAGATGTTCAGGAGATGGAGAAATGCCTCAGCTGCTAAAGGGACTGCCATGCAAGCAGGAGATCAGAGTTTTGATCCACAAAGCCTATATAAAACCTGGCATGGTAATACATACCTGTAAGCCTAGTATAGAAATGAGCTGAGACAGGCAGATCCCAGTATTGTGATGACCATCCAGTCCAGGCAAGTGGTGGGCTCCAGGTTGAGTAAAAGACCCTATCAAAGTAGAGAATCCTAGGGGAGGATACCAGTGACAACTTCTGTCTTCTACATATGCCACATTCATCTGTGTGTACATGTACACAAAACATGCATAAATACAAATGCCACATGCACATACATGAGATTTTTTAAAAAAGAGAAAAGTTGTCCAATATCAAATGTCATCAGGGAAATGTATGCTAAAATAAGCAATGGATAGCCCAGGCAGCTAAGAGAATGACCAAACCCTACGTCACTAACCACATCAGTACTGACAAGGCCACTGGGAAAAGCAATTACTGTTCGCTGCTAGTGGGATGTTAAATGCTAGCACCACTTCAGGAAAGTGTTTAAAAGCTTCCAACAAAGGTAAAGACATTCTTACCATAAAAACCTATCATGATTTGGAATTTATGGAAAGAAGCTGAAGTATTATTTCCACACCAGAAGTAAAAATGTTGCACTAGGAATGTATAATTGTTATATTCATAATTGGCAGAATTGGAAAGCATTCAAGACTGATTTCAGTCACTGTGTGAATAAATAAACTGTGACCCATCCAGACAATGGAATATTATTCAGTGCAAAGAAGTGAGTCACCAATCCAGAAAAGGGTACACAGGAGAAACGTGGAATGTGGAAGTTTTCCCTTTTCCCATCAACTTTACTTGAAATCTATAACTGCTGTTTTAAAAAATAGTTTCTTTTGACAGCCACAATTTTAATTTTAATAAAAGCTCTTTTGGAGTATATGTGTGTCTGTTGATACACAACATGGAAAGAATGTTAAGTCTCACGCCTAAACAATAGAAATCATATCAGTCAAAAAGCTGAGCAAAGACAGAGGGAAAAGGCTTTGTGTCTGTTTCCTATTTTCACCATAAAGTGAAGGCTTTTGGTTTCCAGACATTGAGAGACTGGTATTATCAAACAGTTCTTACTATCTATGCTTTTACTCAAACATTAAAATCTTCATTAGAACATATTACAAAACAAGTCAAATGCTAGTCCAAGTTGTAGATTTCAGAGTTAATGTAGAAAAAAAAAATGATTCTTAAATCTGCCAAAATTGTAGCAAGGAGTCAGAGAGATGGGGACTGGTGATGATTGCCTGAAGTTTTCGTCTTTTTTGCCTTTTCCATGTAAAAACTGTTTCTGGTATGAAAAAGTCAATTTTCCAAATTACCCATCAGCAGCAAGTCCCAGAGAGATCATCAAAATATGGATTTCTTTCTAGCTCCGTCCAAATTTTTCCCTGCGGTGTCAATCTAATCGGGTGTCCTGAGGGGATATTATGCAATAAAGTTCACAGATAAAATGGACTTGCTCTGTCTACATAGAAGCACTGTGTGTTTACTTACCAGGAAAGGTTGTCAGTTAAAGACTCATAAATCATAAAAAGAAGATGAACTCTGAATGTGTGTGTGTTTCCAATCCCCCTGACTTTTAGACACAGGCCTTTTCATGGCTTTCCACTTGGGCATAAAGTAATTAGTGGGTCTAGCCTACACAAAATAGGAAAATTGCAAAAATACTACAAAATGGTTGAGTCTATTCTCAACATAATCATCTTGATTGATTTATGAGCAGTTTTTCACATAACTAATGTGCAAAGAAAATAATAAGGACTAGGTAAAAGTTCTCTGTTGATTGTCTTAGTATTGTGCATTCAACTGGGCATTACACATACTGTATATGTATAATATATGTACTGTATACATATTATGATGGACACATGAGCCATCTTAGCCTTCATTGAGCTCTGAATAGAAGCTCATCAAATGACCTTGACCCTTCTCGGGTGATGTGTACCCAGCATACAGCCCCCACTCTTCTCAGTGTGGTGTGTAAGATCCACCTATGGAATGTTGTATGAATGCATGTATTTGCCTCTGCTGGAATTCCTGATTTCAGTTCTGTTTGTGGTCACTGCTCATCACAGTATAATTCAAAACAGCTTTGT
>JANHMN010000001.1:25684269-25710726 GCA_030674055.1 Rhabdomys pumilio
TTACAACTCTGTAGGTTTTTGATGTCTGTAGGGATAAGACTCAGTCCTATTTAGCTCCACTAAAGCCTGTGACAGCACCCTTCACATGCTGCCATTTGAATGGTTCGTGAAACAAATAGCCAGACTACAAATAGGAGAATAAAATCTGAGCATCTTACCACGATGAGTCTCTCACCATCTTTCCGTGCCATGTGCTTATCATGTTTCTTCTCATTTTTCTCTCAGACAGAATATCCCAGCCTCAGTTTCCCCTTCCTCCACTCCTCCAGGTTCCCCCTCCACCTCCCATCTCCCCCAGATTCACTCCTCCTGGGTTTCCCCTTAGAAAGGAGCAGGTCTATCAGAAATATCAACTCAACACAGCAAAACAAGGGGAAATCATCCAGATTATCACTTCTTAAAGGTTTAATTCCTGTAACTTGAAATTGAGAACTAGGGCGGGAGGGGTAGCACTACAATACAGAATGTAAAGAACTAAGTTTGATGTTAGGGACATGTCTCCCTTTGTGACATTATCTTAGGATAAATGTACTGCCTTTAGACACAATAGCTACCACAGAATCAAACCACTTAGTTATGAATGAAATGCATGTGTTTTTTTAAACTATAGATTGGCATCAAGAAAGCATATCCAACATAAACACCGTATGAATGAAAATCTGATGAACTGCAGGAGATGAAATAATGGATTATTCATGATTTCATGCAAATGCTTAAAATGAAAATGAAATCACAAAATATCCAAGCTAGTAGTAATTCCCTACTACACATTTATATTAAGCTTGCCACAACCAGAAATACCCAGAGAGCAAAGTTTCTACTCCTGGCAATGTTTTGCATGGTACCTTTTACATAAAAGGCCCACAACAAATACATTTGGTGTGGGGAAGAAGGAGAAGAAGAAGGAAGAGGACCAAAGGGATAAAGAGAAAGAGAGAGGGGAAGGATAGAAGACAGGAAGGCATATGTAACAAGGCGCAGACCACTTAAAAGCCACATGGAACAAAGCAGTAAATTCTTTTGAGCTATTAGTCAATTCAAATAAAAAGGAATTGATTAATGTTCCCTCTGGGCTCTGGGTGTTCAACACAATGTGAATTTGTCAGTTCTGAAACACTTTATGTCAAAACTCTATGACTCCTCAAGGTAAGGAATTGTTCACTCCCCTGTGTGATGGGAGATAAAGATGATGCTGGGGGAGGGGCAGTGAAGATAGTGGGAAAAGATAGTTTGTGGAACAAGAAATCCAAAGGCCCTATAAACTCTCACCTGGAAAGCCTCTGACATGGGACTCATCCTTCAGGAACAGGAGAAGAGGACAGATGACTGCTCCTTCACTTTTGGTGCTTGAAAGGAAAAAAAGAAAAACACTAAATATTTTCCCTGAATGTTTTGCATTCAGTTATACCCGACCACAATGTGCCAAGCCTTTTTTCCCTTAATTCTCCAAACCCATATGTATTCTAAGGGAAATGTAATCCATGTGTCTCTGATTTGCTTACATTTAAATCACTTTAAAATGTTAACTTTTTAAAAGGATGTCCAAGATATCTTTTGTGTCTTCCTCGTGATCCTCCTGCAGGATTCCTAAGAATGTGGCATTGTGTGGTGCCAATGGAAACAAGGCCATGCATAACGAAGCAGAGCTCAGGACCCAAGGATCCTGGTGCAGATTGTGTCTCTGCACAACATAATCTGCTCCATCCTTGAGAATAAAGCACCAAGTAGAATTCTTACGGTAGATTTGCTAACTTGAACTGCTTTCCATCAGAGCTTTGGAATTAAGCCTGGCTTCCTTCAGCTACCTTCTTCAGACTGTTCCAGTGAGATGCCTGAAGTTGCACATGCAAGCTAAAACTTTCTTGAGGAGATGTAAGACAAGGAAGAGGATGCAAAAATAAGCTCAGGTCAAGGAAGAATTGGGCCAGTGATCTTGTCAGAGCCTCTGAAACCATCATCTTCCATTTACAATGGGACAGTTGGTCTCTTGTTGCATATAGGAAACTGATGGTCTGAAATGAGATAACAGAGGCCCAGCCTCCCAAGTTTGAGAGTGTGGACTTAGGGCCTAGGAAGCAGTGTTTGTAAATGAAGACAACCCACTTCCTTCAATCCTTTCTCCTTCTGTGACAAGTTCTTTCCATAGTGGTGTTGGACCATCCAGAGAGGGTCACAATGAGTCTACATATTTAAAACAAATACTTACAAAAGATGAAAGGAAAAAGTTTGTAACCATTATCTCACACAAGGAATAAATCCGTGAAGCAAAAGTTTGTTGGGTTCACCTATAATTTAAAAAACAATCAAAACTATAGAGCTCCTTTAAAGGCTCCTTCAAAGTGAGAACAGAAAGTGAGCCTGACATCAACAGAGAAAGCACAGAAAATGAAGCATTAGAACCTGCTGGAACAGTGTTCATCTGTTCCTGTTCACTATTTCACGCTCTCAGCATCCAATAAACTCAGGCCATTGCTTTAAATGCAGGTGTGACAATCTTGTCTTTATAAGGCAGGGCAACCTTCCACCTGTCTTCCTTCCCTGGTGGATAAGGATTCAGTGAGGGTCTTCTGAAGGCTGCAGAATAGCCAAGCCCCTAGCTATCCCAGGAGGAGAAGGCCTGGAGAAGCAGCTGCACAGATTGGCAACCATCTGGTCCTAGTCGACTGGATTCTGGCAGCTGATGCAAAGAGGAAGCTGCAGAGACATCCGGGACGCCCTGTCGTAAACCTAGTTTCTGACCCAGACTTGTGACACTGAATTTATTTCGCCAGGAAAAGAAGGTCTCGATTTATTCTCAATTGTGCTGATCACTATCAGGAAAAGCCTCAGATACACTTTAACATTTTTGGAGGAGACTTCAGTGATGAACCCTAAAAGTTGAGCAAATTGTTTGCAATGAGACGAGACAGCACCACGTCTACCAGCATCATTTAACATAGTTGGAGATGGACCAGCTAAGGCCCAGCCAAATGTTCAGTCCAGTCGAGAGGAACCTGAGAGAAGAGGATGCTTCGTGTGTGCTTCACTCTTATTTTGCACTTGAAGTTAGATAAATTCAAATTCACATGCAGGAAACTGACTTCAACAAAGCGAAATCTGTTTCTTAAAAAAAATTAGAGCAAAGAAACTAACAAAAGCTCTATTCATGGTTGTTTACTCCAACACTCTTTGTGTTTGGAGGATGCACACTCTTCCCCCGTAGGTTTCAGCTCAATGTGCCTTCCTCCTCCCTCAGAGGGCTCCCTTCCAATGGCAAGATCAGTTCTAAAAACTCAGTCTACTCCTCAGAGACCCACACCTATTCACAACAAACGACTCAGAAGAATCACACCTGGCCAGTTTATGTCCCTACCTTGGGAAATACATTGGTTCTCTAAGCTTGGACAGCTTGGGGTACCACATGGTACCTCTACTTCAGCACATGAGCTTCTCTTCAGATGTGTGTCTACCATGGATCCTACAGTCTATCTGCGTCTACTAGTCCTGCTTCATGAGCTAGCCTCAGAGAGTGCACTCAGGAAGCAACTTTAGTCTTTCTCCAGTAGAGTTTTTGACAGTTATCTATGGAGGTTCTTCAGCCCAAAGAAGCGATGCAGCATGGTAGAGAAGTTCCTACCCAAAAGAAACACCTGTATCTCACCCATGCTTTCATAACATGGGAACCACTGTATTCAGAAATAAGAGCTTGAAAGAAGTTGGTACATTAAAATCAAATTCATCCAGTTATTCCCAATTCAGAGTGACATTATTTTTGTTTATTTAGAGGTATATTTTGTTTGGTTGGTTGGTTGGTTGGTTGGTTGGTTGGTTGGTTACCTTGGTTTGACTTGGCTTGGGGTTTTGAGACAGGGTCTTATTGTAGAACCACAGTCCTTGAACATGTGGCAGTGATAGCTCAGCCTCTCAGATGCTTAGATTACAGACATGTACCATCACACTCAACTCAGGGGATCTTATAGGAAGAAAGTTGGTCACACACGTGTACAAAGGGACAGCACATGAGAAAAAAGTGGGTAGCCACCAGTAAGCCATAGAGGGCCCCCTCCAAAGAAACAGCCTTGCTTGCTCCCACCTTAGTTTTGGCTATCCACCATCCAGAAGCTAGTGTATATTAGGACAAAAAATATTAAAGCTGTAGTTCTTTCTACAAAGTACTATCTTAATGCCAACTAGTTTAATCCCTGTGTTGGGCCAATAACATGAATAGGTATAGGCAATTTGTGAAAGGAGAGAAGCAGCTCCACAGAGTTGTTCTCTTACCTCTACAATTACCCCATAGCACAGGCACACTGCACTCAAAGATGGGCACACACACACACACACACACACACACACACACACACACACACACAATTAAATCAGTAAATAAAGAATTTTTAAATCTAATTACTGATGTTCTTTTAATGTGGTAGTATAACTTCCCAGCCACTTAAAATGAAAAAGGCCATCATCATCCTATTTTAAAAAATCCAATGAAAACTACAGCCATTCCATCCCACTTAATCTTGATTATTTTCTGTGTCAAGGCCAGATCCACATTGTGGTTGGCGTGGGGGGGGGAGGGCGGGGAGGTTCATGCTGTGCACATGTGCAAAGGGGTGTGTGTTTGCATGTGTGTACATACGTGTAAAGGCCAGATGTTGACATCTTTCTCAATCATTCTCCACCTTATTCTGATCTACATTTTTTAAACCAGCAACGGGGCAATCAGATACACTCTATTCCTTAAAATTTTTATCTAGCTTTCTCTCCCATATGCTTCCCCATCCAGTCTTCTGCTTCTGTGTCATCTAGAATGATCAGGGACAAAAGGGTAGGAGCCATTTTTCTTAGCTGATATGGACCTTTTGTTTGGCTTCAAAATGTCCCAGAAGCCCCTTCATTAGCCCAGCCTGAACAATCACTCTAGAGACACCTTTACGGCACAGGGTAACCATGCATTGAGACTCGAACGGGGAATGTCATCTGGCATGATTTCTCCCAGAGTTTAGTCTCTTACTGTTGGATTGCCCTAGGTATGGAACATAACTTATATGGGCACATTCTCACCGTACCCTTGTTCAGCTTGATCAGTACTGCTTCCCAGCTGCCTTTCATTCTCTCTAAGTCCCCACCCTTTGAAGGTTCACACTGAAGCGTCATGTTCTCTAGTAGAATCGACAATTCTGTGGATCCTTTTAAGATGGTTCTACCCTTGTGCCCTTGGTTTTATTCACACCATGGTGCTTTCTTCTCGTTAAATTATCAAGACTGTTGCAGGAAGTCTCCTGCTCCACATTCCTCTAAGTTGAAGAGGGAAACATTGTATTTGTATTAGATTGCTAGAGTTTGCATGATAAAGTACTCCAGCATACATAGCAGATCTTCCTATAGCTCCGGAAGGCAGAAGTAGAAGATCGGGGTGCAAACATGGTTTGTTTCTCTCGAGGCCGTTCTGCATGGTTTAATGACGACCTTACCCTTGTTTCTTCACATGGTCATGTCTCTCTACTTCTCTGAGCTCACATTTACACTGATAACCATCCCTTTAAAAGCTCTTTGTTCAAAAGTTTCTATGAATTATTGAAACTAAAATTCAATATTCTAAATTAAGCTTACTTCTGAGCCATGTGACTTCTGTCATGGGAATTTACCTTTAGAAGGTTACGTAAGAGAGAAGTCAAGGAAATGTGCTATAGTGGCCTTATGGCCTCAGCCATCAGTGTAGGGTTTTTTCTTTCCCTGGTGGCCATAAGAAGACCTCATTTTTATAACATGCTCCTCGTGATACTTTCGGTAAACAGTCTTTTCATTAAAGACTCTCTCGTAAGGGATGTGGCTGGGAGCTGGGTAGGCCAGGTGGTCAGGACTTGGCTCTCCAGTGAACTTAACTGTGTGACCTTGGGAAAGTCACTTAACTCCTCTGTGCTTCAGTCTCCCTCTTGTAAACTGGGGGGAAATCACAGGGTTGACATGGAATTAATTAGAGAAGATGTCTATAAAGCATTTAAGGTTCTTGAAGAAGTCACTATATAAATGCAAAACAATATCTATTAAAGTTGGCTTATTTGTTTAAAAAAAAAAAAAAGACTCATTGTTCAAATAGTGTTCCATTCAGAGGTCCTTGGTATTAAAACTTTGAACACATGAATTTGTGGAGGCCTTTAATTCCACATATAAAAAAAAAAAAAAAAAAAAAAAAAAAAAAAAACCTACTATACAGTGTAAGTTGAACTTTGAATCTTTGCCATGTTTCCATGATTCAAGAAAGAACACTGCTTGAGGAAAAAAAAAAAGATACATTGGAATGGGGGCATCTCAATGACCCTAAAAGAAGGTGGAAATGATGCATCTAAATTCTGACAGTTCTTCCTACCAGTGGAAAGAGTTGTCTCTCCAAGCAGAAAAAAAACTACCAAACCCAATGGTAGTGGCCACTCCATCCCTACCTCCAGAGTTGATGGCAACTTCCTATCACTCTGAAATCAGGATTTTTACCACAGTCTAAGACAATTTACCTGACATGGCCTGAAGAAATAAAAACACCCCCTTCCCAAAGCACTTGCTATGCTTCTCCTCAGAACCCCCTCAACATTGTTCTTTGATTCTGCTGCTGTAATGAGATTCAAGTCACAGAATGTCCCAAGCCAGAAGAAGGCACAAAGTGTTGTCCATGAGGAAGTACACTACACCCACGACTCCTCTTGAGTCACAACATCTGAGATCCCAGGTGCTACTCGGTGTCCTATACCAGATTCATAAATGGCTCCTCGTGATCCAATACCCATCCGATTTCCCTTCTTCCTTCAGAAACTCAATATGTAAGACATCCAGTGATAAAATAAAGATGCATAGCTTCATCACAAAGTCCAGTTTTTAAATCAGGATAGAAGACAGGGTTGTTTGGGCAACAGTGGTAATGTGCTATTACCCTGTATCCTAATTTAACATTAATTCTTTTTCTTTAAAAGGTTCTTTTCCTCATCTACAGCTTTCTTCAGCCCTTGTTTCCTGCTTCTGGGAGAATCCCCATCTCAAATGAGAATTGAGGAGCATATCTTCTATAAACAAAACTTTTGGGCTCCAATGTTTGCATTGCCATCATCAATTAAAATCTTTCTAGGCTACCGCTTTATTGGGGTTGAGGATTAGTGTCTTCAAATACTGAGTGAACTCAAATACTTTGTGCTTCTAGTCAGTTGTGTTCTATGCAACCACACCCCAAATTATTTCCTAGACATAGAAAGAAGTGGCATTTCTTTAAAGACTTTGAAGAATAAGTCCAGTAAAATTCCTTTGTTAAACAAAGTGACTCATGGGAAAGATCAAATTAAGGGTGTGGTACAACCATTCAAGCCAGTTAACTTCAAGGTAGCCAACCGACACTGAGAGAGGTGTGGAGACAAGAAAGGAAATAAACACAGTCACCATAAGGCTTAATTAACCCAGGCTGCTTTAACAAATATTCACTTAAAATAGCCTCTTTTCATTTCTTCAGACTTGTTTTGTGCCACACCCTTCTCTACAATATTCTTACCAAACACACAAGTATTGCTTTTATTTCAACATGGCAAAGTTTGTTAAATGTACAACTGCTATTCACACACACAGGGTAGCAATTCTGAATCTTTAATTTTGTCCGTTCCTGATTGACAGCTGACTGCCACAGAAATAACTTCTATGTACCTGGAAATACAGAGAATATGGGAGGTCCTTCAATCAAGAAATCAACAATGACAATCAATATCTACCATTCTGCCTACATTCTATACATTTTGATTTGGGCAACATTGTCAAACGTCTAAATTTCAATGAAATAAATAGCCTTTCTGATTAAAATATCAGACTGAGAGGGAAAAAAACTACATAATATTTAATATATAACTAAATCTTACAGTTGTTGAAAAATGGGATCAATTAAATCTTACATTGCAGTATGGGAAAGGCCGATAATTAGTACATAGAAAAGAACTTAGATAAACTAATTTAAAGTTTTATCCTGTGGGAGTTCTTAAGTGGACTTAAACAAAATGGCAAATGTCAAAAAGAAAATTGTTTACAGTCACCCTACACACCCACAAGGGATACATTCATTACAAGACATTGTGGATACTATAAAATCTAACAGTCTTTTCCTTACAGCGTCTCTAAGATAAAGTTTAATTTATTAATGAAGCACAGTGGGAGGTTAATGATAACTAAGAATAAAAATAGAACAATGAGATAACCATGTACTGAGATAAGATTCTGGGAGCAATATTCTTAGGCATTCATGAATTTAAAAAGCACAAGTATCATGACACCAGAATAGTCCGTCTAATAAGTGGCATGGTGGCTGAATGAATAACAGGCAGAGTGATTCACATCCTGGGCAGGATGGAGAAGGCCAGTGTGAGATTTTATCATGCTCCTCAAAATTGCATGCAACTTAAGACTTATGAATTGTTTATTTCTGGAATTTTCCACTCAACATTTTTGAAGCATCATTGACTGAAACCACAGTTGAGAGGGATTAGTGAATAATGGCTTTGATAAACAACACTGATTTGATCCAATCAAATATAACAAGGTGGTTGACTAAATTTATTCATACTAGGTAAACAAGAAAGAGGGGAGGAAGAATAAAAGAAGGGAAAATTTCCCCCAGGAAAATAGTTTTATTACATCTTTTATGTGGCAAACAAAATTTAAATGGAATTTATAAAATGAACATTTGTACAAGCAAACTAGGTGGGATTATGTCAACAACAATAGCTTGGTTTATGATCCCCATGGATTTGAGCTAACAAATGCAAAATTTGGAAGAGAACTTCATCACATTGAGGAAAGACATAGCAAATGCTAAACACTATTCTACATACTGTTATCCACTAATAGCCTATTGTATTTCATTAAAAGTCATATATTTGACAATGCTACCTAACTTAAATATTGTAAAGAACTGGCCAAAAAAAGGAATAAGTGATTTGCAGAGTCAGCCAAGAAATTATAATAATAATACTTTTGGAAGAGAATGTAGGAAAATTTTATTCATTGTAAACAGTCATAGGATTTCATTATGATATTTTCATACATATGGATCATGTTCTTTGGCATATTTATTCACTTTATGTTGTACCTGCTCCCAGGAAAACCTTTTTACTTGGGAAATGATGGTAGGCCCTCTCAGATGATACTGAAGAGTCACTGTAAAACTACTGAGGCTGGTTTTATAGGTAAGTTGGATCCACGAGGCATGCTCAGTAGACAAAAGGACTTCCATGCCAACAGATGTGGAGAAATGGACAGAGAAAGATTCTGAGATTTCATTGAAAGATTCAGAGTGGTTTGTAAAATGTTGAACACAAGCAGCCAGAGTTAGGTCCTGAATAATAAATTGACAATACAGGAAGTGACTCTGGGTGATTTGTAAATGAGTAAAACATCTTTCTCTACCAATTATCAATAGACATTCATAAGTGATATTAAGGCAATCAGAAGCTCTTCCAGTAGGATACTGACAATAGTAGACAATGTAGACAATGCTGTGCAGAGGGAGAGGGTGGAGGGAAAGATATTCTGTTGCTCTTTAGTGGGCAAGAGGAGATGAATGTCTGAATGAAAGTAGTGGGCAGAGACAAGGGAGGAAACAGAGTCTCCGGGTAAGTTCTGGCCATCATGAAAATAGCATGTAAAGCAGGAAAGAAAACAGAGTTAGGAAAGGCCCAATGCATTTGACCTTGATGGACGGATAGGAGGTAGTGACATTTAAGGAATGTAGAAAGTGAACTCAAAAGGAGAAAATGACAATTTTGTTTGAAACTGGTTGACTATATGTTTGCAAATGAAGTGCAGTATATTTGCCATTAGACTACATGTATGCTATGAGGTCACTGGCAATGAGAACTGAGGACTCAAAGAATAGATGTGATAGAAGAAAAGAACTGAGGACTCGGGAGTATGGCTGAATCTATGGGAAAAGTGTAAGAACGTCTATAAGACTAGACAGCAGCTGGTATCAAGATACAGATGAGATATACCTACAACACTGTAGAAGATCTGTACTTCTGATGCGCTGGCTGCAGTTGTTCGCCTGCTTCTCTTGCCTCCCTGTCCTTCCTTCTGCTGTCTTCTTGTACTTTACACATGTAACACCTAAAGGGCATGAAAGAAAGAGGCAATGAGCTCCACTGTTAAAAGATTTGTTGAAAAGAAAACTGAAGCTTTGGGGTTTGTAGAATTCTAGTATGTGTGTGTACATGTGCGTGTGTGTACATGTATATGTGCATGTGTGTGCATGTGTGTGTGCATGTGTGTGTATATGCATGTGTGTGTATATGCATGTGTATGTGTGTTTTCCCACGGATCGATGTACATGTGCTTGTATGTGCACACACATGAGAGGCCAAAGATTAACCTCCAGTTTTGTTTCTTAGAAACAAAAATTGTTCCTCAGAAAAATTGTCCACCTTGTTCTTTTGAGACAGAGTCTCTTGTTATCCTGGAACTCAATGAGTAGACTAGGCTAGCTGTCCATCAACACTCAGAAATCCACCTGCCTCCACCTTCCCAGTCCTAGGATTACAAGGTGGTGACGTCACACCCCAGTTTTTTATGTGGACTCTAGGAATCAAATTCAAGTTTTCCTACTTATGCAGTAAGCACTTTAATGACTGAACCATCTCTACAAATCCCTAGATATAATTATTCCTACACAAATTACTGGGACGTTCTTATGTGGGGAAAAAAATGGAAAATGTCATAAAAATCTTATAAAAATAACCAAATCCTTAACTTTCCTGGATAAAAGAATGTTATTTTGATAGCACACAATATGATATCTGTAGATAAAGAGGACTGGGATTTCAATTTCTTTCAGCTGAGGAATATAAAGTAGGAAATAAAGTTCTCAGTATCTGTCAAATTTCAAAACTATATTGGCTATCAGATATCTGTGTTCCAAACCTCGAGTTCTTGAGTTAAGCCATGCCCTGTCCTACAGAAGACAGTGAATTTCTCTCTTCTTAGAGGCCAGAACACTTTCCTAGATACAAAGAATATGCAACAAATATTTCTCATCTGCTATAGACAAAGACCATGCCTGTATTCCTGTAATGAGCCCTGCATTCTTTGCATGCTCCATGCTGGGCGTTCCCTCTCCTTCTCAGAGTGGGTTGGCCATCTGAGTTCTCTGACCAATAAAACATAGTGTGAACCATGTTGCCCATCAAGGGATTGTGGTTTATGGTTTTGTCTGTTTGGAATAATCTTAAAATCCAACCATTAGGTAGAAAGTACTATGTTCAAGAAATAGCAGAAAAAGAGCATATAAGGAGAAGCCTGGAGTTATCCTGGATACTGCAATAGCCCACACAGAAATGCAAATTCATGTTTTCTATCTGTCTCTTAAGCGCCTAAGTGATTCGAAACATGAAGAATACAAACCACACATCAAAATATATGTAAATATTCTGTGATCATATGTGTAGCAAAAAAGGTCATATAAACACATGTGTTTATTTTTAAGGTTTATTTATAAGTTGTGTATTTTAGAAGCAATGAATTCTAAAATAATTAAATATTCTAGACTACATCATGTGAAATATCACCTGATAACTTTGTATGGATGATGGAGTTATTTGTATAATATATTCTTCAAAGCTTAGAAATGAAAATACATGTATTATGTTTTAATTTCTATCTAAAAACTAAACCCTTGGCTTTCTTAGTGTTACTTTATGGCTCATACAATAGCTACCAAAATGATAAACCCCTCAAATTTTAAATCATATCCAGAAAGAGCATTATTCTTACATTATCCCTGAAGACAACTTGCTTTTGACATGACTCAAACTTGTTTTGTTTTCTGGTGTTGAAAGCAGTGGAAAAAATGATCCATTTAATAAACGTCTCTGAAAAACATTAACATATAACAAGTGAAAAGGGACATTCTTTTAAAGCTAAGGGGAAACAAAGCCAGCTGCTCAGAGGAAAAAACTGAGTCAACTGAACCAAATGAGCATGGTTTTATTTTCAAACGCAGCCTCAAAGACCATTCATGAACAATAGAGGCCACTCTGGAAAATAACTGATTTGAAAACTTACGAGAATAAGTTCTGTAAAAAGGAATACAGAGGCAGACTATAGCAAAAAATAAGAATAATGATCACCACGGAGGCCTGATGTGTATGGTGCTGGAGACACAATGCAAATGAACCCAAACAACTGCGAGGGAATCACCAAAACAGAGCCATCAAGCGATCTAGATCAAGGGCTGCAAGGCTCAGTTCTCCCAGGTCTACTGCTAACTGACAAGGACTGGGGTTTTCACTTTCAATCCCAAATGTAGGAGGAAACATTAAGTGATCCCATAGAGACTTGCTCCCCGTCGTCTATCATACTATGAGAAAATAAGCTCAAAAGTATCATTAAGATGAATTAGCCATTGCACTAATTACCTCTGTCAGTAATTTGGAGAACTCCCTGGTTGAACACTGGAAAATGCTTCAGTCTGCTATATGAGAATTTTTATGAAATAACATCAAAGTCTCTATTTCTAACCACGATTAATTTGTTACCAGAAGATGTGGTCCCTACCACTAGAGTCTCCAAGATCCTTCTGTGACAGTGTCACCTTGAGATGTCACAGAGGAACTGTACCTTCTCAGGAAGGTGCTGTCACTTCTCTCTCTCAACAATCCTGCAGAGTGCAGTCACTTCTCTGATGCAGCAGAACAAGCTAGAACAAGAAAACGAACATTGGCCATGAGTCAAAATTTATGCCCAATTCCAAAGGTCACATATTTTCTCATATTTCTCCATAGCATAATAAAAACTAAAAAAAAAATCAGTTAAAGGAAATATATTTTATGATATATGTATGATTAAAATTATTTACTTTGATTTTTATTTTGAGACAGGGTTTCTCTGTATAGACGTGGCTGTCCTGGAACTCACTCTGTAGACTTGGCTGACCTCGAACTCAGAGATCTACCTGCCTCTGCTTCATAAATGCTGGGATTAAAGGTGTGCGCCACTAACACAGGGTTGTTGTATCTTTAAAAGTCATGTAAGAAGATCTTATTCCAGATGTTTCGGTTCCTGGTCACTTGCAGCTATCAGTCTACTACAGCTCCTCAACATAGCATAGTGGTCTGTATCTGTGTTTGCCCACTTGGTCAGAAAACCTTCAAGGACAGGGTGTTTGCTTTCATTCACCAGGCCAGCCTAACCTCCAAGCTGGTAGTGTTTCATAAATGTAGACCTGATTTGAACAATTCAAGGTAAATTTTATAGAAGAAAAAAAGGAAAAAAACAATGCCAAGAAAGATACAGCCATGATGTCAGCCTGATTTACACATTTTTCTTCTATTACTTTGCTCAGTCACTTGTAAATTAGAGAAAGACACTTTTACTTATAGTGAAAAGCCAAGCTGTTTGTCAACTAGCATTCTACCAGAGCACAGTCTGAGAGTAGTAAGTTGAAGACAACTTACAAACCTTTGGGTTTGGTACCCTTATTCAAGTTCTCGTTCAAGTTCTTTGCACAGGGCAAAGTCTCAATAAATCTTGCTGCTCTCTGCATTTTGTTCCTGTGGCTGCTAGTTCTTTGGTTTGGTTTATATTTATACAATATGAACAACTCAAAAGTTCCAGATTTGGCTTTTCATGGTTCCCCTCCTTCCCAATTTTATTCCTCCATTGTATCCCAAGACTGAAGAAAGGTATTTCTTTGGCTGCTTCCCATATTCCATATCCACAGAGACACAGTAGTAATTTTCAGTGCTGTGTCATTGTAAAACTGGCTGCTGATGGCTGGGCATAGTAGCTAGTCAACCTCTCTGAGGATGAGCTCATCCCCAAGCCCTCTTGCATATGTGCACCCTTGTCAGAGGTGTTTCCATCTTCTTTAGTCTCTAAAGCCAACCAGATCCCCATATCTCCTACTCAATATGGCTATGCAGTGTTAGAATGAAGGGAACAGGGAGATCCCCATCCTGTAAAACATGGCCATGCACTCTTAGAATGTAGAGCAGCAGGAGAAAGAAATCAAGGAACCTTCTGTTCTCCTACCTCCTCATAACCAATCATCACACCCCTGTCAAGGCAAATTTGCCTTGCTGCTGGGACTGTCTGTTAAGAAGAAATAAAAGGGGCTTACACCAAGATCAAGCTTTGCCAAGATGTAGATAAAATCATTCACTGAGCTGCACTGATCCTGAAAGAGATAAGTTCCAAAGATCTTTTCTCTTCATTTACAGAAGCAGAGTTTACTTAGAGGAAAGTTGTCCAAATAATTTGTAAAATGTTCCCTAAAACAATTATTCTTCTCTCCACAAATGCTATGACAACTCACGTACGCTGGGTCTCAGACCTCAAACCTATGGGATTGAGGTACAGTCCTGAGCTTTGTTGCTGGTACAATGAGACCAATAAAGAGCTTTCCAAGATGGACTCACATAACCTCATGATAGGCTCACATGGTCTTTGCTTCTTAGAATGTACGTGCATATACCAATACTTATCTGATGTACATGCCTATATTCATTTTAGCATATGGACTTATTCGACACAAACACATACACATATATCCACCTTAAATCTGGAAATAGAAAGTTCTGTGTTCAAACTCCAGGTCTTCCTCACCTATTTTAATAGTTTTCTAGATACTTTGCTATGATTTGATAGAAACACGGCCACATGTTCCTACAGTTTATAGTTATCTTTAAAGAATACTTTTCAAGCATGTATGTTCACAACGTTCAAATCAAGAAACAAACACTTTCTCATGTGTGCCTTAAAAATTACACAACTGTGAAAATTGTATCTAACAAAAATGTTCCCATTTTGATAAGCACCATAAGGAATATACAAATTGGGTGTACACGTGCAGCCAATTATGTGCCTGGTAACCAAAGAAACTCCTTCAGTCTTTAGGTTGTGTCCTGCTTTGGGTTGTATCTATACTATCATGACACACTTGTGGATTTCCAAATGTTTAAAGTATGACAAAATTTTCAGATGAGATATGAATTTATTTTTATAAATGGAATAAGCAGCTACAGATACTTACTGAGAAGAGTTTTGCAGAGTTAGACAATTCCTAGAGGGTTAGAGATACTGGACTGGGGACTGGGGACTGGGGACATGTACCTTCTAAGTCTCCACAACCAAAACAATGTTGCAAAGAAAAATCCATCAATAGGATCACTCCTTAGACAAACAAAAGCTTATTATTTTAGGCAAAAAAATGCTTTCAGTTTTGAATATTACTCCTAATCCATTCTCCATTTTTCCTTAAGAAGAGCAATTTCCTTTTAAGTGGAAGTAGTTGCATCTTCACATCTATTTGAAAATGCAATTAGATAGAAACATAATACACTCCAGCTGGAAAACGAACAATCCATTTTTCCTCTTCCTAGACAAGGTCACACTGCCGAGCACACTCAAGTTAAGCGTGATACAGAAGTTAAGCCATAAATCCAATGAGATGGAAGTCTCTGGCAGCCCAGACACAAGGCCCAGTGTCAAAGGGGTTCACACTCAATTATCTCTGTTTCATTTAAAAACTCTCAATCCTTATTAACAAATAGCCCCTTTCTTAGGGGAAAAAAAAGCATAGTATTTTAGAGACCAGATCAACAAAAGACATTCATTTTTTTAAAAAACCAAAACATATCTGGGGTAAAAAAATGTAAGTGAAACTAATTTGCTACATATGTTTTATACATACAGTACATAAGGGGCTTTCTCCAACGCCATATGGAACGCATCTGAACTTGTAAGACAATGACCTTCATAAATCACTCTAGGCTCCAACTCCAAATTATGTCTTGTTCCCCCACTCATGGGATAGTCACTATATCTCATATAAATTCATTATGTTATATGTGCACAATAATCTATCTCTACCTTTATAAGGAATGATGTCATAGCACACAGACAAGCTCTCCAGAAGAGAACAAGCTCTCCCACCAGATGTGCCAGCATACACTACAGCTTCTCCACATGCGTGTTCCACAACACAGCCCCTTCACACTGCTAGAAGAAATGGAAATCCGTGGAGAAAGCAATACACAATCTAATAACAAAATGGCTTCTAGGCATTCTTCATCTTAGTCTTCTGGGATCAAAATATAAACTAAGACTATCTTGCATCCTTCCTTCCTGTACATTTTCATTTATGTCCACATATCAGCCTACTGATTTTTACCTGAGCTAAATCACTAGCCAGGTTCTACCAGGATTTTCTCTTAACAGACAAATTGCTGAGATGCAAAGGTTTAAATCAAGGGAGCAGCGATGCTTGCCAATGGTGGATGGAGAAGATAAAGGAAATACAGATACTCCACTCAGTATCTTTTTCCATGAAAAATTGCCTCTTGCCACCTTCCTCCTGATGTAATCCTTCTTTCCAGGTCTGTAGCTCAGCAGAGCAAGTTTGTCCTCTTGTTCACCTGGAACCACTGGGGAAATGAACATTGAGATAAGATGGATCAAACTCCCTGATTCTTCTTCCTTACCAACCTGAAACTTCTTAGCTCCATAATGTGAAAGGGAAACCACTGAGAATAACTCATGCATGACCCTGCGTAAAGACAACCTTTTAGCCCTGAGCTATCATCTCCTTTCCTAAGTTCTAGCGTTTTCTTTCAGTCTAGGTCAAAGATCAAGCATGCAACATCGGGTAACAGAGAGGACATGAGGAACACACTTTGAAAGAGTTAAGTAAGCATCAGTGGCTCCAATGAGAGGTTATTACCAACCTCAACAGATTAGGCCCCATCCAAAGCTCTGAAAAGAAATGCCGTATTTAAGTTTTTTGCTGATTGGATGGGACACCATAAGGGCATGTGCTAGCTAAAAAACAATTATCTACAGGCTGGTTCTCGCCTGAAATATAGAAGGCATGCAGCTTCCAACCAAGAAGCTAAAATTTGCTGGTGAAAGAATTATCACTGAAAATTGATATCCAGATCAACTCTGGCTGATATTTAATTTAAGATGAAGAGAGGATCAATAAAGAGGGTCAAAGCAGTGACTCATAATAACATCAAAACTGAGTAATGCTCAGCTTTAACATCCCAACCTAGCATCAGATTATCAAGATGCCTTAGTTTCTGTTGCCATGATGAATACCATGTCTAAAACTAACCTTGGGCAGAAAGGGTTTATTTTAGTGTTACAGACTATAGTTCATTATGAAGAGAAGTCAGGTCAGAAAATGGAGAGAAAACATGAAGCAGAGGCCATGGAGAACTGCTGCTTACTGACTTGTTCTCTATGGCTTGTTTGCCTTGCTTTCTTATACAACCCAGAATCAGAACTGTCCATGAGTGGACCACTCACATTGGACTTAGATCTCCCACATCAACCATTAGTCAAGAAAATGACATGTACTTATGCCTACAAGCCTACACAATGGGGGCAACTACTCACCACCAGAGGTTCCCCCTTCCCAGATTACTGTTGTTCGTGTTACCATGGCAAAGACTAACCAGTACACAAGAATAGAATATTCCTGAAAGTAAGTTTATGCTTGAACCAACAGTCTATCTTTAGAAAAATATATTGTGATAAAGAGATTAAAGATTTTAAAATGCCTAGTTTCTATAAGAATTCTGAAAAACCTGCAAACTCATATAACTAAGTACACCAACATTTACGTGCATACGCATACATACAGAGGATCAAGCAGAAAGAAAGGCTGAAAAATCTTTAATAATGTTGATTTCTCCATGAAATATCAAATTCACAAACAATAAAAATCCACAAGGCTACTATATTCTAAACACTTCAGAAAAATCAAGCTTGTATACAAATAATATCCTGAATATTACCTTACAAAAATAAAATGGTATCATATACTAAAATAATATCAATATTGCTTTATGAATTTTATTCCATATACGAGGCATAAATTGATAAGACTTGAATAATGAGTATATAAGCTTTATTCTACACTTTGCTTCTAAAAATCATCACTATTTTTAATCATTTGGCACTATTTCTGTATCTCCCTCTAGTTCTGAGTCTACAATTATTCACTAACAACAAATGCCTAGGAAGCTAGACATATCAGTGAAATAACTGTTTGCAGATATGGATAGCAGTGCAAGACTGAGATTCAAACAAAACTAAAAAACAAAAAGAAAAAAGAAAAAAGAAAAAAGAAAAAAGAAAAAAGAAAAGGAAGCAATTAGATGACCTGACCATTGTCCTTAAGGTCATGTAGGAACAAGTTTTAGATCATAGACCAGGGAAAATTAGGAAGACAAATTAAAGTTCAGGGAGAAAAAAAATGCCTAGAATGTATAAGACAGACTACAGAAAAGAAAAACATTCTAGAAATCTGCCTAAGAAACTTTCACTAAATCTGAAATCTCTATGTCGAAAATAAAATAGTATGAAGCAAAGTAAAAAATTACCAGGAAGTCCAAAGTCACACAACTCTTAGAACATTTAGAGTTAATGAACATTCAGGTTCACAGTTCAAGTGAAAGACCTCCATTATGAAATGAAAGACACACAGGCCATTGAATAGAGGCCCCAAGAGATTAGGTCTCAATAGAGAAGCCTTAACTAGTTCTAGACTAGAGAGTATTCTGTACTTCCCTTCACAGATATTTTTATAAGTATTTTTAAAAAGATGGAGTTCTGGTTCATAGGTTAAGACCATTGATGTTTTTCCAGAAGACCCAGGTTCAATTCTCAGCACCAGTAATAGCTCATCACTGTTTGCAATTTCAGTTCCAGGGATCCAGTGCTCTCTCTGGCCTTCATGGGCACTGGGAACACACATAATGCACAGACATACATGCAGGCAAAATATACATATAATAATATTTTAATCACCTTTAGAAAAAAATCATCGGAAGTATCAATATTACCCACAAGTACCTTGATTGAGCGTCAGAACAATGTCTTTAAAAAGTGCTTAAACACTGTAACAAAATCAAGCCCTCAATCAAAAATTCAGAAAGCCTGGAATATCCTAGATATACAAAATATTCTAAAACTATGACTCACAACAAACAACGAACAGAAAAATGTCAACAGAAATAGAAATGACAGAATTAGGTGATGGTGCAGCAAAAACAACTATTTTCTAACTGTTTGATATGTTCAAAGACATAAAAGAGATCACAAAGCACAATGAGGGAAAAATGGGACATGTAAAATCAGGGTCTCTGCTCATTTGTTCGAAAAAACAAACAAACAAAAACCCACTAGACAGGGTTAAAAATAAATCATAGGCTGCAGAAAACAATGGAGTACAATGTTGAAGCTCCTCCCACCACACATAAATCAATGTAATACTTTGCAGATAACTTGAACAAGTTAAAGGTGCATAACACCTACTAAATATTTGAACAACTACTAAATATTTGGCAGTAGAAAGACTCCATATGAAAATAGTGGAGGTGAGAAAAACAAATGCAACAAAGTAAGAAAAATACTGGATGCACAAGCCAAGAAAAGTATTAAAAAATAAGAGAAAGCAACAAAGAACATATGAAGTGGGGACAAATATTTTAAATGACATCAATAATTTCACTAAATATAGATTGTCTAAACCTTGCAATGAAAAGGCAAAGATGTTTCAAGTTAATCTTTTCAGTATTCCACTTATTTTGTTCACTTCCGCTATTTTCATATTATCTACCTCTACGGCCAAATTTTGGTAGTTGTTCACAGTTTTAAATTATGTGCCTTAAATAGGTTACAATGTTAAATAATTGAAAATATTTAATTTTAAAATATTAAATTTCAGCTATATGCTAGCTGCAAGAAAACAAGAAACACACTTTAATACAAACATATATTCAATCTAACTGTAAAAATGGGCACAAATGTATAAACAGAATTCATAAGACACAGTAAGTACTTCATATTTTGAAAAATAGACTCTACAGCAATTCATGCTATTGGAAGGAATAAAGAGGAACATTTCATTATAAGCAAGAAGCTTATTTACCTAGATAGTCTTACAACTGATTAAAACGAGTAGAATAATGAACAGTGTGATATTTTGCAGCAAAACCATTTGGGAAATGTAGCCAAGGCAAACTCATTTGAGAATACAGTCCATTTGAATTTTAAGACTGCATGGCCTGTGAGGTTGACAATTTCCAAAATACTCCTGATCACTCCAAATCCAACCCAAGTGAATGATATGGAAACAGTAGTCTTAGATAATTTTCAAGATTTAAAAATAGAATCAATTAAACACATTATTAGAACCATTTCTGGTTGTCAATTTCATAACGATGACATCACCTAGGAAAGAAGTCTCCAGGAACTCCTGTGAAGGATTGATTATCTTGTTTGGGCTAACTAATGTGAAAAGATTCACCCTAACAGTGGATCTCTCCCTTCCTGGGGCTGGGACTATGATGTGCATAGAAAGAAAAAGCCAACTTAGCACCAGTGTTCCTTGTTCTCCTTTTCTTGATGGTGGTTTCAATGTGTCAGATGCTCCAAGGTCCTACCGCCTTCATGTCACTAACATCCCCAACACAATGAACATCCAGAACTGGGAACCACAACAAACCCTGTCTTCCTTAAGATGATTTTATCAGACTATTGATCACAGCAAGAGAAACATTAACTAAGATGATAATCGTACTCTCACATATATAAACGTCCACCTGAATGTGCTAGAAGCTCAAAAGATCCAATTTGTTTGATCTTTCCATTCCTCAATGAGTATATAAACATGGACAGCCCGTTACGTGTATGCTGTTCCATAATCAAAACTTACTGGAACTCAGAGATGTCTAAAATCTGTCCACCTCCCCTTGCTTTGTAAATCTTAACTAGACCATTGCAATTAGCTTCCTACTCAAGGTCCCTCTTAATTATATTTGCTTAGCAAGTTTCTAATAAGGATGTATATCCTGTGCAATTTGAATAAAATGGTGTAGAAAAACTCTAGAAGCTTCCCACTTTAAGGAACATGATGATTTGCCAAAATTCATAGTTTGGCAGAGCTTTGCAGAGCCTTAAAATACTCAACCTTTGCGTGCTGTACTCACTATACATATTGAGGATCTTAAGAGTACCTGGCAGTTAGTAAATAGTCAGGAAACACTGTTAATCAAATAAATGAATGAAAGACCACATTTGGAGTTAGAAGACATGACTCAGTGCTTAAGAATATGTAATGCTCTTCCGGAGGACCTGAGTTCGGTTCCCAGAAGCCATGTCAGATGGCTCACAATTGTCTGTAACTCCAGTTCCATTAGATCCAACACCCTCTTCTGACCTCTGTAGGTGCCTATACTCTTGTATATTCACATGTGAGCACACTGCACATACACCTACATACACACAAACACATAACTAAAAATAAATAATGTTTTAAAGGTCAAAGTTGAATACACATGATATCAGAACACCCAAGCAAAGACAATTGAATGAGAACTTCAAATAAAAGTAAGATAGAAATACAACATTTTTAGCTGGGCTCCTGTCCAAGCGAACAGAATATGAAAAACTTTGAAACAACACAATCCTAGGAGAATTGCGGAGAGGTTAGTGTGGTTTGTAGATTGTGAAAAGAGGGGAGGCAGTCATGCTAAAGGAGTGAGATCACAGAGGACTTCCCACATCATGCTGTGAAGTTAGAACTCAGTACAGGGATGGTGGGTCACTGGAGGGAATTATCTAAGCAGGTCCACTAGCAAATCTCCTAAGGACATTCATCCTGAAGCAATGAGTGAATGCTAACTGAAGAACAAACATTTTTATAGAAAAATTAGCTCAACTGAAACAGTACATAAGAACTGTATACAACTTTTTACTTCAAAAATTACTTCTAAACTACAAATAGAACAAGAAATAGATAGATTGTTTCAATAAATCTGGATATATAACCATGGTGGAGGGCAGCCTCCCAGATACAGTGACTGTCAAGGTCATTCCAGGTAGACAGATGACCAGAAACATTCTGCAGACAGACAGTAGAGTGATTTTGCCCTAAATAAGGGTACCCCCAAGAATACTTTATTTGCCAAAACAGCAAGTACATCTTTTACTATCTTGAGACCCAAAAGTCACTGGGGAAACACACACACACACACACACACACACATGCTCCAGGCTTCAGGGAAAAACTGTGGATCAGGCAGGGATCAAGCCAGACTCTTCTTGATGATGATGGCTCCTACAGGGATGGTTCTCAGGGTCAGAGAGCAATGAAAGACAGATAAATTCCAGATCCAATCACAAATACACAATACTGTCTAGAACCACTGATGCTCAAAAGGAGAAATAAAACCAATATAAGGAAATTAAAAAAAAAAAAAAAGAACATTCTGAATCTTATCTTATCACCAGACCAAATGAACAGAAAAGTGAAACATGGATAGATAGGAAGAGCCTGTACAGTAAAATTTGTCAAGTAATATCATTACATAATTTATAGGTATCCAGGTGCATGACCTAAAATATGTAGGGTTTCTTTTTTCGACAATAGTAGTACTTTCACAAAAGTCAATTTATATTATTTCATTAGGGAAACCTTAAAAAAAAAAATAAAAACAGAAATAGTACATTTGATAGTCTCTCTTCCCAAAGCAATAAAACAAAACAAAACAACAACAACAAAACACACCTAGACTAGAAACCATAGCACTGGTTTATTCCGTGTGCAGAAAGAGGGTGTGAAGTAAAGATGTGGGAATCAATCAGTTAACTGACTGACAGAACTCTGCTGGTTTTCTGAGATATCTGAGGGAGGTGTCTTTGAGAAATCAGTGGATGACAAAGCTGTCATTAGCATTCAACACAGAGTGCTGATGTACTCAGAGGGACCTTTTATGGATCCCTGCAGTGTAGAGAGATACAGGGCACAAAGAACTAAGAATAGCATCTGAGGGGGAAAAAAAAACAGGCTCATTTTCAGTCAATTTCAATTTGCAGTGTCAGTTAACTTCAGTGGTACAATCTGAACAGTGAGATGACTGTGTATCCAGAGAAGTCCTAGAACACATCTCAAAATAGAGATGGAGCAAGAGCTTTGCAAATACTGGCTAAGAGACTTTGTAATCAGATAATACATACAGAGAAGCTCTGAAGGAGGAGGTAAGGGGACACAAGAGAGTCTGGGTTTTACAGTTGTTTTTTTTTTAAAGAGGGTTATTTCATATTGTATACATGTATCAAAATATCACACTATATTTTATAAATATGTATAGTTATAGTGGTACAAATTAATTTTTAGTTAAATAAATACTTGAGAATACACAAAAGAAAGAAAAAGGTACAGGGAAAAGCCTTAAGGAAGACTACTCAAAAGCATGTTACTCCCTTCTCTGCATTATTACATTTGTTATTGTAATTTTATATCCATATTTCCTGCTATACTCTCAGTGGCAAGAGAATATGAGATGTATTGAATGAAAATAAAAATAAAGAGAATGAAAAGGAAAGGAAAAGACTTGAGGGCTCTTAGGTATGATGGAGAAGAAAGTTTATTATAGATACAAGGGAGAGCATATCCAGAGGCAGACACATCTGGGAGAGTCCAGAGTGGTCATGACCCTGAATCATGTGGAAAGGAAGGGAGAAGGGAGAGACAGGAACCAAGTACAGCAGCCAGGAGGCCAAAAGGGGAGGTTCAGAAAAAAAAAGAGTAGGAAACCAAAATGTCTGAAATATATAGGGAAGAACCTCTGGGGGAAGGGTACCCCAGACCCTGGGCTAGAAAGTTCAAAGAAGAAGGTAAGGTATGCCAGCCATATCTCTAAGAGGTAGGGACTAAGGAATGCTGGGAGAACCTGGAGGCCAGGTCTGCTTTCACTTGATAAATAGGCACTCTGCCTCTTGTTCTGGGTTTGAAACTTAACACCTATCTACAGTGTTTGCAGCCCTGTTTCTCTCTTAACAAGTACTCATTGAATTGAAGCTGAGCAAGAAATATTAGCATCAAGAGTAAATTGGAAAAATGAATCAACAAACGTGAATTCCCTTTGCTTCAGATCCTACTTTTCTATGTGCTTCCATATATAAACTATCTTTTAGCCTCCACCGCCCACTGCTCTTTACAGCAGACCCTTAGCCTCTCCCTTTGGTTAGCTCTTATCTTTGTTCTGTGAGAAACCTGTAAGAGAGAGGGGACTCTGTAGGATGCATCGATATCAATATCACATAGCAGTGACATAAATAAGCCAACTACCTCTTAAAGTCTTAGATCAACCCTTATAGAACAATAATATCAATAGTAACAGGGAAAATGAGCACCTTTTAGCAATTTTCACACCATGCCACACTTAGAAAATAATACTCATACATAGCACACTATGGATTACAGAGATACAATTCTGCACTGGGTCTGAGACACCAGCCCAAAGGCTGGTAGACTGGAATACGCAGGTAGACCTGTAAACCACTGGCAGAGTACAGATTGGAAAGTGCTCTTTAAGACCCACCCTCCATTTCAAATGTTATTTAAAACAGGTTAGGAGACTTACAGCTACACTTGTGACTGTGTGCTGATACTATTTACTGTTAGAGTGTAGCAAAGACTGGCAGACTATCAAGGTTTGAATCTGACTGTCACTAGGAGTGTGACCTTGAGAAAGCTACTGAACACCTCATGCATCCCAGGTTCTTCACTTACGGAATGGAATGTGAGCTCCCTATTTCGTGGGGGCTGTTATGAAGATTAAATGACTAGGTATAAGCTACTTAGAGCAGTGCTAGACAGGAAGAAAATACAGTGTTTTTATTCTGTCAATCACTCAGGAGGAAAGCACTCATCTTGCAGTGTTCTACTAGATCTGGGACCACAATGTTTTGTTCTAAACTTCCATAGCCTCTCATTCTTTTACAATGTATGTGCACAAAGTTTTAATTGGTATGGTTTACAACTTGGAAAAAAGGCTGGATCAACTGTAAAGAAATTAATTGAATAAAATATATAATGAATCAATAAATATTCTCTGAAGTCACCATACAAACTTTGCTTGTAAATCTAATAAAACAACTGTATAATTATGTGGGAAGGAAGCTGGTAATTCTCTTATCAAACTCGGGAGCCTTAAAAACTTGAAAACTGTTGCGCTTTGATGATACAAGCACTGCTCAGTTACTATTACAACTTTTACTAGAGCTTTCATCTCTATTTCCTTATACTTCAGTCTATTGCTTATAAGTTAAAAAGCCTAAAATTAAACAAAACGCTAATATGGCTCACCCAACTCACACTGCAGCTAATCACCACTCAAAAGCAAATCCAGGCTGAAAAAGAGATTGTATTAATGATCTCAAAGAAAAGAAGAAAACTGGAATCTTTCCGATGAAGATTGATTGTGTCATTGCATCGTTTATATAGAACAATTTGATACAGGACTGGGGATAGCCCTAAAAATAAATCTAAGACAAAGGAATAAATCATCAGCTCAGAGAAAGTGGGAGAGTATGGTGGACTGAACACATGCCAATAAAGACTAATTCATGATCCTATGCCAAATCCCCTTCAGAACTGTCTTCGTACAGACAGCTGAGCTCATGAACTGAACTTGACTTGAGCAGTCTGGGTAGAGAGGACTCACGTTGAGAAGCCCACCCAGGGCCATGATGGTGAACTTTTGATAGTTTTATTGATGGTATCATAAGATTGAAGCCTATAGGGTTCGTAGAAACAGGCATAAAATATGTTAATTATTTCCTCTGGAGCCAGTATATAGCAATCTTTGCAAGTTGACATTCTAATGCAAATGGGTAAGCTTTAACTCCCATCTTATTTAGATGAAGATAAAAATGTACGGGAAATAATAAGGAAAAAAATTACTTGAAAGAATTTTGGAAAGTTGTGCAAAAAAAAAAGGAGACAGAAGTAGTTATGACTTATTGAAAAAGAACATCTATCATTCTGGAGGAGGAAATGAAGGAAAGGTAGTTAAAAGAAATTTTAAGGACAAAATCAATAATTTTGGAAGACCATATGTAGGTCACTAAGACCTCATGTACAGTCAAACTAATAAGAAACCACAAGACGTTTGGACCATTGCCACAACCACAGTGGGGTAAGCCAAGAACATCCCAGAGTAAAACAGACCGAATTATGCATGCATCCCTCCTAATTCCTAGCTGATGCACTGGTCCCAGCTAATTACAATGTAATGAAAAAATTCACTTGCAGATGAATAACCTTCCTTACCTCAACCTCCAATTCGGTCCCTCTGCAGTCCTTCCTAGTTCAAGAAAATAGCTATTCAATCCTTCCCCAGATGTTCACGTCCAATACACGCAGTCAAACTCAATTCATCCCATTCCTTTATGTCCCCTATATAATTAAAGAAAAAAGGATGCTGCCCAACACCCACATCTCATGAACAGATCTTTCTGCTCCGTCTCTGCCACCTTCGAAATCTATTCTCAACACAGTAGCCGAAGTAATACTACTAACACTTAAAGCAGAACATGTCCTTCTAGTCAAAATCCCGTGTGTGTGTGTGTGTGTGTGTGTGTGTGTGTGTGTGTGTGTGTGTG
>JANHMN010000001.1:25710736-25745348 GCA_030674055.1 Rhabdomys pumilio
GTGTGTGTGTGTGTGTGTGTGTGTGTGTGTGTGTGTGTGTGTGTGTGTGTGTGTGTCTTTAGGGTATCACTGTGTAGTCCTAGGAAGCCTGACACTTGTTTTGAACTCAGATCCACCTGCCTCTGCCTCCCCCGTGTTCGGATTAAAGATGTATACCTCCATGCGCAGCTGGCAAACTCTTGCAATGGCCCGGTTGGCTCTCTATGTACCACCATCTCCTCTTTGTCTCTGCTCCCATTGCGTTCTTTTTTGTTTTGTTTGTTTGTTTGTTTGTTTGTTTGTTTGTTTGTTTGTTTTTCGAGACAGGGTTTCTCTGTATAGCCCTGGCTGTCCTGGAACTCACTCTGTAGACCAGGCTGGCCTCGAACTCAGAAATCTGCCTGCCTCTGCCTCCCAAGTGCTGGGATTAAAGGCGTGCGCCACCACCGCCCGGCTCCCATTGCTTCTTTAGGGCTCAGTCTCTCCCCTCCCAGTTGTCTCCTTGCCTCATGTACACAGGAGACGTTCTCACAGGTGAATTCCCCCAGTACTCAGGATCCCATCAACCCATGTGTTCAGTTTCCTGTTCTTCGTGGTGCTTGCTAATCTCTAACAAAAGGTTTTGCGCTTTTTTATTGTTTTTAAAATCTAACTGTCCTTTCTTTAAGATGCAAGTCACAAGTGTCTTTTTGCCATTTTTTTTTTTTACTGGCATAACCCAAGCAAAATATTTTAAATGTTGACATATACATATGATATTCAGAATGTTTGCTAAATGGAAAAAATAATGAGTAATAACAAGCCAAGTGATGTGTGAAGCAACCGTTTCTCACTTGCAGCACTGTATGAGAATAAACTAGGGTGGAATTTGTAAGCAAAGGAATTGAAGAAGCAGACGGCATTAACGCTATAAAAGTGTACCTGTTGTGGAAAAACTAACAGAGGGGAAAATCGATTTAAGTAGGTACAACTGCTAAAATCCCAGATAGAAGCTAAACACTAGAGGCATGCATCTCTGAACATCAGAAAATATAATACAGCAAAGGAATCTTTCTGAATATCTGTGAAGGAATTCGAGTCACCTGATACCTGGAAAATTCAATAGCTAGGTGCTGGAGAAAAACACATAGCAGAAATACTCTGCCTTGTAAAATGTATGGATACCCAAGTTCCAGGCTCTGCTTCAGTTTAGGAATTTTTTTCAGATAAAATGAAAAGAAGGCAGAGCAATTTCCCCAACAGGACAGGATTTAAGGGCCAAGACATGTCACAGTTTAGAAAAGATGCTGGCGATAGTAGGTGATTTATGTTAAAAAAAAAAAAAAAAAAAAAAAAAAAAAAAAAAAAAGTTTGAGTTTTTAACTCACCTAGTTGTTGGAATAATGTTTTTTGTACACTGTGTAAAAATGTGTCTCTGTCCTTCCTTGCCTATCTAAGGCATCCTCTGAAGGTTACAATAAAAAGCCCAAGGCCTATAACAAAAGACGGGATAATGAGGTGGGGTGTCTCCAGAAAGAGAGAGAAAACAACTCTGGGAAAGACAGAGAGGTTCCCGAGATTTGCAACCAAGATGTGAAGGATATAGGGTGTATGAGAGGTAACCATCTGTGTGGCAGATATAGCATAGTATGAATGGGTTAATATGAGTTATGAGTGGGAGACAAGCCTAGCATACGGCCTAGGTAATTACTAATAAACATAGCTCTCCGTGTCATTATTCAGGAACAAGGGAGATAGTAGGAAGGCCCATGGTTACACCTAGTAGTACCAGAGCCCAGAGACAGAAGACAAAATTGTAATTTGAGAGGGTTTTGACTCTGCCAGGTGGGATGGGTGAGCCAAATCCAAAAGCACAATGCCAGTTCCTCCTCCCTTTACAGAAATGTAATAACGTTTCCAGTTTCACTTCCCAAGAAAGCGTTGCCTCAAGTGGGTTTCCATCTCCCCAGATGGGGCAAAACCATCAAAATAAACTTCCAAAAAGGAAGCTTCTCCAGATTTGTGATCGATGATGAATTTCAGCTAAGAGGCATAGTCTGAGTGAAGCTGAAACCAGAGACCATGCCTCCTTTTGTCACATAGGCTCCCTTGGCTGTCACTGAGGTATACTTGGTCCTTAGCAACAGGAGAGCTCTTGTTTCCATGGAGTAGAGACTGTAAATCCAAGAGCTCAGGCTTGTTTCTTAGGTAAGTGCAATTACTTGGATATTTGGTACAAAATTCTTTATAATTTGGATTTATTTAAAACTAATACAAATCTTGAGGTTTTTAAGGTAGACCCACCTGTGGCTGCCCTGCTACCTCAGCTCACCCACTGCTGAGACTCAGACCCAGTGGGGAGTAATTAAAGCAATTAATTAAGAATTTTACTCTCAAGTTTGCATACCTTAACCTACTAAAACAAGAGACACTGACTGAAAACTTTAGTTTCTCAGAATATTATTTGGTCTGAGGAATTCGGAGCACTTTAAATTCCTCCCTTGAAAGAGTGTGGTGAAGTTTATCCATAGTGAAACTTGGAGCTGTCTCTCTTGTTGACATTTTACTTGGGCATCATTCTATCCTGTTTAATTCTATCCAAAGCCTCTGGTAAATGATACATACAAGTGTGCCTAAGTGGGGATCAAGATGATACAGGGGTTGGATCCCTGGACTTCATTCATTATTGTAGAAATTCACCACTCAGCTCACATTAAAAAAGACATCTAAATAAATCTGAGAGTGTACTGGGGTCAGGAATTTTTTTTTCACATGATGGAATCTCATCTGTTACATGTTTCATCTTTTTTTAAAAATCACAAAAATAAGAGGAATATTAAGATGTCAAGGTGGAAACAACATGTTTTTCATGTTTACACAGGAAGATATTCTGCTAGATACATGTGCTTAATATCTTTCAAATTGATGAATATGGGAAAAAATTAAGATGAACTAAAATTGTTGCCATCTTTTAGGCTCTGTGCCTGCAAATCAGAAGTATCTAGTCAACCTTCTCTAGGATGGTGAGACGGAGCCTGGTACACGATGGGGGCATCTGCAGACAGCTCAACCTTGGAGGTTCTTACAAAGTCTCTTTGACCATTGTCCCATGCTAATTAGCACCTCTGAAATAGAGGTATATTTTGATTGTTTAAATCTGTCTCTCAGCTGCTCATCAATTTAATAGGAAATATTTACAGTTACAGTATCCAATGATGTTGATTGTGATCAATATAATTTGCAAGGTAAATATATATTTATTTATATTTACAATAAAAATTGCTTCAGTGTTCCCTGTCCCCTCCCCCTCCATGTATCTGAGACACTTAAATGAAACCATGTTCATTTAAACTCAAAGTGATGGTCATATGCCTGGCAGGTGTCTCATATCCAGAATGTCCCACGTCTCACTTTTAAACTTTTTCTTTGTCTTCCCTCTCTAGTCATTCCATTTTCCCATGTGTTGAGGCAATAGTAAGAGTACTGAGTTCCCTCAATTTCTCTCACACAGCCAACTCAATAGAAAATATTCTCAGCTCTGTCTCTAACCTATCCAGATGGGACACACCTGCATGATATCTTCACATGTACGAGCTTCCACTGACATTACCCACATTGGAGACACCAGACATTAGTGCAATCAGTCTCAGTAGTGGGTTTAATAGTACGGCCAATAGTAGAGGGTTCAAACTCACGTCCACCACCTACCTGCCTCAGTCCATAGATGTAATTAACTGCCATCTGGTCACACCAGATTTGGGTGGTACGTAACCCAGTGGCTGGTGTCCTTCTAGGCAAAGCAGCCAGAGAAGTACAGACAGTGGTTCGGGAAAAAATGCCACATGGTGGTGGGAGCCTAGTAGAGCGCGACATCTGCGAGCCAGGGACACCAAATCACCAGAAGCTGAGGAGGGACAGCAAACTACTCTTCTCTGATGCTCGCGGAGGAAACAAGGCCCTGATGACACTTTCATTTCAGACCTTTATCCTCTGCTGTGCTAAGAGAATAAATCTCCGTTGTTGTGGTTCAGCCAGTTTATGGTTCTTTTATGGCAGCCCTAGAAAGTCGGCCCGCTTGCTTTCCCCCTTCGCCACCTCCGCCATAGTAATTTCAGATCATAGTAATTTCAGACCAGCATCCAGAGCCGTCATTTTAACCTATCTAAGCCACGCCCTAATTACTTTCACTTTCTTCTGATGAAACCAAGGACTCAGAAGCTTCCTGGTCACCGGGGACCTGGCTCACTCCTTCCCTTTGCTCTCCCTTCCCCCAGTTAATTTCATTCCAGTCTTTTTGCTTTTCCACAGATAACATCAGTTGTGATTTCCGGTTAAGGCTGTACCTCCAACTGGCACATTCTTCTCTGACTGCTCCTTGAACCTTGACCCCTACAAGATGTCTAGTATCCTCCGGATCGCTATACAGCTTTACCCTACCCCCAAACTCCTTACATCTGCTTCTCCTCTTCCTATACACTTATGATGGCATACGGTGTCTGTGTTAAACTTACTAAAAAGTTTCATTTTTCTCACCTATATTACACTGCCAGAAAGTTATCTCTTCACAAGAAAAAAATTTTCTTCTCTTGGCCACGAATATAACCCTCACTCCTAAAACAAGAATTGTCAAGAGAAATATGATGAAAGTTGTGTGTATAATTATGTACTTTCTAATAGCCATGCTATAGAGACAAAAAGGAAATGAAGCAAGTAAAATTGACTTTAATGATATATTTGGTTTAAATTAGTAGATATAAAATATTTATCATTTAACATGTAATCATCAAATAAATATTGATATAGTATTTCAATTCTGTTACATCTGTAAAATCTATAATGCATGTGCTTTTCATTGACAGTGTATGTCAAGTCAGACCAGTCCGATTTCAAGGACTCTTGGGCACACACATATGTTCTGATGATGCTCTGAGTAGCTCTCTTACCAGAGAATGCAAGTCTGGAGCCATGCTGGTCATGTTCAACACGAACTAGATATTATTGAATTAATAATGACTGAACAAAGTATCATTTTGGGTACCACTGCCACAAGAAACAAAATCTTTAATAGAGCAAGAATGACTTAAAGAGAGAATTTGGGCTGGAAAGACAAAACAAAACAATAAAACATCTATGCCAGGAGATGGGGAAGCAACAATTTGTAGAACACTCCCTTGGTAAGCATAAAGCTCTGAGTTTAATCCCAAACAACAATAACAACAACAGAAACACTGGCCATGGTGATGCAGACTCCACCTCTGAGGATATAACAGGTGCAGATACCTAGGACCCACTGGCCAGCCAGCCTAGCCTACCATGGCAAATTCTAGGCCAGTGAGAGAACATGTCTCAGAAAACAAGGTGGATAGCATCAGAAAAACAACATGTGTGGTTGATCTCTGACTTCATGAAAACATAAGCATGAACATGTATATACGTGTGCACACTCATGTATACAAACACACAGAGAGATATAGAGAGAAAGACTCCTGCTATAGCTATCTCATAAGAAAGCCTATACATCATCTTACATTGAACAGAACAAATGGAGAAATTTCTTGAATGCCACCGGCCTTGGACCAGCAGACCAGACGTGCTGTGACAGTACTGGTTTGGAATTCAATAATGTCCTTCATAGATTTTCATTTCAAAGAATAATCCGATTCTTGTCCTAAAACGTCTTGTAGAGTCTGAAGTTGACTCCAGCAAATCTAGACTTATGAATGCAAGAAGAGTCTTTGCTGGGCAAAGACTGCAGCCCAGCTGTTGGGCAGGGCCTCTTGCTTTACAACTTTCTTATGTTCAAAAAAAAAAGGGAAAAAAAACCAACCAAACAAAATAAAACACATGGGTTTGTCTGGCAGATGCTAAAATGCTCAAGAACAGCTTCTGCTCTTGGACCTCAAACGCACTGGTGCAAATTAAAACATGAAAGGTAATCTGCGTCTTTACAGCCTCCATTAGCACCATGATGCGCCCCCACCCCAGTCCACGGATGGCCACTTCAGAGTTTCCCAAGGCTGGCATGTTTACTTAGTGCCGGGAACGTGATTGCGTAAATTAAGAGTTCTGACACAAACACCCCATTAGCTCACTCTAAATTGCATGATCACTAATCTCTCATAATTTACTGTGCATGAATGCTATAGTGCTTCTTGAAGTGCCAAAACAAACTGTCAACAGCTTCAAAATATAGCAGCCCATCAATCTGCTCAGAGCAAGGCCCCAGATTTTCCTTTCATTAACAGTATGAATGAAGAAGCTTCTTCGCTTCTTAAATATTCATAACCAAGAGGTTACCTCTTTCCCCAGTCACTTTTGCAACCTGCTTCTCCTTCAAAAATGACATTTGGGCCACAACTTGTCACCTAACCAAGTTCAGCAGTTTCTCCCTTGATATATCCTTCATAGAAAGTATTTGGAAGAAGTGTCTGATATTTAAAATTGCAGAGCTCTCTTATGAATAATGCACTTATGAAGTTGGTAAATTAAGATTATAGCATAGACATATAAACTACTCAAACAATTAAGCAATAACCCGTGAACAACCTTTATAAGTGATTTACTGAAACTAAAAATGTGTCATGCATGGCTTAATTTCTAGTCTATGTGCAATGAAGATTTTTGTATCTCAGAGCTATTAAACCAGCCCTCTCCTCTCCTAAACTTCCCTTTGGATGAAAGTTTTGAGACTATAGCATACTAAACTACACCAAAAAGTCTACATCTCTTCATAGCACAACTTTGCCTTTCCCAACCAAATGCTGTAAGAGTCCACAGCAACCAGCACAGATCCCTGCAATCAAATACCCTAGACATCAAGAGGCTGACAAGATTTCAGAAGTGAATGGAACATAATCTCCATTTTCCTTTAATTCCTTATAAGATTTTCTGGAGTCAGGCTCAAGGTTCACCATTAAACCTGTAAGATTTATATCATTTAGAAGACAGAGTAAGAGGGTGGGTCATCTGACTTCTTTTGGAATCTTTCCTTTAAAAAAGATGGTATAGCCCAAGCCACTATAGCCTTGGTGCAACTTCTGCTGAAAATAAAATTTCCTTCCTGTATGTCAGGATATGATGGGGGCCACACAAACCTTGATACATTTAGAACATAACCACTTTCCAGTTAATGTTCCAGTTTATCCTATGTCTCTTCAAAAATCCTTCTGATAGGGTGAAGACAAGCACAATGGTGGAGTGCTTGCCCCATATGAGGTCCTGAGTTTGAGGACAATGTGACCAGATAGCTTCCTGTTCTTCCTGCTATGTCTTCCCTACGTGCCACCTTGTGTCCCCACCATGATAGACTGTGGGTCAAAGTAAACCCTTTCTATTGTAAGTTTCTTCTGTCAGGGTATTTCATCCCAGCAATGAGAAAGTCAGTGAGAAACAAGGACGGTGATGAACTAGACCCAAGCATTCTGGCGCCATGATTTGTGAAAGCCACAGCAAGGTCTGAAATGAACAGAATGAATGTTGGAGCTTTTTCCTGAAGAGACTAAACATGGGACAGGAAATCCATGACTGCAATGCTGAACTGGCTTTGAAATTCCAGAAGTGCTAGGTCCTTGGGGTTTAATCTCATGTTCCATTGCCTCAGAGCATCTTAAAACCCAAGATGAACTATTTATTTAAGGAGAGTAGCTCTTACTAGCCATCCCCATAAAAACCCAAAGTCCAAATCCCACCTTGGCATCCTTTCCAGGCTCCAAAAGCCTTTGTTCCTCTTTGGCAAACAATACTTAATGGCTAGTTAAGTTTATTCTACGGTCACCAGACAAAAAGAGTGACTTCAGTCTGGTCATAGGTACTTTTCCAGCTAACCTAAAACAGAACAATGCCCAGTGGCATCATTATCCACTGCTATGCTTGTTTTGTTGATTGTAATTAAAGCTACTGTGAACTATAACAGCTAATATGCTTGCATTTATGAACATTAACTCACTTTGTTTCTCAAATCTGCGATGTATTTTCTCTTTCACACATGAAGGAGCAATGACTTTAAAACACTAATGGTCTTATTGTAAAGCTACTAATCAATAAAGTGAGAATATTAAGTCACTTCATTATTGCCTCTTAAATGGAACACATGTTTATGAGCACCTACTATGTGGTAATGATACACTGTTTTATCCTTTAATAGTGATCCTATAAAATACTTTGATAACTTAATTTTAATTTTGGAAAAACTAAGAGAGAAGACCAACAACTTACCAATAGCCATACTTGTAAACAAGAAACTGGAAGAGGCTGAATTTAAAATGAAGCCTTCACTTTCACCAAGCTCCTGATACTTCTTTCAGAACATAGCACCTCTGATGGGTGTAGAGGGACCAATATTTGAAGCCCATGGGCCTTTATTCCTGACATCTCTCCTCATCTAAGCCCTATTCTTCCATCAGTCATTAGCACACTCAGCTATTTCCAGGTTTCCACAGATTCTCGGCCCTCAAGTGTGATTATTTATGCCTTGCAAGCATTATAAACAGCACTGGTGTGTAATTAGCTACACTTTGGACCACATTTCAATTTACTGAAATCTTTCCAAATGCCCTGGGACTTAAGCTCCCACTTTTAAGTATCACACCATTAACGATTATTCATGTGAGAGAAAGAGTGGGAGGGGCTCAATTTAAACAGCTTCAATGACTATGAAATTGCTGGAGCGAAGACTCAGACTCCTGCTATCAGAGCAGACCCGGGCTCTGCTAAGAATAGCTCCGATCACAGCCCAAGAGTATTCCCAGAGAATCCGGCATGTGATATATAATAAGGCAGTTTAAGATGCTCAATGTTTGAGCCTCAACTTATTTATCTTTTCCGTGTTCCAAATTTAACTTCTGGTTTTAATTTAAAATCACCATAAACTATTTATAACTTATCAGTAAAATGTACATTTGCAGAAAGTCATTCCTAGGTCACAGAAAAATTCTTTGGTTTTGTTTTAGAAAGAGGAGAAATGAGTCCAAAGCGTCAGTGTTAAAGTCTGTTAAATATGAGCACATGTCTCTCCATCCCAGAATCCCAAAATGGAGAGTGCTCATTCTCCCCTCAGTTTGTATATTTTATAGCAGATCCAAGTTTGGGTTAAGTTTTTGCAAAGACTTACTGGCTTTCATAGACTTTGCCTGGTGGTCAGGTTACATTCTTACTGGAACGTGAATGTGAGTCTCTCCCCTTCCATGGCCTGCAGTCAACTGCTGTCTTCAATAAAGCTGTGTGAAATAGTGAAATTTTAAACTTGAACTCAGTATATGACTAGTTGTGAAATAAAGTTTCTTGATCATTCCTGTTTATCCTGAAACTGACAGACAGGTGTGCATTATTCTTCCAGAGGCTTCCAATGAGGTCAGACGAAAAACTACAATATACATTCCATGAACACTGTAGAGTGAATTCTGGTAACACACAGCTGTTCTTAATTTCTAAAACCAAGTTCTACAGTCAGAATCGTAGAACTGTGGCTTTTAAATTCAGAAATGAATTAGGATGAGAAGCCCAAGCAGGGGGAGCACAGTCCAACGGCTCAGCCTTGCCACCTTCATTTTTTATAGCTAGAGATAAAGGACATACAAGTTCCATAAAATGCCTATTCAGAAAAGAAATATAAGGATATATATATATATATATATATATATATATATATATATACATATATACATTTTAAATCATTTTTGGGTTACTTACAATAATTAATACAATGAAAATGTTATATAAATAGCTGTTATAATGCACTGCTATGGAAGACAAAAATAGTCTGCGTGAGTTAATACTGGCACATTTAATTTTTCAAATTATTTTCAATCCATACCTGGCTGAGTATGGAGAATATATTCTCTCTGCAAAACATCATGTCTTAAACCTACTGCAATATATGTCATCTCATAGATCCTCCAGGACACATAACCTACAGATGCAACTGTAATTACAAAACCAATTAATATTAATAAGACAGCTGAGAGAGAGAGAGAGAGAGAGGGAGAGGGAGAGAGAGAGAGAGAGAGCAAACCTGAACAACAGAAAGACAAACTGTCCCAACTCTATTTGGGATGGGTTCCTCTGAGGAGAGCCAAGCACAAAGGAATGGTAAGTCCTGTCACAGGGCATGGGAGTTCCCCCAGACACTGTGACATGATGGTCAAAAGGGGGTAATGGGGGGAGGGGTTTGTGAGGGTGGGACTGGGAAGAAAGGAGAGAGGGGTGCCTGAGATTAAGATATAAAGTGAATAAATTAGTGAAAAAAGGGAAGGAAGGAAGGAAGGAAGGAAGGAAGGAAGGAAGGAAGGAAGGAGGAAGGAAGGAAGAAGAAAGGGAAAAAAAACAGCAAAAATTGCATCCCCAGATCTGGAACCTACTTCGAATATGTAGTGAAAACCAGTATATAAACATCACAATGGGAAAGAAACAAACAACCGGTCCCTTTCTTCATTTCTCCACCACATCTTAGCATTGAGCACATAGTTTATGATCTGCACCACAGAGACTAGTTTATGTTAAAAGAGGTGAGCGAGCCTGGCAGTGGTGGCGCACGCCTTTAATCCCAGCACTTGGGAGGCAGAGGCAGGCGGATTTCTGAGTTCGAGGCCAGCCTGGTCTACAGAGTGAGTTCCAGGACAGCCAGGACTACACAGAGAAACCTTGTCTCGAAAAACCAAAAAAAAAAAAAAAAAAAAAAAAAAGAGGTGAGTTAAATTGTGCAACATTTTCTTCTCGATGCAGAGGGCACGACTCACCCCCTCATCCCTGTCGCTCTGTCATCTCTTCATCTCATGGAGCTTCCAACCCAGTGAGGTAGCTGAACCCCTTTTCCTGATCATGGTATCACATCACAAAGGCTCTGATTTCCTAGCAGTGAACACTCACTGTTAGCCACAGTCTGCCTACCCCAAAACAACAAGAAATCCAGAGACCAAGTAGGGTTTGAGGAACTATGTCACACCTATGTGTGACATAAACTATGTCTTATGTTTCAAGACAATTAATTTGGTTGGGATCTTCCAATGTAAATAGACATTTTATTAAACTGGAAATTGAACCCTGATAATGACTCCTGGGCCCCAGCATGAGAACAAGGATTATATGTTCCTATCAGTGACAGAAATAAAAATGATTTAAAAAAAAATCTGTAAACATTACAAAACATTCTTTTGGCCCAGAGCAGAAACTAACAAAAAATGAAGATTTATTGGGGAGCACTAAGTCTGGTATGTTCAATGTTTGTGTGTTTATGCATCCATCTTTCAGAGCATGTTAGGGAAAAAAAGCAGACTGAGAATATAACTCACTGCTAAATGCCTGTCCTCATTTCCCTAGCTAGGAGAATTAATAGTAAAATTAATTTTCACTCTGTTATGATAGGAAATTCATATTGCATGGTTTGGTGACTTTTCCATTCATTGGCAGTCGGAATGGGGTAGAAATGTGAACCATTGCATCTCTGTGATTTTAAGTAAGAACGCAGATAAAGTCATGTAATTTTGCTAGTTACTCGGTCCACTATGTGTTACTGACTAATTAAGAAAAGACTGCCCTCAGGCTGTTGTCCTCTTCTGGACAGCCTTTGGGTCAGTGATGAAGACCATGGTTTTCCCCCGTGTTTCCTGGAAACCCTGTTCAAGTTTACAGACTTCATTTTAAGGAGCGTGACCACATTTGACGTGTTTACTTCCTTTCCGACAGTCTTTGCCCTTCAAACCCCTAACACAAATCACCTCCTTAAAAATAAGTTTAATAGGCACTTTGTGCAAACATTGTGGAATTCACCAGTGTGTCTAGGTGCCAGGAGGCAGGAAAGCAACCGCCTGAAGCCAGCTGCAGTGTGGATTTGGAGATCCTGACTTTCTTTTAATCTTAAAATAACTAAAGCATCCCTAAGGTTGATTGTTTTTCAGATGGAGTCTTTTTGTGCTTATGTATTTCCTGTATGTTGTTTATCCTGAAGCCTTCACAGTGTGTGAATGCACCATCATAAACTATTTTATTCGTGATATACCAAATGCCACTGGCAGAAGGTAAAGACACATCAAGGGAGAATGCATTCTTAGGAGATTTCTAGGACAGCTCTCCATTCCTCTAAAAACCCCAAACTGTGCACTGTCCTGTCACTTCTGAGCACTTCTGCTTCAGTAAAGATAAGAAGGACATCTCACAATGGGTAGTTTCTAGAACCATTCCAAACAGGGACTAGAAAAGTGACTCAGCCCGTAAGACTGAGTTCTTCTCACAGAGGAAACCTGAGTTCAGTTCAGAGGACTCATACCACATGGCTCACAACTCCCTATAAGTCCAGTTCCAAGGTTTGCAGCACTTTCTACTGGTCTCCATGGGTACCTACTCTCATATATGCAAATAACCCACACATTCATATGTGCATACAAATAATTAAAATTAAAGCAAATCTTAAGGGAAAGAATTATTCTAAATAATAGTTAGTTGGTTTTTTTTTTTTTTTTAATTCAGTACATAGCCAAGCCAACTCAACTGTAAAGGCTATGGTACTCAGAGTGTGTTTTAGGATGCAAAGCTTTGACTTCCGGCTGGAAATAAACAGAGTCCCTTGAAAAGAGTTCAGGCGCCTTCTCCTCCTGTTCCTCAATAGTAATCTGTTTTAACAATAGGCCCCATCTAAAGCAGGAGCACAAATTTGAACCGTTAGTGTTTGTAGGACTTCCTCTTAACATAGAAATACCCAAAGACTGAGTCTATGTATAAGACGGCTCGTTCTTCATCCATGAACTCTTAAGGACTATTCGGCACCGTTAAAAGTACCAGCCTTCAACAACCTGGAACTGTCAGTATCCAATGAGAAGCCTCGGTTTTTACACCCAGGAGTTGCTCAGGAGGCAGTGATTACACTGGAACACTTCTGTGCACCCACTTAGTGCCTATTGTATGCTGGGAGACCTATATTGCTTTATAATTTACTCACCACATAGGAAAGACGGGCTAATGCGCACTGCTGCTGTTAAAACGAGCAACGAGTCCAGGTGCAGGGCTGATAGCAAGTTGGCTGCAGGTAACACTAATGTGCTAGACACTTCACACAGCTGGAAAGGACCTTGAAAGATCCATGAAAGAAATGGAAAGTTCAGGGATGGAAAGATGGCTTCGTGGATAAAAGATGGCTCCTGAATTAGCACTAGTACCTAAGTTGAATTCCACGGAAGATGGAAGAAGTGTGTTATGCCAGCATTGGGGCATGGGGGTTGGAAACAGGTGAAGCCACAGAGCTCAAGAGCTGCCAGTGTAACCAATCAGTGAAGACTTGGTTCAGTGAGAAATCCTATCTCAAAAAATGAGGTGGGAAGGGATCAAAGAAGATGCCTAACATTGACCTCTGATCTCCACATGTACACTCATGGGTGCACACAGGCATACAATACATACACATGAAATTTGTAAGCACACACAAAAGTGAAATTAATGATTCCAGAACTCAGGAGGCACGTGGGTCAGGAGTTTACAAGCAATATCAAGCAACCTGAACTACATAAGGCTATGTTTCAAAAAACATTTTTAAAAAACTGAACAATATTTGAGAATAAAGGTATATTTATCCTGATTTATATTGTACAATGTATACATAAGTAAAAATATATATGCTATACCAATTAATGGCAATATAAATATTTTTATGTTTTTAGTATATTAGTTAAAGACACATTTAAAACCTAAGCATGGCACTTGTTTGCCCAGAATTCAAATACTTGGGAAGTTAATGTAGGAAGATTGCCAAGAGATTGAGGTCTGAACCTAATAGAGAGAATCTGTCTCTAAAGGGTCACTTTAATAAATATAAAAATAACTGCTAATTTCAGTAAGCCTCTCCATTCACCCTACCCATCTCTAGGTTGCTGTTACCCCCATTCTCCAGACTAGTTTCTCTATGTCTTATTTCTTTGCTATAATTTACACTCCATTTTCTATAAGTTGGTCAAAATTATATACATTATGTATTTTATATTATATTATATGTTGTATATTGTATATTAGATACAAACATATATAATACATTATATATACATATACATACATATATGTGTGTATGTGTAAATATGTGTGTGTATACACATAGTATAGATTTATGTGTATATATGCATATACATATATGTGTATATAGTGTACATTAGGTTGGATTGTTCATTTTTGAACTTACTCTTCATCACTGGTTCTCAAGCCCAAGCAAGCCCTTTTCTAAGGGCATTTCTAAGACAGATTTCTGCCTGCAGGCAGAGTTTTAATTGCTCCTGGGTAGAAGCCAGTGATAACGACGAGCATCCTGCAATGCATATCATGGCCTCTGCAATGGAGAAGCATCCGCTGCTGATACTGGTGCTGATGCTGCAATCCCCTGAGCTAAATCAAAGTCCATGGTCAAATTAAGATGCGCCCAGTCTTACTGATATGCCCAGACTAGTTGATATCCTAGGAGATCTTCCTTTTTCTGAAGAGAGGGGGAAGAAGGATAGATGGGAGAGAAGGGAGGTGAGTGAGAGAGACAGGGAGGTGTGGAGGGAAAGCTTCAATCAGGATGCAAAGGAAATAAATAACTTAACCAATTAAATAGATCCATATCATTTTTAAAATGTTAACTGGGAAGCAGACATATTATTTATGTCTAGTCAGAAGACTTGACAAAGTAAAGTTAATCATAGAAAATAGTCAAGATGGAAACACAACATATATGACCTAAACTATCTCGAAATGTCTGGAAGCACCAACGTGGCCTAGAGGGATTATAGCAAGGAACAAACAGCACTTCCAAGATTTGTGCAACACGTGTGCATTCATGATAGAGGCTTTGTGCAAACACTGGGAAGATGGGCAAGCCACTCGCAGATATAGCTGACTATCCCAAGGGCTCAAGCTGCATCTCAGCTATCTTGAAGGCTAAGACCAATTCTTTCTCTCTCTCTTTCTCTCTCTTTCTCTCTCTTTCTCTCTCTCTCTCTCTCTCTCTCTCTCTCTCTCTCTCTTTCTCTCTCTAGCATTCTTTGGAGTAAAGTATAACAGAGCTTTAAGGAACTAAGACCTGAGTTCAAAAACTCAAATTACAAAGGGAGCAACTTGCATAAGAACAAACATAATACACAAGCCCCCATAAAAGGAAAATATCCCGCCTCTCAGCTATCATTTATATACACTACTGACTAAATTTTTCATCCGTACTCACAGCATTTTCTTTATCATTTTAGCCCTAAATCTTTCACCTCATAAAATGGACTGTATCCCATATGAGGACTTCCTGGTCACATGGAAGGACATTCCTGGATCACTCTGAAGCCACAGGTACCAGTGAGTGATGAATATTCTTGGCTCAGATACCAGGTATCCCATTGCAGGCTTTTTTATTTTGCAAGCTGTCCGTACCGCAGTGTGAAAATTCCTATTAGATTCCCCCAGAGCCTTGAAGAAGATAAAAGATTTTAGCAGCCTTCCACATGAGGCAGTGCACAGAAATATGAATTCAACTACAGGAAATAAGAGAGAATCACCCATTGTAGACTATTTGCGCCTGGGGCCAACCCACAAAATAACGCAATAATAGCGATTCTCCATTCGAGCTGGATATTACTGCCCAGGTCAGGCTGCTCCCAGGAGCCTGGCTAGGATTACGTTGGGTGCATGTAGGAAGATGCAGCTGGTCCAGGTCTCATTGTCTTACATAATGAACTTCCACTATTTCCTTTAATAATCCTCAACCCCTACCTTGGAGATTCACATAGAATTTATCCTTTCCTAATTTCAGTTTTTTACTGCTTCCAATGCCAATTTCAGACACAGCTAGAATATAAATAAATAAAATCCCACATCCTTCTGAAATCACGCCTAGGTTTTCTTACATAGCTTTTACCTTTCCTTTGATAACACCACCAGGCACCTTTTTCTGAAACGCTACCACCTTGTCCAAAACCCTCAGGGAATTCTGAGATCCAAAATAGACACATTGTAATAGGAAAACCAGATGACTGAACCAGGTGCTAGACCTGGCCTTATTCTACTGTCTATGCATTTAAGAGGGAAGGGTGGATTCTACTGCTTTGTTCTGTTTCCCCCATTCAAAATTACCTAAAAGAACACTTCTGTAGCTTCCACTTGCCACCTGTAAAGTGATTCGCCTTAAATGTATTTCAGGAATTCAAACTGATTTATCAATACTTATACATTATGCCTTTTTATCCAAACAAATGAAGCCCACAGAACAATTTTATCTTTATACAAACCCTTTAACTCCACAAACGCACACTCCTCTTTGTCAATATGAAAGACTATGTTGGTGATGTCCGGAGCTGCTCTACAGCGATAATTTATGTGACTGACATAAACCAAAGTCTCTTACCTGGGCAGAAGGGAACTGCACCTTGTAGACCCAGCTCAGAGAAGAAAGTAGCAGCCTCGCCCACAGAAGCTTCAGTCTGCACTCTCCTCTGTTGTGGTCACAGTCATGGAAGGAGAGTTTACTACTTACAGTGCATAAGTCTTGCCCTTATCAAAGCTAGAAATGAAGTATTCACTGGGTGTTGTAATTACCAAAGAAAACATTCCGCCATTAAAGGTGGGACAATGCCTAATCCCATTCAAGACCTTGCTCTAAAATTCTCTTTCTTTGGGTGCATTGAAACAGCTGCCACATAAACAAGAGACTAGTGTCCTTGGGCTCTCTGTCTCCACTCTTTCAGCTCATAAATGAACAAGTGAAGACTAATGGAATCCTAAGAAATCTAATTTTTATTATGTAGAAGCAGGTCTCAACCTGAGTTTCAGACGGTCACAGGCAGCTAACTAATGATACAGTTCAAATTAGGAAAACCTCTGTCATCAAATGCTACTACACGTCATTCCAGTGTCTGCCAGTGCTTGCTGCCCAAAGAGGCACAACGGGACTCAAAAATAATCTAGTTCCCGGTGCTACCTAATTCATGAATTGCCTAGTTTGGTTTGGTTTTATTTCCTAGTTTGGGTTTGGTTTATGTCAAGCTAAAGTACCTTAGTAAATGAAGTTCTTTTTCACATTTTTTAAAAAGATGTTAGAGTCCTCTGACAAGCAGACATCAAGGTGGCCTTAGAGGTGTGCAGTAGGCAGCTTCTAAGACCAATCCCAATTGCCCTCTCTCCCTGCCATCAAACTCTTGCATAGTCTCCTCTACTTAACTTAGGCTCATCAAATGACTTTCCTTTGATAAGTAGAATATGAAAAGGTCATTGTTTGAATTTCTGTGATTACATTAGAAAATACTGAAATCTTCCCAGAAAACTCCCTTCACTCACTTCCACAAAGTGAGCCACTGTCCTGGGGAGATCCAGGTGGCAAAAGACTAAGCAAGGCTTCCAATGAAAACTCAACAAGGAACTAAGAACCCAGGAAATCAGTGCATAAAAAACTAAATCTTCTAGATCTTTCTGCGGTTGAGCCTTAAATGAGATCCAAGCACTAGCTAGCCTTGATTACTATCTTAGAAGAGACTCCACACAGAGAGATAAAAACACTGGTCAAAAACAATTCAGGGAAGAAAGGGTTTATTTGGCTTACAATTCCCAACGACTGAAATCTATCATTGAGGGAAGTCAGAGCAAGAACTCAGCAGGAGCAGAGGCAAGAACCATGAGGAAATGCTGATACTGAAACATGTCCAGATGCAGACTCACCTGCCTTTCTTACATCTTTAAAGAGCACTTGCACAGCCATGGCATTACCCATAGTAGGGTGGGTCTTCCCACATCAGTCAACAATCAAGAAAATGTTACACAGATGTGCCTGTAGTACAATCTGATGGAGACATTTCTCAACTGATTTCTTCCTCCCAGGAGACTCTAGTTTGTGTCAAGTTGACAAAAGTGTTACAGTTAATATTTAAAAATGGTGGCAGTCAATCAGGCTTGTAGTTACAGAGACGCCATGTTCCCAACTAGGCTAGGCCTGAGGTCACAAGCAGCTGTGTGTTCTCGCTGCTGCCACAGCTCAGGCCACCGGCTCAGGCTACCGGCTCAGGCTGGCCAGAACACCAGTCCTGGCACCCATGAGACGGCAGCATGGGAGATGGTTCTGCCAATCTTCCACACTATCTCCACAAGGCTGGTCTGAGCCCAGACCATCCCGCCATCCACGCGGTGCCCAGAAGGAATGAGACGCTAATGTTTAAAGATTATACAATAGTTTTATATATTTATATAACAAGATGCTCACACAATTAGAGGTGTAACCCAATACCCAACCTAGATATATCAACTACCTTTGACTGTTAGACTGTGCATGTCCGCAGCCATGTTCCCCTCTCTCTGGTCCTCTCTCCCCTCGATCCTTCTCCTCTTTCTCTTCTTCCTTCCTTACTTCTCCTCTTCCTCTCCTTCTCCTCTTCCTCTCCTTACTCTTCCCACCTTAGCTCCTCCCAACCTTTGGGAAAATATGTCACTACAAAAAACTCCCACAACTGTCCCGTTGTCAACTTGACACATAAATACATCACAATTAAACCATAACCTTACTTTTCTCATTTATTCCCTAGAGGTCATATTAGTGTTACAATATAAGACATAGTATAACATATAAGAGTCCCATAGTCATTAAAAATTCTCACTTTAAAAATTCAAAGTATCTTTAAAATATTGTGAGTTCCTATGAAATCAAAAGTAAGTTAAATACTTTCTCATTCCAAGAGAGAAGAAGCGAGGCACAGTTACAATCAGATCAAAGCAAAATCAAGTGTAACAGTGTAAATCATTCAGTGTCTAATGTTTGAGACTCACTCAAGATCTTCTGGACTCCAAAGACTTGGACAGCTCTGTTTCCATGACACCTTCAAAGCTGAGTCTCCACTACGACTTATGCTGAATCTTTATTAATAGCCTCTTAGCTTCTCTGCAGTGACTCCAACCCTACCACATAATGGCAAGTCTCAGCTGTTCCCCATGACCGTCCATGCCTTCAAAACTAGTACATATAAAAGACTCTTACACATTTACTAGGTTCTGCTTCCAATTTGATGTTCAACCTTGATCCCCACCTGGACCATAGCTTCTGTGTGCTGACTCTAAGAAAACACTTCCTGGAAGATTTCCTCACAATGATGCTTGTCTCTTATTAAACACAGTTGTTTAGCTCCAGCTAACCAGCATCAATTATCCCAGCAAAGTAAACTAAAAATTTCACGGTTCAGTGCTGCTGTTTTGTGAATCACAAAATTCTCCTCTGCTGTCCAGAAACCAAAGATTCTTAGTTGAAATATATCACATGAACATCCCAAATAGAAGTCTTAATTTCCCTCTGAAACTTCACAAGCCAAGCTTCCATTGTCTGTGTTTCTCTCAACACTCTTATCTTTCCACATAAGAGTCCATTAAGCTTTGTGCATGAATGGCTTTTTCATCCCGATTTCCCAAACATTTCCACACTTCCTATAACACAACACGATCAGTGTTGTCATAGCAATAGCTCATTCTCTGGTACCAATTTCTGACCAGTTTTCTTCTCTATTGCTGTGATAGAAACTGACCAAAAGCAGTTTGGGGAAGAAAAGGCTTATTTGGCTTTCAAGTTCAAATCATAGCTAATGACATCAATCAGAAAAGTCAGGAACTTCAAGAACTCAAACAGGAGTCAAGGCAGATCTCATGAAGGAAAGATATTAACTGTGTGACTTTCAGTTACGTTTTTTATACCTCCTAGGACCCCCTGCCCAGGGTGCCATTTTCCACAGTGGACTAAACCCTACAACATCAATCAACAACCAGGCTAATGCCACTCAGACTTGTCTTTGGGTTAATCTTCTAAAGGCATTTTCTCAACCAAAATTCTCTCATCCACAAAAATTAACCAGCAAACCATGATTGTAATAACTGAGGGATGATAACAGTATATTATAAGATGCTTACTTGTACAGGGAGTGGTTGAAGTCCTGAGTGAATGTGTATCATTGGCATGAACACAGCTATGTCTGAAGCCCAGTGCCTTGGACCCATAGGAATGACAAGGCTTTTCCTGGATCAGGCTCAAAAGAATGATAAAACTTTCCTCTGGTTAAGTACAGATGTTACAGACAGTCATCCATTGGTGAAAACCAATGTATGAAGAAACAGTTCTGTTCTTTACAGAGACCATCTACCTACCTAGATTAACTAACCCAACTCCTCCTAGCTTTGCTGCATATGACAAACCCACCTCTTTCTTCATCTGCATGCAATGAATCTACTTTCTCCTCCATGTAATACGATAAACGCACTGAGGTTCCAGGCTGCTGCATCTCCATCAGAGTCCACAGCCCACCCAATCTATCTGTGTGTCTGTCCCTTCTTCATTTCTTCATCTTACCAGCAGGTCAAGTTCAAAGCCATGGAGGTCATGGCATACTGGAGGAGATAGTTTCTTACTCAGCAATTCATAAAGAAATACAATATGTGAATAAATATCAGATGAAGGAAATAGTGCTGGAGGAGCTTCGAACTGATGGAAGTCAGATACTGGATAAAGGAGAAACTCAGGGAGGATGTTTTGGCTAGACTATTGGACTATGAAGAGTCCGCATCTTGAAATTTTATCTTACAATTTACATTTTCCACGCTTAGTCATTTGCTGGGATCCTGGCACACATGCAATGATGAATCCCAAGTGGGGGCAAGGAGAGTTCTACAGAGAGAGACATGGCCAGTGCATTTCCATACTAAAGAGAAGCAATCGAATACTGCAATGTTGGAAAGAAAACAGAAAATGTCTTTCTAAAAATCATATTCCTTGGGGATTGGAAGGGAACTTATCAGTAAAGTGCTTACCATGCAAGTGTGAAGATCTGTAATCAATCCCCGGAACCCATGTGAAATAGCCAGGTGTGTTAGTAAGGACTTTTATTCCCAGTGCTGGGGAGGTGAAGACAGGCAAATCCATGGAGTTTTGTCAGCCAGGCAAGCTCCAGACCAATGAGAGATCACACACACAGACACACACACACACACACACACACACACACACACACAAAGATGGCTGCTTGCTGCCTGCGAAACCATGCCTGAGGTCATTCACTTTGGCCTCCGTACGCATGTATATTTGCACACATATGTACAGACGCATGAGTACATACACACAAGCACAATCGCGCACATGCATGGATATGTTCACACATACCACACAAATCATATTGCTTAAGATTTGATGAAAAAATTATGTCTTGCTTGTTAATTCTGTTCTGGATCATGGTAACCACAATGGGCAGAAAAGCAGGAAGCCCTGAGTGAGGGGACACAAGACACAGAAGAGCAAGTTCTATCAACTTCTCTGTGTGACCTCACCAACACCTTGTCTTTTGGAATACCATTCTCAACTACGCAACTCTTACATTATTAAGTAGAGGTTAAAAGTTGATTGCTTTCTTACACAAAAGCACCCTTTCTTAAGAGAACATTCACTATTTAAGGACAAAAGAAATAAGAATAAAATAATTGTTAGGCTTATTTAGACAAATATTATATTGACCTCAAAATTTGTGACAAAACTGACATAATCCATGTACATGAGGGAGAAAAAAACATATCATCACCTTCTTAATTAATTTATAATATACTTATACTTTCTAACTAGAATTAAAGACTTTAATAATATAATTCACAATCAAATTAAGTTTTAGTCTCAATTATGCCAGACTGATTATAGAAGACTGAACAAGGAATTTCAAATTAGGTGGATTAGAGTTGAATTATGCCAGCCTGGGAGCAAACCTGCTGGCTGTATTTTCAGGTTATGGAATAAAGGACCTGGCCTTCACTGAAGAAGTAAATGAGGTACTTGGGTGCTGTGAACCTTGGAGAGGCTGTGTGCTATATAATGGGACTGCCCCCATGAGCTCAACTTCTGGATGTTTGTATAGGTAATAGGGCCTTAGACTAGCAAAGGACATGTGACAGCAGTTACTCATTAGAGTCAGTGTAAATATATTCCCTGTAATAGCAACAGGACCAGAGTGGTATGAAATAGCCTTTGCCTGTGGAAGTCTGTATCAATGGCTAATAGACAATCTTATTTTTAAAAGCAAGAGGTGTGGACAGCCAATGAATGGGTGTGTAACCTGACCTATGTAATGATAAAAATTTCTAAGCTGCTGAACAGATCAATGTCAGACATCAGATTAGAACATGATAACTTAATACTTAACTGGCAATAGCCAGTTCTCAGAGCCAGAGGCCATCAGCAATCAAGACAGTACAGCACAGAGACCAGAATACCCAGTACAAATTAGCCTGTGCCTCCAAAGGGACCTACAGGAGTTTTCTAAGGTAACACGGGAAAAAAATGCAAGCCATCTCCTTTGAGAGTTGGATGAAGTATAAGAATAGTACTCACACTAGCGAACACAGATTTCCATTAGTTATAATGAGAATGTAATCACCTCATGGTGCCTGTGGATCCACTCCTTTTGATTTTCCTAGTCAGAGTGAAATATAATCACAATAAATATGTCTAGCAATTAGCAGAAGCTTCACATTTGTCTTTAGAAATAGCTATTGGGGGAAAAGAATGGAGAGAAGTCCCTATTACAGTTCTCCAAAGCCAACACAGTAAATCAAAAGTTATGCCATATCCTCTTGGAATCACAGATACACTGCTTCCTTAGAGTCAACAGGCACAAGGACTGGTCCTGTTGTCTTCCCATTACAATAGTCTGGATAGTCTTGCAAAGAGAGAAAGAAAGGGGTAACTCATGATACGCCTCTGAAAAATGAAAGACAGGGACATTTGTGGAAGAGGCGCATGAACATACCTGTGACAAGAGAGAAATTCTGCACAAGACTCACTTCACATTCATGCTCCTCACATAGGAAGCAACAGAGGAGATCCTGACTACCTCCACGAGCAAACTAATTCATCGAATGCCCCTGAACTAGTAGTTTCTGCTTTTAACAAAACTCAACACCAACACAATGGATCTGTAAACAGAGTGGCCACAATGCAAGCCATGCACTGTCCCACCTACCACCTTGGCACAAGCCACAGTAGTGGGATCCATAGTTCCTGTCACTAAAATTCCCAGTGAAATTGTTACAAATTAACTTGCTGGGATCCTTTTATGCAACTCAAATAGAAATCATAAAAAGTCAGAGGTATGTTTTTCCAGCAATTAGTTCTTTGGCAAGTTTTGAAACTTATGGTTTCTAACAATCATAAGCAGCAACAGTAAACCGCAGGGAACAATAGAAGGTGGTGTCCTCTACTGTGACAGCCTTAGTGCAGACCTCCTCAGGACCAATAGTGACAGGTGTATACTAAGTTCCTCTATAAGCCTAGTACAATCTACAGTGTATTAGTAAATTTTCATTTGCTGTCGAAGCTTGTTGAAAGTGGACTCTCAGAGTGAGGAGGCCTCCCTTACCTCAGACTCAAGCATGTTTATTTAAAGTAACTTCCTAAACTTCCTCTCCTAGAACAAACTGGACCCCTATTCTGTAGCAAAGCAGAAGAAACAGCAAGCAGCTAAGGGTATTAAAAACACTGTATCCTTGAAACCACGTGTTCCCATTGTTTATCCTGTGCTGTAAAGATGCCTGCAGTGGGGTCAGGAAACTGGAAATCTCTCAACTGTGGGTTCTAGCTGATTGACTTTGTGGGGATTCCCCAATGGATGACTGCTGGATGCTCGGATCCCCCAATTTAATGGCACCACCATTTAATGGTTTGAGTGTGATTCCATCTCCATGGTCTCATGCATTTGAATACTTGTGACGCTGTTTGGGGAGGCTTCAGTGGTGTGGCCATGCTATTACCAATGGACTCTAACTCTCTGAAGCCATAAGCCTCAAATAAACTGTTTCTCCTACACGTTGCTTTTGCCATAGTGTCTTACCACAGCAACAGAAGTTTAACGAACACATCACCTTTGCTTGTTCTATCAGGCTACTGCTGTTGGAGGTGGTAAGTGCCAGGTTTGACGGGGTTTTACTATCTGCTGCTTCTGCCCGCCTGCTACTTGCTATTTGTTCTTTTACTTTTGCTTGCTACATGTTTAATAAACCCACTCAGTTAAAACCAATAGTATGACCATCAAAGATTATTCTCCAAAGCCTATTTTTAATGATTTTTTTTAAATGTTTTAACATCCCTTTTAGCCCACCACCTATTAGAGGTCATGGAAAAGAAAGGATATGTGGGAAATGGACCTGTTTAGAAAACGTTCTTTGGAGCAAATCCTATCTGTGTTGTCAGGAAATCAGTTTAGTTTACAGGAGTCAGCAGCGGCAGTTCGATTCACTCACAAACACTTTTTGGATACCAGCAGTCCAATTTGGTAGAATCAGGTTAGCAGCAGTGGCATGACCTAGCAGAGACAGCTAGGCCTCAGCCTCGGCACGAGTCAGCAGCAGAAGGGACCTGAAGGGTTGCCAGGGCGAACAGGAACACCAGGAAATTCTCAGCGGTGCCTCTCTCAGCAAATGGAAAATCATCAAGATAAGAGACCGACAAGCATTTAGCTATGCAAGCAACCCGCTGTCTGTTGAGTCCTTTGTCTGTTCTCTCCAAACATCATGTGTCCTCCACTGGTCTTATCTCAGCACATGTGCCTGTCTCAGCTGACGTCACTCTGACAATTAACCCCAAGTCCGCAGAAGTGGCAAGAAGCGTAGCACACCGCACACCACCAGAAGATTTTTGGTGCATTTTCTCTGTATGAAGTCCCGACAAATGCAGCTCAACCACACAATGTAAGGCAGATGAATACATGTGTGTTGTCAACGAATCCTTCATCACATGTTCTTTTGCGTGCTTGCTTTCTGCTGTGTCTGCTTCAGCGAAAAGTTCCTTCAGAAGTCTGCCTTAGCCTTTCACCTGTGTCCACTTCAGCTAAATGTTCCTTCACATGTTTGCCCCAACAAAACACCATCCAACACACTTTCCAAAGAACCCTTTAAGTTTTCACTTCAATACAGAATACATAGAAAGTCAGAATTCTACAGCCCTTGGCATTTATCTGCTGGTGTGACTGCTCCCTTTCCGTGGTGTGTAGGACCTTTGGTCCTTCAGTTCGCTGAGATTGCTTCTTTTGTTGCCATTGCCAGCACCAGTCCACTCTGAGTTGTGGCTGCACCATCACCACTCTTTCTCTGATGCCACTGTTCTGTGCCTAATGTCATTACTACAAACTGCTGCTGCCAAGGCCAGCAGCTACTCTTTCTTATAGCTCCACCTCCTCAGCGGCTCAGCCACTGCCTCCACTGACCCCACACCTGCCATTTCTTTCCTCAGGCTAGGCTCATCCTGCTCTATGAAAAATAAGCAAGAAAAGAACATTCGAGAGAAAACTAGGCAAATCTCTTCTTGTAAACTCTAAGGAATAAGGGAAGGAGAGTGTTTCCTGGCCAACTCACAAAGTAACATGAATAGCCCACTCAGGAAAGGCCTGCTTACACTAATCAGACATGAGCTTCATACAAATAGAGGATTGGGTTTACACCAATCATGATGTTGTCTCTTTTTCCCCAGTCACAACAGTGCTAGGAGAGAGTTCATGCCCTCTGACTTAGTGTAAATTGTTAGAGAAAAGTTTAAGCCCTTGGAAGAGCTGTGAATGAAACAGCGGCCTTGAGACCTGTGTTCCTATGATAAGCAGTTCCAGTTGTTGCCCCCCTTCCTTGAGGTACCTGTAGAGCATTCAAAGTGGCAAGTGCTGACCAAAAGGCAGCCCAGGCAGCTGCTTGACTGATAGTCCTTTCTTTAATCAAGACAACAATAAGTATGCCAGGGAAGAGTGTAACACTGTCAGAAAGTCAAATCACACCGTCCTCTGACGTGTTTCCTTACAGGAACAACAAACAGAAGGAACACTTACTATAACTATAGAACTTATTACTAATAATTAACTTGATTTTAACAATGCTTAACAATATTCAACACCTTATGAGTGCCATGGAGAGAGGCAGGTCTCCCTCATTTGCACCAAAAGTCAGAAACTGTGTTTATCTTTATTTGGCTCACTTTTTAGAAATTGAGAACAACTATAAACTCTAACACAAATAACAGAAGAATAACATACAAGACCTGAACATGTCTGTAATGTAACAAATGTTCTATGTAGCCATCTTTCCTGGCTTATTTGCTTTTGCTGTGATAAACACTTTGATCAAAAACAACCTTGGAAGGTAAGAGTTTATCAGATTTATATGTCCCAATCACGATCCATCACTGAAAGAAATCAAAGCAGGAACATATGTAGAAGTCACAAAGGAATGCTACACACTGGATTGCTCCATGGCTGGTTCAGCCATCTTTTGTATATAAGCCAGGATGACTTACCCAGGGAAGCACTGCCCACGGTGGGTTGGACACTCCTGTTAATTAGAAAATGCCCCCAAAGACTCACAAACCAATCTAATGCAGGCATTTTCTCAATGATGCTTCCTTTTCCCCCAGATGACTCTAGCTTGAATAAAGCTAACAGAATATTAACCAGCATGCAACCGATTCTCAAACACAAGTCCCCTAGCAACAGCATGGCAGACCCTTTCCAGCATAATCATAGCTTTTCTTTCTCCGGCAGGAGCTTTCTCTGACATCTTTGAAATACAAGCAGGTACAACACAGAAATAGGGGGAAATTGCCATCTCCTGAGATCTTATCTCATGAAAGATGACTGCTAGTGATTAGAGACTCCAGGGTCTCCAGCAGCCTGTGGAGGATTTTCTTCTACTCAGTCTCTCCACATCAATATGATGTCACCCCATCATCTTTGACCAACTCATCCTTCATTAACGTTTCTCCTCCCTATTGTTTACTGCAGTGTTTCCTGAGATCACCACTATTCTATTATTGTTATGGATTTAGGCTTTAAGTGTGTTTTTGTCTTGTTTTTCACAAGGAAGACCTGATAAGAGGATTTGGAAGCAGACTGTGAGAAGCAAGACAAAAACATACTTACAGCTTAAATCCATAACAATAATGCTGTGTATATTTAAGTGCAAATAAAATATATAACAGCAGTATAAATTTAAGTGGATTGACAAAATGTTTTATGACCTTCCAGTTATCCAAGAAAGAATACAATTACCAAGTAACTTTAGACTTTGATAAGACACAAATTTTTTTTTGTCTTTTAAAGGGCTGTAAAAATTTAATTTCTACATGTTTTCATTTGGTTTGGGGTGGCAAAATAAATTGATCTCATAGAAGACAGTGAAATAGTAGTCATAAGAGGAGAGAAAAGGAATAAGACATTGGCGCACATAAATGTTAAACATCGTGTAATAAAATGCAGAAAGGAGAAATGAGTTCTGTTCTTTTAAAGTACAAAAGAATAACTACAGTCAACAGCTATTTATGACATATAGGTAAAAGAAACTTATGAAGACTCACAACACACAGAAATGACAAATGAGAGACGGACTTGATTCTTCTGACACAGTATAGAATGTATCAAGTTATCACACTGTACTTAATAAATACATATTCATACTGTGCTAACTACAATTTTTCCAAAAAAGATGTGCATTTTCTAAACTAAAATATAAACTATAATCAAATAAGGACAAGAATATAAAAGGGACACAAGAAAGTGAAAAGACTGCTTGTTCCTGGATTATTTGCATCTATTGTATTGCTAGTTCCTCAACCTAGAGCTGACCTTAATACTTGCATGTAATTAAAATGGTATAAAAGCAAAAAGGAGGAGGGGGGATGGGATAAGAGATTTCTGGGGGCGACGGGAGATGGGGAGAGGATATAACATTTGCAATGTAAATAAATAAAATATCCAATAAAAAAAGAAAAGCGAAAAGACTTTAAAGTTTTCTTAAAACTTAAAATATAAACTTAAATATATAAGCAATAACTTTCAAAGACGCTGACCTTAAAACAATTAAATGACAGAAACAGACTAGGGAAGGAAGATATATAGATTTGCTTGATACAAAACATACTGTCTTTGCCTGGTTTCCCCAAAAGGCAGAGCTGAATCAGAAACATATGCCCAGTTCCAGTGAGCAGGAGCGGAGAGCAAGGGGTGTGATTCAGAGGAGGAGAAACCATAAAGATGCACTAAGAAGACACTGTCATTGTCTTAGAGAGGGAGATTAGTGCTTTAGAAAACCACAGGTGTAAAATTTGATAAACTGGTTTATATTAAAACTAAGTCTGAAAATGTGTTTATTAAAATACAGCCTTAAAAACTAAAAGAGAAGAGCATGAAATATTTTAATTTAATTTAATTTTAATATTTTAAACATGCATGTGATTGTAAAAAAAAAAAGCTTTATTATATATACAAACATGCATGTATGGAACTCTTTGATATTAATGAGGAATAAACAAAAGACAGCAAACATAACTTGAAGGACTGAAGAAGTGCTTTTGAAGATAACAAATGGTCAATAACCAATATATGTGATCATCAAAATTAAACTAAAATACAATGGATTACTAGTACTCAGCATTCATGTATCTCAAACGTATGTTCCTGACAGCTCTGTGGCTTGGCACACATACAGATCAAAAGGAGTTCTTTTCTTGAAAGCATACATTTGTCTGCAACATTGCCTACTACATTTGGGAATCTGTATTCTTCATCCCTACTCAAAAGAAGCATATACATATATGACCCAAAATACATAGACAAGAATCATGCCAGAACTGTGTTCACAAGTTATGGAATAAACAACCAAATTATATGATGTGTTCCTGTGATGGCTTGACACAAGCTAGAGTCATCTGAAGGGAGGGGACATCAATTGAGAAAATGTCTCCATAAGATCAGCTATAGGGGATTTTTGTTAATTAGTGATTGATGGGGGTAGGACTCAACCTATTGTGGGTGGTACAACCTATTGTGGGCTTGTGGTCCTAGATTCAATAAGGAAGCAGGCTGACCAGGAAGGAGGTAAGCAGCATCCCTCCATGGCCTGTGCATGAGGTCCTGCCTCTAGGTTCCTGCCCTGTTGAGCCCCTATCCTGATTTCCTTCAATTATGGACAGGAATGTGGAAGCTTCAGCCAAATCAGCCGCTCCCTCCTCAGCTTACTTTGGGTTATGGTGTTTCATAATAGCAAAATTACCCTAAGACAGTTTCTCAATAAAATAATGTGGTTACTACATTCAATAATCTACAAAATTTCCAAAAGAAGGTAAATTAGTTATTATATTACTTAGAGAAACATTGTATCGTACTGCACAAAGAAAAGCAGAGACAAAATTTCCATTAAAGAAATGATATGAGTTCTCTTTTGGGAAGAGACTCTAATTAGTGAATGGAGGACCTATTTGTGAGTCATTAGCAATGTTCTACTCCTCTTCTGAATCAATGATTACACAATCTAATTAGCTAAGCTATGCATTTTTTAAACAAAATTGAAAAGTTTAAGGAAAGCAGGTATGCAAAACAGTTCATAATAAAACACCCTTGAAGGAATTATACCATTTCCTTAATTGACCTTGGCTTTGTAGTCAAACACTCACATTTCAGGGCTAAGTCACCAGTGTGTGAGCCATTTAGTTAGAGTGATGTCTACTTTGCTGCTGTAGATGTAAATGCAACTTCCAAGGATCTATAAATTTTGCTCGAGTCTTTGGTCCCAACTCTTATTCCACCCATTGTCACTGTACCATCAAGTATAATCTGGAGCCTAATAAACACTTCCATTTTCTCTATCTTCATTGCTTAATTTCCAACAGTATCTTCTTAGAAGACAATAGCTCGTGAGCCGTGTAGCTATTGTGTTGTAATTGCTACAAGGCATGTCTTGAAGCTCCTTTTCAGTATTCCCTAATGGTCTCAAAGTGGTGATGATCGCTTGCATGACCATAACACTGTCCATATACCATTTTCTTAAAAGTCATGATATCCAACCGCTCCGAGTCCAATTATTCTTTTAGGAGTTTTTGTATTTTTCGTACTCAATCTCTCTGTAGAGACAATACTTTTTTTCCATGTTGAGTCTCCAAGGAACAAATCAAATTATTCTTTTCTTGTGTATAAACTCTAACAGTTTTTCTATGGAACAAAGAACAAATGTCATAGGCATGTGTTCAAGGACCTCCACAATCCAGCTTCATTTTTCAAACACGGTGAGACTCTCTCAGAACTCATCCTCTTCCAGCTGAGAAGCAATGCTCTTCTCCTCCATATTTGACTTGCTTTCATAAGCTTACGTTCAAATTAACCAGTATGTCTGCAATGCACGTAACAAAACAAGCATCTAAAACATAAATTAAGTCAAACCTCATTTAAAAATTCAGATTTAAAAAAATGTATAATAGTGGCTAATTTAAAAGAAGAGTATTTTCTGAAAAGAAGTCTAATTTTAATCCAAGAAAACAGAAGACAATCCTTAGAGTTTATTCACAACTATAACAAAAAGAGGTTGTTATTAATGATTTAAAGGATGTTTGTCAACAAGTTTTGATGAACATCAGTAAAGAAGTACAGCAAAAGTGCCTACCATACGAGCCACATTCAAACCCATGTCAACGATATTACCAATGGAATACAAACAAGAAAAGGAGTGAAGATGTGTAACCTCTTGCAAAGGACAACTTAGCTTTCCCAGTACAGTCACTGGGCATACAAACCACAGGTAAGGATAGGTCCTATACTCAGCAGTACATGGTCAACTCAAAATAAACTAAAGGGTGTTGATGTTGTTTTTAGATTTTATTGTTTCATGTTGCTTTGTTTGGGTATTTTTTTACCTTACTGAACTTTTGCTTTTATAGCATGGTTTCTGGTTTTTGTGATTGTATTCAGTGTGTGTGTGTGTGTGTGCATGAGAGTGCACATGTGTATGTGTTTTTCTTCTCATGCTTCTTATTCTGCTATTTATTTTATTTTACTCATGCTACTTATTGTTTACTTGCTTGGTTTTTTTCTAAAGAGAGACAATATAAGGTATGGACTTGGACAGTAGGGAGAGGGGGAAGATCTGGGAGGAGATGAGGAAGGATAAACTGTAATCAGAATATAATGTATGGAAAAATATTTTTAATAAAAAATAAGTTCTGGGCTGGAGAGGTGGCTCAGTGGTTAAGAGCAACAACTACTCTTCCAAAGGTCTTGAGTTCAATTCCCAGCAACCACAGGGTTTCTCACAACCATCTGTAATGGGGTTTGGTGCCCTCTTCTGGTGTGTCTGAAGAGAGCAATGGTGTACTTATATACATAAAATAAGTAAATAAAAAGCTTATATTTAAAAAAATAAGTTTTTTGTTTTATTCTTATTCTGTTTTGTTGTTGTTAATTTGCAAGTTTGTTTTCTAAAAAGAGACAAAAAGAAGGCATGGATTTGACTGAGTGGAGAACTGGAGACAATCTGAGAAGAGATTGGAGGAGAACAAACCATAATTAGAATATACTGTATGAAAAAATTATTTTCAATAAGAAAAGAATGGAGTCAGATAGTAAAAACCAAAAGACAAGCTTTCTTTGTTTATATATATTTGCCTCTCAAAGATTAGAATCAACTGAAAAGTCAAAATTAACTAGCGAAGTTGTCATGCGGCTAGACAGAAAATCAATATATAAATGTATTAACATTTTGGTGGGTCAACTTTAAAATGCAGTGAAAATATTTATAAAAGTAGCTAAAACTTAAAATTATCTAAGAAAACTATTTTTTAAAGCTGTATAATAATTGTGTGGAAAAAGTAACATTTTACACAAATCTATAAAATTTTCAGAGAAATTTCAAGTATGTAACACATCATGCTCTGGAAGACACTCTATAACTTTAAAAATGATACAAAAAGCAGAAGCAACAACAGTCAATGGAACTATTTCCAACCAAGATGAGTATCTGAGGCAATGCAAAGAGAAGAAAAAGTTCTGCAAACTGAGCAAAGATTAATTGATATGGAACTCAAGAGACTCCATAATGAAAAATAAACGATCCAACCTAAAATAGGAAAGGGTGCCAACTAGACATTCCTTAAAGAAAAAATGATAATAATGGCCATAACTATGTTAAAAGGAAAAGGGAAAGCAGTCAGCATCAGTATCTGTCATGGAAATACATGTTTAAACCACAATGAGACATCAGCTTAACCCAGTTAGAACGGTTATCACAAATGGTTATGGAAAAGAAAAGAATGTTGGTAAATAGTGACATAAAAAGAGAGAACCTTGCAGACTGTTGGTGAGGATGTCTTTGTATGCCCATGTTCGCTGCTGTATGATTCACAATGGCTAAGCTATGAAATAAACCTTGGTACTTCCAGATAGAAAAACATATAGATAAACTATAGTGGAAATTTCCAACTGAACACCATTACATCATAAAAAACAAAACCCTGCCTTTTTAATATAGTACAAGAAAGTAAAGGGCACTGAGCTGAGTGAAATAAATCAGGTAGATACAGTACATTCCCTCTCAAATGTAGAATAAAGAATTCTACATAAATCAAAGGGCTTCAACAAAATTAGGGTAAATGTAGAACACCTTTCTATACTCTTGGAGGAAGGAAAGAAAGTTTGTTCTAAAGGAGAAATGGTCATAAGAGAAAAAATAACTTGGCTGTAAAAATAATCTGTTTCCTAACTTAAAAGACCAATAAGTAAAGCTGATGGGTAAAAAACTGACTATTAGACTGAGCCTGGGGACCCCTATGGAAGAGTTAGGGAAGGACTGAAGGAGATGAATGGGATTGCAAACCCATAGGAGAAACAACAGTATCAATTAATCGGACCCCTCAGAGCTCCCAGGGACTGAGCCACCAACCAAAGAGCATGTGCAGGCTGATCTTTGGCTCCCGCTACATATGTAGCAGAGGATTGCCTTGTCTGGCCTCAGTGGGAGGGAATGCGCTCAGTCCTGTGGAGGCTTGATGTCCCAGAAAAGGAAGATGCTAGAGCGGTGAGGTGGGGATGGGAGGGTAGGTGGAGAGCACCCTAATAGAGGCGAAGGGGTGCGTGATCGGGTGGGGGGCTCATGGCGTGGATACCAGGAAGGGGGACAACATTTGAAATGTAAACAAATAAAATAACAAAAAAAAGTCGTTTCAAGATAGATGCAATGATATGTTTGTTCACTGGTTTTTAAAGCTGCACAAAGGCAGCAAACTGACTAATGTTGAAGTAGGCAAATTGAGTTTCCAAAATAAAATGCGCATCACTAAAGCAGAATGCTATCTTTGTGTCTTCCAATAGCAAATGACTTTGTCCCAAATAATCATTCCAACATGTTTAAAATATCAACAAGATAATAATTTTACTGTATCTGTTCTTTGAGAAAACTGAAACTAATAAAGTTTGGTACTTTTCAGGATATGGTTTTAATTTTAAACATAAAATATATAAGTGTTAAAATTTTAAATGAACAAATCTATACTAAACCTTTTCTTTAAATATTTTCTTAGTAAAACTGGGATTCATTATATGTCAAGACCCACAAACAGTTACATAAACAAAGGTGGTTTTAATTAATAAAAAGTTTCTATGACAAATTCAGGAAACAAAATTTAAGACTAGGACCTTGGGTACAAGGAGCCACTCTGCATGTGAGCTTTCTTCAGAGCAGACAGACTCAATAAGGTTGTCTTTGAGAAACCTGGTATCCGTTGAGGTGGTGGGTTAAAGTGACACAAACTAAAACAGTTACCCTATAATATGTTCCTTCAAAAACAATATGTCTTAAATTCTTATCTGATTTCAAAATAAATTATAGCAGTTTTCCCAAATATAAAAATTTTAGGAGAGGTTCATGAAAATTTTGATCAAAAGAACTGATCCTAGTACTTGGAGGGGGGGGTTACAGCTGTAAGCACAAATCACATTATTTTACTATGCCAAACCTTAATGAAATCATTTAAGTCATGAAAGGAAAAAACAGGGGCTGTAACATTTATTTTCTTGGAAATTATTATTCTGGTCACTAAAGTACTATAATTCGTAAAAGGATATTTATTGAAAAGGCCAACAATGAAATACATGGTCCTCTGTAGTTCTTGACTGCCTCTCTTTTCTACCCTATAAAATTTTAAACACAATTACATTCTTTTCCAAAGTTGGAATGTTTTTAGGCAATCTCATAAACAAACTTGCTAGCTTGCACTGGCTATTTCTAAGTTAACTTTTACAAGAGAAATGTATAAGTACCTTGTCTTAGATCATGCAGGCTACTCTAGGCTGTACTATAAACCAGGGGCTTATAGATCACAGACGTATACTTCTTACAATTATAGAAGTGAGAAAGTCCAAGGTCAAGGCATTTGAGGATGGATGTAAGGTAAGGTAATGGATCTGGTAAGGGTCCTCTGACTACATGAGCAATGACTTCTCACTGTATATTTACTTAGTCAAAGAGGCTAGTCTCTAATCCATGGGCACTAACCCCATTCATGAAGACTCTGTGTAAATGTAACTTTTATTCTCCAAATGTAATTGTTCTGTGGGAGGCTTACTGCTGAATAAGTTCACCCTTTCTAGTTCTTTCTGAACTCTAGCTGGCTGGTTCAACTCAGCTGTTCTAGCTCAAACTCCTCTCCAAGCTGACTGAATCAATCTGGCTTCTCTCAGCTTCTCACTGAGTTGCTCTGCTTGGAAAATCTACCTCCAAATCTACCTTGGAAAATTCCATAAACTGAACTTAAATGACTGCATGAACTGAATGGAACTGAACAGAGCAGCAATTGAACTGCACTCACTGCCTGTTCTTCTCTCTCTCTCTCTCTCTCTCTCTCTCTCTCTCTCTCTCTCTCTCTCTC
>JANHMN010000001.1:25759492-25811992 GCA_030674055.1 Rhabdomys pumilio
CAGCACAATAAGACAGCTTTTATTTTGTTTTAGTCAGTGCTAAGGGTTAAACCCAGGGCTTTGCACATGCCAGACAAATCCTTGACCACTGAGCTATATCCCCAGCCCTTCATGTAACGTTTTCTGAATGTGTTCATGATGCAGAGAGGTTCATACGCCAACCAGAAATTACAACAGACCTTAATGTATGAGACCGAATCACTGAAAGGTGACTGTCACAGGAATATCCCAAAAGAAAAAGTGTGCATTGATTTGCTTTATTTATTTTAACTTGTTATTTGTTGGTTTGTTTTGAAGTATGCAAATACCCAGTTGTGTGGGGTAGGTGGGTAAACATGATGATGACTGTTTCTGACCTATTGCTGGGAGGTGCTTGTGAGTTGTAGCAAATTCATGTCTCATAGGAGAAGGGCATCCCCTCCTCAGTCATCCCCCCCTCCCTTCCCCTTCCCTCCCCCGCCCCAACACACAGCTCAGCACTTGTTATGGACCAGAGTGCTGCTTGCAATTTCCATTTGTAATGTGACCTCAGGAAAGACAGCCACCATGTGTGATACACGGGGCTCAGGCTTGGTTCACAAGCCTGCTCAACACCTGTAGCTCTACCTTGTGCCCTGCCTTAGATCTCCAATGTGAAGACAAGCCTGTACAAAGTTCCAGGAACTCAACATAATCTGATGGCAGACTCGGGCCTCTTCTGTGTCAAATGTCAGTTACCATTCACCTGGGGCAATCATGGGCTATGTATATCAAATTGGACAACAAATGATCTTGATGGTCAGATACTAGGTTCTGAAGATGATTCTTTTTCAAACTATAGTATCTATCAACTGTTTTGTTGTGCTAAAAAATAGAATGCAATCTAAAACTACAAAACCAATCTGTTGTCAATAAATATAAATCAGCTTGATGGTATATTCAAAACCAGCATGAGTGAATCACACATTCAGAGAAACTTGTCTTTGGAGAATAACTCTAGGTCTTCACTGTTCATGTTTTTAAAATATTCCTTTAATGAGGTGTCTATGAGAAGGCCATCACGTGTTACATTTTCAAAGAATCAGAAAAAAAATGGACTTCAAAATTAGTTTCTGGGGCTAGAGAGATGGTTCAGTGGTTAAGAGCACTGACTGCTCTTCCAGAGGACCTAAGTTCAACTCCCAGCAACCACATGGTGGCTTACAACCATCTGTAATGGGATCCAATGCCCTCTTCTCGTATGTCTGAAGAGAGTGACAGTGTGCCCATATACATAAAAAAATAAATAAATCTTAAAAAAAAAAAACCTTAGTTTCTGATTTTGTAGTTTCTGATGATCTTAGAGCTAAGTGGGAGAAAGCTGGGGGTCACAGGGAACATTCAAAGAGCCAAGTGGGCTCTCCAAGTGCACTGCTAATGTGAAGATAGAGTGTCCTCCTCAGGGTGTGCCTCCCTCATGGCCTGAATGTCAATGTCACCTTAACTCCTCTGCCACTCCTCCATGGTCACACTGATAGGCCTTCACACATCATGTCTCCCTGCTGTGCTTAGCATCTGTGTGGTCACAGAAGGAATCCTTGTTATGAGGGTATCTGTGGTTCCTCTTGTCTTCAGCTTAGTCCAGCTCTTCTGTATCTGCGGGCAATTTCCCACATCTCTACTCAGCTAACCTGATGAAATGTTTGACAGCAGTTGCAGCAAAGGAGGAGCTTTTCCTTGTGCTCCCCACAAATGTAGCGATGTGTGGGTAAATCATGGTGGAAATGGGGGGGTGGGGGGGACTTTCCACAGCGGGTCCCCATAACTCAAGAAAGTCCCGAGTTTCAAGAGTTTTATTGCCGTGGTGTGTGATAGATGGTTGAAGTGCATCCCCCACCCCACCCCCACCCCCGTTAAGCCAGAGTGGGTCTGGCTTAAATAGGGAGAGGGAAGAAGGGAGGATCTGGGAGGGAGTAACTTAATTAGCTACGCCCTCTGGCCTTTAGATAACTCATTAATATGAAATCTCTCAAGGCTGAAGCCTGTAGCCACGCCCTCTACCTGTGTCCTACATGACTGAAATGTGCAGGTTAAATGGAGATTAGACCACGTGTCAGGACCCTGGGTACTGGGGGGCGTGGCCGAACACCTACGGTTTCTCCCTTGGAGTCTCGGGTTCCGGGCCCCTGCCCACCCAAGAACCAAGATGCCCTTCCACGGCCCAACAGCAATGGTTTCATTTCATCCTTTAGAGCAGACAAGATAATCCTGTCCTGTAAAATCTCCTTTTTCTGGAAGCTCTTTACCCACACTCTGATAACATAAAGTACCATCCAGATAGGCATATCATTCTGTCGAGTGGAAAGACCCACCATGAGAGACACCATGTTAACTGTGTCTCTTGTCAATTGTTCTCCAAGCGCTAAGAATAGGGATTCTCAGGAGAATGACTCTTGGGTCAGATAAATCAGAAAAATACAACATACTCTTTTTCTCTTTCAGGCACAAAGCGCATTAAAGCTTTAAAGATGCTGCAAAGCCCTCTATTAAAAAAATAAATAAATAAAGGAAAGAAAGAAAAAGAAAACCTACTTAATTTTATGTAATATAATGTTTCCGAAATTCGTCCGAAGAAAGAGCCCACAAAGCATAGTTAGTAAAATGATGATCTAAGACAATTAAATTAAGAGTGTTTGTAGAAGTCTCACTGAAATTTCTTCCCCTAATCTTTTGTAACCAAATTTCCGTGGCATTGTCCTGGCTTGTCTGTGGTTATGGAAGCAATATAACAGGGGCAGCTAAACAAGCTGAGAATACGCAGCCCTGAACTGGACTCCAGGTTCTGTTCCACCTTTCTCTGTTCCCATTCTCTCTGTAGTTATCCATAACCAGAGGGTGCCTGGGCGCCATGGTTGGTAAGTATTCCAAAAATATGTGCTTCGTGTGAGGAATGAATCAAAACAGACAAGCCTGCGATTGTAACTGTTTAATGTTTTTGTATTTTTAAAGATAAAGAATTTTAAAGAAAATAGACCTCAGAGGTAATCTATGCCTTCAGAAAGCAAAAATTTTGGTATCCATACTGTTTCTCTCTCAGAATGATGCGATTAGATGATTCTTCAAAGTAGGCTCCCAGGTAAGATGGCAAACTGGAAGCAGTGAGGAAACAGCTGGCTGATTATAGTTTGGGAGATGAAAAGAACACAAATGTTTTTTCACTCCATCAGCTACTTCTCCAGTCCCAGGACCTCCTGACCAACATTAACATCTTCCACCATCAGACCCCTGAACTTCCTCTGCCATCTGATGGGACTGGCTAGCCAGTGCTATCATGGTTCCAAAGGGAATTTCATAGTAGGGCCACCATAAGTGTGCAAATGAGAAAGGCGGTGTGACGTGGATCAAGTAAAAGCACTTTAGACACCCCACAGTTCTCTGTGGCTCCCCCACACTGTGGGGCCTCAGCAACCTCCACGGGACAGTTTGCTTGAGCTGTTCACAGCCCACAGGACAGTCAACAAACAAACAAACAAACCCACATGCAAGGGGTCTGGGAGCAGGAGAAAGATAACAGTAAAAATCAAGACCAGGGAAACCAAAATCAGGACCAAAGAGACCAAACACTGACCTGGTTTACAATATCTGGGCACATATCCTTACCTCTCTTTAAAGGTCTAATGCTAACCAAAATTCCCACATATCTACCCACTTTTTCTTCTGTCTCAATTATTCTAATTCCTATGAATGTCTCTCCTCTACTTCCCTCTATAACTCAACATTTCTCACTAGATTCATAGTGATCACTTATCCTTTCCTTCTCTTTCTTTCATACTAATGCATTAGCACAGGTAGTACCAATGGAGGCCTTTACTCCCTAAACTAACCTGTACTGAGCAAGTGTCTGTTTCAAGTTACTGACTGTTCTGTTTAGTCAGACTGGGTTAACTACTAGGTAGTGACTGCTGCTGGGAAAGCTCACCCCACAGAGACAGACTGGAGTCAGCTTGTAGACTGGGATACCAGTCTACCAGATGAAAATGTCACCACAACTGTTCTACAACCCAGTCTCTGTTTAACACTATAAACACATCCACTGAAAGAAGACATGCATCCTGAATTAAAAGAAGAAAATAATACCAAAAATCTTAAGCAGTGATATAATCTTAAGCAATGATATAACCCAGATCCCAGAGCAAAAACACAAGGAACATGAAAACGATAAAATGTGTCTCCTCCAAAAATTACAAACGCTATATTAATTACCATGGACTAAAATAACTTACCCAAAATTCTAGATTGAGAACTCAAAAGAACAATTATAAATATGTTCCTCCCAAAAATAAAGAAAACAATTCAAAGAAGATTTGATATTTTCCAAGAGAATACAAACAGCTGAGTGAAATGAGGAAGTCAGACCATGATATGAAAATGATATAATAAAGAGATAGAAATGCTGAAGAAACCCTGAATAAAAATGATGGTGGAAAATGAAAAACAAAGTAGAGCAAATAAAGAGTGGAAATAAATACTCCCCAATAGAACAGATACTATGGGAGATAGAAACAGTCTATGAAGGATAAACTAGAAGAATTGATCATTAATGAAAGTCAATTATAAACATCTAAAAATATATGAATATAACATATAAGAACTCTGGTACTCCGCAAAAAGGCAAAGCCTGTGTAGTATAAGCACACAAGAGGGAGAAGAAGGAGCTGGAGAGATTGCTCAGTGGCTAAAAATATTTGTTCTTTCCAAAGACCAGGGTTCTATTCCCAGCACCTGCAAGGTGATTCCCAACCATTGGTAACTCCAGTTCCAGGGGATCCCATTCCCTCTTCTGACTTCCAGGGACATCAAGCGCACAGCACACATGGGGGTGTACATACATACATGCCGGCAAAACTCTCACAAATAAAACAAAATTAATAAATGCAATTGTAAAAATAAAAAAGAAGACAAAGAATTTCATACAAAATGATATAGAAAATACTCTTAGTAAAAATCACAGAAATCCCGAGACTCAGGGAGCATCATGGAAGACAGAGCAGAACTATTGTAAGAGCCAGAGGCAAGGGAAGATCCATAGAAAAAGTGTCTTCTGGGTGTGACAGGACCACTAAACCCATGAATTCCCAGTGGCTGTGATTAATCTGAATAAGACCTCCATAAGATCAAGGCAGTTAATATTCTAGCAGAGTGGGAAGAATTTATGAGCCTCACTCTTAACTGAGTAGTTGTGGAAAGTTAATGGCTTACAGGGGAGGGAAAGTTTTCTTCAAAAATATAGCTCTTGGTGAATCAATCATACCACAGCCAGTGTTCCATCTCACACACAGAATTATATATACAGATGTTAGAATTTAGATTTCCCTTCCAGTCTAGGCGCTAGCACTGAGCGGATCCCGAGTAGCAGCTCTGCCCCCAATCTCACAGAACCCAGAGGAAGCGGGCCTCCCAGGAGCTCCAACCCAGGCAGTATCTTAGGTAAGGAGACAGCAACACTGGCCCCAAACAGGGAGTAACTGGGACCTACTAGGACCCAGGAAGACAGTCCTGGCCCAGAGCACTGATTCCTTCCTGTCTGCCCCTGAGCACTGAGCAGATCTTGGACCCCAGCTCTAACTCCATTAGTAACACCCACCCCACACAGTTCTGATACAACCAAAATAATAGGAAATACAGGCTCCAGTCAGAGACAGGGCAGGTAGCATTAAGGAGATCCAGATGGAGAAAGGCAAGCACAAGAACATAAGCATCAGCAACCCAGGGTACTTGGCATCATTAGAACCTAGTTCTCCTACACAAGAAAGTCCTGAATTCCCCATATCACTAGGAAAGCAAGATTCAGATTTAAAATCACTTCTAATGATGATGATAGAGGACTTTAAGAAGGACATAAATAACACTCTCAAAGAATTTGAGGAGAACACAGGTAAACAAGTAGAAGCCCTTAAAGAGGAAACACAAAAATTCCTTAAAGAATTTCAAGAGAATACAACTAAACAGGTGAAGGAATTGAACAACATCATCCAGGACATAAAAATGGAAGTAGAAACAATAAAAAAAAAAAAAAATCTGAAAGGGAAACTACCCTGGAGATAGAAAACCTAGGGAAGAAATCAGGAGTCATAGATGCAAGCATCACCAACATAATACAAAAGATAGAAGAGAGAATCTCAGGTGTAGAAGATACCATAGAAAATACTGACTCAACTGTCAAAGAAAATGCAAACTGCAAAAAGTTCTTAACACAAAACATCCAGGAAATTTAGAACACAATGAAAAAACCAAACCTAAGGATAATAGGTATAGATAAGAGTGAAGATTCCCAACTTAAAGGGCCAATAAATATAATCTACAAAATTATAGAAGAAAACTTCCCTAATCTAAAGAATGAGATGCCCATAAACATACAAGAAGCCTGTAGAACGCCAAATAGACTAGACCAGAAAAGAAATATCTCCCATCACATAATAATCCAAACACCAAGTACACAAAACTAAGAATATTAAATGCAGTAAGGGAAAAAGGCCAAGTAACATATAAAGGCAGACCTATCCGAATTATACCAGACTTCTCACTAGGCACTATAAAAGCTAGAAGATGCTGGACAGATGTCATACAGACCCTAAGAGAACACAAATGCCAGGCCAGGCTACTATACCCAGCAAAACTCTCAATTACCATAGATGGAGAAACCAAGATATTCCACAACAAAACCAAATGTATACAATATTTTTCCACAAACCCAGCATTACAAAGGATAATAGCAGGAAAATGCCAATACACAGAAGGAAATTATACCCTAGAAAAGGCAAGAAAGTAATCCTCTTCCAACAAATCCAAAAGAAGATAGCCATACAAAAATAATTTGACCTCTAATAACAAAAATAACAGGAAGCAACAATCACTGTTCCCTAATATCTCTTAACATCAATGGACTCAATTCCCCCAATTAAAAGCCAGGCTAATTGACTTGATACATAAACAGGACCCAGCATTTTGCTGCAAACGGGAAATGCACCTCAGTGACAAAGACAGACTCTACCTTAGAGTAAAAGACTGAAAAACAATTTTTCAAACAAATGGTCCTAAGAAGCTGGATTAGCCATTCTAAAATCCCCAGCCCGAGAACACAAAGGAAGGGGACTCATGGTTCCACCTGTATAAGTAGTTGAGAATGGCCTTACCACTCAGGCATCAGTGGAAGTGGACAGCCTTGGTGCCTGAAAGTTTGTATTCCCTAGTTTTGGGGAATTTCAAGAGCAAGGAGGAGGAAATGGGAGGATGGTGGAAGCACACCCTCGTAGAAACTCCCAGAATTATATGGATTAGACATGACAGAGGCAGACTGCCAGAAAACTAGATTCCAGAATTCAAACAAAAAATTATCTTGATACTAAAATTTGTTTTGAGAACTGTATATTGCACAATATACAGCCTCAGTGTACCTACTCATCAAGCAAGCTGAGCAGACCTGCTCAAACCTCTGATGTCCTGAAATTCTAGCTGGATGCAGTAAAGACACAGCATCAGAGGCTTATCAATTTACTCTTCCCCCTCCCCCTCTTCTAATATCTCAATGCCCATAATCAGCTTGAAGAAGTTACTGAAGAGTCAGCACCCCTATTCCCTGAGCTTGTAGACTGAGGTGGTCAATATAGGGCTGTCTTTCTAGGGAAAAGTAATGGTTTTGTTGGAACAGGGAGGATTAGCTAGGCTTTATTGCGTAACCATAACCTATTGGTAGAAATAAGTATAATTGTTATTAAGATGAAGTTATAATTTCTTAAATGGTACAAAATTTACTTTGATTTCAAATTTAAGGTTTTCATTGGTATGAGCTTCTTATTGATATAAAAGTGAGATTAATATTGTTACTCTCATAGTCATTGTGCCTATATAACACATTTAGGAGTACAAGGCTTAGATCCAGTCCTTCTTTAACTCTTCTAACTGATTTGAGATGGTTAGCCTGTGAGTTAAGGGACTATAGCAAATTCATGGCTCTGAGTTTATTTTAAGGTGTTTTCTATATTTTATTTAGAAATAGCTGAAAGGAGTCAACAGACAACAATTCACATTGCCTTACATGGATAGTTGTAAGACTATCAAACGTCAGAAGTCCACAGAATTGATGTTACAGACATTTCTGTATTCATGTTCATTTTGATTAGAGACCTGTCTGCTCCTGACAGCTTCCTGTCTTGGATTCTAAGAAGAAATTACGCTTCTTTGGAGTTACTCCAGTTGTGGTGAGACAGCCACTAGGCAAGAATTGCCTCTTTTCATCTACAGACAAATCACTGTCCAGAAAAGGACACACTTGTGGAATAGTCAACTGATTATATCTGCCAAGACAGAGTAATCAGCCCTTAATAATTCTGCATCACTAGGTCTGTCAGGTGATCTTGGGTCAGAAGGCTGAAGATCGGATGCTCCAACGTTTTGTAGTATAGGAACTGTCCAGGTGTTCAGCAGTCTCTATAAATTACCTAAGTTTTAGAAGCTATGCTTTGTGCTTCCCATAATTTCAGTTAACTCAGTCATTCTGGATTTCTGATGGCCATAGCCATCTCATAGCCAATCCTGGCTATTTACTTTGAGAAAATTGAGAGGATGGTTTTCAGCTGACATTCATTTAAAGCCAAGTATAAAAGTCAGGTTCAGAACTAAGTCTTTTAATTAGAAAGGATGATAGAGGTTCTGGTTAGTCAAAAAAATTATGGACTGGGTATTAGGTCTATCTTGTACCTTACTGACCCAAATTGGTATAGTTATGCTCTAATTATATTTTAAGAGAAAAGTTTTACTTTAACAGGAAGAGTGATATGTAGGAGGAGCTGAGGTGGGAGGAGTAAGGAGAGGAAGAGGAGGAGTAAGGAGAGGAGGAGGAGATGGAAAGGAGGAGCTAGGTGACAAGAGTAGGGATAACATGGAGGTGGATGTTCACATGTCTCCACCAGTCAAAGATAGTTGATATATCTAGGTTGGGTATTGGGCTACATTTCTGATTGTATGGGCATCTTGTTATTGAGCATTACCACACTTATAAAACCTTTGATTAACATTTAAAAAATTGTATAAAAGCAAAAAGGAGAAGGGGGAATGGGAAAGGGGTTTTCTAGGGAGTGGAAATGGGGAAAGGGAATGGCATCTGAAATGCAAATAAAATATCCTACAAAAAATTTTTAAAAAGAATTTATAATTCATGGGTTATTGAATTTTTTTTAAAGTACATGAAGTTTGGGTGATTGGGATTGATCCAGGAGACTTTAAGGAAGTCAGTTGGGGTCAATATGGTTAAAATACATCATATAAAATTCTCAAAAAACTTAACAAAATATTTATAATTATAGAAGAAAATTTTCTAAATCTAAAGAAAGAGACCATCCAGCTATATGAGCTACATAAAACATCAAACAGCTAGGACAAAAAAAGAAACTATGTTATATTATAGATGAAATATCAAATATATAGAGCAAAGAAGTTATACTGAAAGTTGAAAAGAAATAGGGCCAAATCATGTGCAAAGGTAGGTTCATCATGACAAATGCTGACCTTTCAACTCAAGCCATGAAAGCAAGAAGGGCATAGAGTGATGTTTTCCAAATTCTAAAAGATCACAATTGCCAAGCCAGACTAACATACCCAGCAAAACTATCTGTCACAATTATGGTTATTTTAAAAAAGAATTCCCATGATAAAAGCAGGCTAAAGGAATTCACAACCACTAAGCGAGCCCTACAGAAGATATTGGGAGAAATACTTTAGTCTGAAGAGAAAGATGATGTAGGATACTAGTTAAACAAAAGAAGGTAATGAAAGTCCTAAGCACTAACAAATCAACAACATAACAGAGAACAATAAATACACGGTTGCACTGTTCTTTCAATCACAACTCTTAATATCAATAGTAGCATTCACCCATCAAATGACACAGACAGAATCTTTAGTTTTGATGCTTCCTGGAAATACAGCTTCCTGCTAAAAACAGACACTATCTTAAGGTAAAGGGATGGGGAAAAGTATTCCAGGCAAATGGAACCATAAAATAAGCAAGTCCTGATACTATAATATTTGACAAAAGAGGTTTCAAACCTTCTTACCAGAAGAAATAAACAAAATTACTTTATACTTATCAGGAAAAATCTAAATATGTACATTCAAAATAGAGGTTCATCCAGTTTTATAAAATAAACACTAATATATTTAAAATCACAGATTAAGCCTGACATGGTAACAATGGTTGATTTCAAAATCTCATTATCACAGTTAGTCTGATAAATTATAGAAAAATGATACAAAATGATTATAAAAGGTAAATGATTACTAAAATGATTACAAAAGGTAAACACTGTAATTAACATAATTAAAAATGTGATCTTGAAATTTACGGAACATTTTACCTAAACACCAAAAAGTACACATTCTTCTCAATGCCCTATAGAACTTTCTATAAAATAGATTACATATTAGGACACAAAGCAAAACTTAATAAATACAGGGACATTGAAACAATATCCTGTGGCCACAATGAGATATCAAGCAAGAAATCAAGAGCAAAAGAAACTGAAGAAAATATATGAATTTATAGAAAGCAAAACAGCATGTTATTGAATGAAGCATGAGTCATTGAAGAAATCAAGAAAAATATAAAATTCCCAAAATTAAATAAATATGCCCCAAGAATCCAATACGATGAGAGTACTCATAAGAGAAAATTCTATAGTTCGAACAGCAAAATGACAAAATGCCAACACAATGAACACATTACTCTTGTTATTTTGTGTGGTGTTGTGTATGTGTGTACATGTAAATAATAGGCATATGCATGTGTGCTAAGGTCAGAGGTCAGCCTAGAGTATAGTTCTTCAAGACCCATACACCTTGTTTGTTGAGACAGTGTTTCTCACTGGGACCAGGTGCTCATGGGTTCCACTGGGCTAGATCATCTGGGAGCTCCGATCACCCATCTGTCCCTAACCCCACCCAATCAGTACTGAGATTACAAGAGCACACTATCACACCTTGTACACAGGTGCCAGGGATCAACCCAAAGTCCTCCGGGGTTTATGGCAAGCAATTTACCCATTGAGATATCCCCTTGACTATCATTTTGGTAATTAATAAATATTTTACTTTAAATGGACTTTAATAAAAAAAAAACTAACATTTGTATTAAAAACAGAGATTAACTGTCAGCAACACAATGACCAACCATGGAGGAGAAATACCCTCAAAGCTAACTTTGTCACCTATTAGACACTAAAATCCACCACCAACCACTACCATCTCTGTCCACCACAAATGAGAAAAACAAACTCCGCAGAACTAGAAGCTCCAGCTAACGTGAAGATCTGGCAACTTTTCAGTTAGGAAGAAGCACTGTTCAAAGAGGAAACTTCAAATGAATGTGTGTTCTAATGCGACAATTAGGCAAGAAGCGGATAGACGGGAATATAATAAACCAAGTCCTCAAAACAGATGTAGCTGTAAAGAGCAGTCATTGTCTGAGTGGCTAAGATACAGCAGCACTGTTGGGGTCACTACATAACCTCCAGGCCCCAAAACATGAGAACACATATGTCCAGTACGAAAAACACTCAACTGGGGGTGAGGGTGGGTGTATGTGTAGCCCCAAAACCCTTAAAGTCCCAAGGCCTTATTCACTCAGCTGCTTACTTCTTTTATTATTGATTTTTTTATTTATTTACATTTCAATTGTTATCCCCCTTCCCTGTTTCCCCTCCACAAATCCCCTACCTCATCCCCTGACCCCCTGCTTCTATGAGGGTCCTCCCACACACACCCGCTCCTGCCTCCCTGCCCTGGCATTCCTCTACACTGAAGCCTCAAGCCTTCACATGACCAAGAGCCTCTCCTCCCACTGATGCCCAACAAGGCCATCCTGTGTTACATATGCAGCTGGTGCCATGGGACCATCCACGTGTACTCCTTGGTTGGTGGTTTAGTCCCTGGAAGCTCTAGGGTGACTGGTTGGTTGATATTGTTGTTTTTCCTATGGAATTGCAAATTCCTTCAGCTCCTTCAGTCCTTCCCCTAACTCTTCCATTGGGGTCCCCATGCTCAGTCTGATGGTTGGCTGTGAGTATCCACATCTGTATTGGTCAGGCTCTGGCAGAGCCTCTCAGGGGACAGCCATGCCAGGATCCTGTCAGCAAGCCCTTCTTGGCATCAGCACCAGTGTCTGCATTTGGTGTCTGCAGACAGGATAAATCCCCAGGTGGGGCAGTCTCTGGATGGGCTTTCCTTCAGTCTCTGCTCCACTCTTCGTCCTTGTATTTCCTTTGGACAGGAGCAATTCTGGGTTAATATTTTTTGGATGGTTAGGTGGCCCCATCCCTCAACCGGGGACAGTGCCTAACCTCTAGATATATGGTCTCCACAGGTTCTCTCTCCCCTTTGTTGGGTATTTCACTTAATGTCATCACTGTTGAGTCCATTCTTAAAAGATATTAAAGCCAAAAGCTTAATTGTAAAAATATAAAGCAGAATTTTACTTTTAAATGTTAATGGAATTTTCTAACCTGTGTACACATTACATGTGTAATTATTTATAGAGTATATACATGTACTGCCAGTCCGTATATTAAATGGTATGCTAGTATGGAGGTAACTAGGGTTCCTTCTTCCTAGCTATCTTTGTTAGGGTTTCTATCCCTGTAGCAAAGCATGAGAACCAAAAGCACCTTAGGGAGGAAAAAATGTGTTTGGCTTACAGGTCACAATGCAGTACATGGGAGGCCAAGGCTGGAATGCGAGGCAGAAACCTGGAGAAGAGAACCTGGGAGCAGGAACTGAAGCGGAGGTCTCAGAGGGATGCCACTTATTGCCCTGCTTCCCAAGATTTGCTGGGTTTCCTTTCTCATTTATTCCAATTCCACCTGTCCAGGAACTGGGCATTACCCTCAGTGGGCTGGGCTCTTCCCACAGCAATTGTCAATCAAGAAAACCTCCCACAGACCTGCCTACAGGCTGATGTGACAGAGGTATTTTCTCAAAAAGGATTCCTCTCTCCAGATGATTCTGGCTTGTGTTGGTATAAGAAACAGGCACTGTAGCAGGTAACCCTCAGATCAGGTCACATTAACAATAAAAACTAAACAGCAGAGGGGCAGAGAGCGAATCTGATGGCACAAGCAAACCCTAAAGCTCTATGGAAAGCTTTATCCTAGCACTCTGAGGCTCAAAGTATTAGAAGTTTTTTACTCAGCACAGAGCCAGGGATAGTCAGATGGCAAATGTGAGCTTCCCTTCTGCATATATCTCCAATATCTTCACGTGACTCTCTAAGGTGTGATTCTCTGTGCTTGGAAATGACAATGAATTCGCCAAAGTAAATTCTCAATGACAGGAGGGGGGGAAATGGTCTTACAAGTTTTCCCTTAAGATCCCAAATACACAACCAGCTTAAAATGTTTGAAGTTACAGGCACTTTCTACTTTTGCTTAGAGATGGCTTGTCTACCACTGGATGTTACACATTTTTATTTCATTTTTCAGGATGGGATAAAATGTCATTTCGATAATTTATCCTTAAAGAACAACAATAACCAAAAAAAGAAAAAAAGAAAAAAAGAAAAAAAAAAGTCCTCTATTCTAATCACTCCCAGGTTCCTCAGTAGCCCACGGCTTTGTAGTCAAGGTCTTGCTGTGGGGCTAAATTATCTTTAGTGCGTCTGCCCCACCTCTGGACGGTTCCCTTCTGTGACCTTGTTCCTTTTCTCCACAAATTCTTCCACTGGGTCAGCCCTGACTCATATTTCAGCAAAACCCTTATCTTTGCTTGACTGTAACAAAAGGTCACTTTAGTTCCACCTGTTGAAGATTTTCAGTCTCCATGTCCCCTCAATAAGAAGTTTACCAGAATGACAAGAATTTCGAATGTTGCTCCCATTGGCTCTCTAGCTAACGCTAGGTACCTTACCAGTGATGCGCTGTTTCTTTTCGTATTCATACACTCCACAACCTTGCATTTTACTGCTGCCAAATGCAAGGCAGATGGTTTTGATGTAGAAGCTGCAGTCTACTCCTGGTCTCCTTCCGGATCAGAATTCTTCATGAGGCTTTCATTTCAACCTTTTGCTCCCAGGAGTATCTGACCTTGTCTTTATGACTTAATCTCCATATAAACCGGCATTCCGTCTTAAAGGGCCAAACATGGAGATTATTGGGAAAGCAGTCTTATACCATGCTAACCACCACCATGCTGAGGATGTCATCACTCATGCCTCTGTATATCAAGTGCCCGTCCCTAATACATCATGCAGACATCATCGGGTTGGGTGTAACGTTACCTCTCAAGAACTTGCACTACTACTTCCTCTCCCTGCAAAACCACTTGTCAACGTTTCCCATCCGTGGGTGAAATGTTGATTCGCCCCCCCCCCCAACCCCATCTTTTATTCTAAATTAGACCTAATCATAAACCACATCTGCAGCCTTCTTAGCTAGAAAGCTCCAGAAAACTCTAACCCTGGAGAGCTAGTGAGGAAACTGATCGGAGGAACTAGCACTTTTCACAACAACTGTAAGTGCTGAACATTTCCATGAACCTCAGAAGTTTAGGGTGGCTCTCCAAAACATAGGTTCGCAACCCATAACTCATGAGTTGACCTCATGTAGAAAGGACCATTCTGACTGTATAGGTTCCAAAAGTTTCATTCAAGGATACCCCCGGTAACTGTCCTTATAAGTGACTGAAAGGGGAGAAACCCCAAGAGAAGAAGGTTGTGAGAAGAAGCAGAGAAAGAAATTACATAGCCACAGCCAAGAAACACTAGGGCCACCAGAAACTGTAAGAGGCAATGAAGACCCTCCCCCAGAGCCAGCAGAGAGAGCACATCTCTTAGTTTTACATTTCTGGGCTCTAGAACTATGAAAGAGTAGGTTGCTATTTTACTACTTCAATGTAGCAGCCTTAGGAAACTTTTTTAAGGAGGGAAATGGCTCTTTTAAAGTCAGGACTTCTGAGCTAGAATCCAAGGCTCACAAACCTTGGAACCATCAAATTCTTCATCCATCCCATAAATACAGAGTGTTTCCTGTATGCCAGGCCCCCATGTTAATGACTTGGACTTTGTGGTAATCAAACAACAGCTACAAGCAAAGGCCAGGCTGGGGAGAGCTAGCATGCTCAGTATTTCAGTTCAGAAGTAAATCCAAAGAAACTTCTGTTTCTAAAGGGAAACGGATCTCTGAAATGCTTTTAACTTGTTGGAAGGCCTTAATTATGTGTACGGTAATTAATAGCATGTGGAATAAGTTTCTTCTAAACACGCAGTTTGAAACTTGAGGAATTTAGCCAAATAGATTTTGGACGTTGCTTGTCTTAAGTCTTTGGGAGAAGAGTTAGAGGTTTCTGATGATCCCTTCAGTGATGATACACACAAGTGTGTGGCTGCTTAGGTGAGGTTTTCTTTTTCTCTGTTTTTCTGAAGACCTCAAGACACTTTACATGTGTTATAGAAACCTTGGTTTTGTTTTATTTTTATTTTTTTGTTTTGTTTTTGTTTTGTCCAGTAAGCTGGACACATTTGAGAAATTCTTCCACTGAAACAAAGCCTAGAGAAGTCCTCCTCAGCTGTGCCGTATGAATAGCAGTAGCCATCATTTATTGTAATTATTGCAATCATAGCATATGACTCAGTCATTTACATACACTTAGATCAACACCCTGCGCAGAAAAGAAAAATAGTCCTAAATGTTAGGTCCCAGAGCCCTGCATCCTTTGAAGTTAACCATTAGCCTGCATTCCTGAAAACCTCTTGAATCTTTCTGAGTAGACTAGGATTGAAGTGTTTGCAATTAATGCTTTCCTAATTCTCTCTCTCTCTCTCTCTCTCTCTCTCTCTCTCTCTCTCTCTCACACACACACACACACACACACACACACACACACACACACACACACGCCATACCTTCCCAAGGCCCTTCTTCTCTGAGGCACTGAAATCATCATCTCAGTCTTAGAAATAGAAAGGAAAATAATTATGAACTTATAAAAAGTCCCTGTTCCTCATTAAGTCACAGGAAGGAAAGGAATAGGTAATTTTCCCTCTAGAAGCCTGAGAATAACTTGAGCTCAAATTCCTAGAACCCATGTAAGGGGCAGTAGGGCATGTCTGCTATTCCCAGTGCCCCTATGGTGAAATGGAAGGCAGAGACAGAACAATCTCCAGAGGTACACAGGCCAGCTATCCCGGGGTAGACAGGGGGAACAATAAAGAGATCCTGTCTCTGACAAGATAGAAGGCAACGACCAATATGTGAGGTTGCCCTCTGACCTCCACATGTGCACCATGGTACATACATGAACATACACACAAATAGGCACACACACACACACACACACACACACACACACACACACACAGTAGAAACTATCCATCCTAGAGATCTTCCCAGGAAGTAGCTAGGCAGTACACTTCTACTAACACGTAAAATGAGAAGAGATTATACAGAATGTTCTATAGAGGAGGCACAGTGGCTTCAGGACACGAACACAAAGCCATAAGAAAGCTGCCTTGAGGAACAAAAAGAGCATTACCTTAAATTTCCCAAGACTGTGAACGCCATGCTCAATTCCAGCACTCGAAGTCTATTTACTAAGTAGGCACTGCACATAAAACATTGAACTCTACCTTCAGAACAGAGCACACCAGTCTCTGATCTCTAGTAGCTGACAAGAGAAACAATGGAAATAAATAAGCCCATTATTCAACAACATATAAGTACTCTGAAGAAAATACCTTCAAGGATAAAGAAGATCGGGGAGGAAGCTAGGTCAGATAAAGTGGGCTTATCTGATGAGGGAACCGAATGAGAAAGTCAACCCTACACATATTTAAATAAGAAGCTCTTGAGCTGATGGAATGATAGGAAAGGTGCAAGTTTGATGGATGTAAAGAAGAGAAAGAAGTTAAAGTGTCTGGAGTGTGAGTAAGCATATTACAGTGGCTCTGGCTCCATTCATCCCGTAAGCTTTGTTCCTTCAATGTGCATTTATAGGTCAAATTTAATTTCCTGTGGTGTGACCCATAATGGACTTAGGTTGTAAAGTTCTGATTGAATTTCTCAGCACAAGGGTGACTTTAGAAAGGTCAAGGGTTGGTTTGGTTGGTTTTTTTTAATAAACTGATCAGCCAGCTATCTACACAGCTGTGCTACCATGCTCCTGTATTTCCCTGACATCTCTACCTGTAAAGTCATCCTATGAAGACACAGAGGAAAAGCTCAATATATCTAAAAGGCTCCCGTCTCTAACACTCTGAAACATCATGACCATATCAGTATAAATTTGCTTATTCAATTAGCCAAGAGTCGACAACCTGGATGTCTCCTGTGGTACATAACAGACAGTTGCGGATAAAAGTCAGGATGAGAAGAATAAACTGTAATGATCACAGGCAGAAAAGTGAAGTAAACAGGAGAGACGTCTTCCTGTGGTCACTCACGCTCAGAAGTTGAAATCTCTAACAACTCATAGGTCATATCAGGGCAACATGAAGACCCAGAGGTCTGCAAGGTCATAGAATGATGGACCTACTTAAGTAGACTTTCAGGATAAAAATAAAGAAGAAAAGGCATAGATAAATATCTTTTTCTTTGTCACATTTTCAAGACTGGTGATCTTCTCCTCCATACACTAAGCCTATCTCGTTTCTAATTTAGCTGCTTCCCTGTTCATTGCCCAGCTGCCTCTTCTGCTTCTAATTTCTTAGGAGGGTATTTATCCATCTCCCTGATTACTGACCACACAGAATCTACCATTGTAATATTTTGAAAAGCCATGTTACTTTCATCTACATTTGGACCTTTGCATTTTCATTTGAATGAAAATAAAAGTCCCTGTGATACCCACAGTAAGTCATTACTCTGATAAGATATTTGAAAAACAAAGGCAACTTAACAGAGGGAAGACTTCCTGTGGCTCATCCTGGATTGCACACCGTTGTGGGGAAGGCAGAAAAGGAAGTGGAGTTGATTCCACCTATGGCCCCCAGGAATCAGAAGGAATACCTAGACTACAACTACAACTCAGTTTGACCTGTCATTTCATCTGAGCCCCACTCACCTACATTCCAAGTTTGCCTTTCACCCAGGAGCTACGCTTGTTGGAATGCCCTGCTGGGCACAGCCAAGGGTGTGCTTAACTAACCTCTGTGCTTCTCAGTTAATCAAGTGCAGGTTAACGATTAGATTCCCAAAGAGGACATCAAAGTAGACCTGGTTTGAAAGCAAGCAACCAGGACAGAAATGAAGCTCTCATGAACAGTGCTTCCTGTGTGGAGAAGGACAAAGAACACAATGGGCAGCAGCCAAATATGGACATGGGAGAGAATGTGTTCCAACGTTACAGACAGATCAACAAGGCACATCCTGTGCTCAGGAGATAACCGTGCTCAACTTCACTGATGCTGAATCCAGCTTTATTAGTAAGTATATTTAGAGACCAATAACAATCATCCATTTAGCAGTTTATCTCAAAATTAGGTCATTATGGTTTGCTGTCTCTTGTTTCTAAAGAGCTGTTTGGATGTTTCTCAAGCCCAAGTCTGAACATCCAGTGTCTATACATTCACTGAAATATAAAGCTAGAAGTAAGTATGACTGACATCTGTGTAAAGCTGAGAACAATACAATAGCTAGAAAGGAGGTGTGGGTCTGGGATCCCAATAGTCAGGGGATCATGAGTCCCAGGTCAGCCAGAGTTATATAGCAAGGAGACATCTCCAAAGCAGGAGGAGGAAGAAAAAGAGAAGAATGAGAATAGGAAAAGAACCAATGTATTCTAATAATTCCTTAGCCCTCTCTTAGTATTCATTTGCTTGGAAAATTCAGTAATTTGCCTCTACTTATCCTGTTCCACATTTATTTCTCTAGGCAGTGTTATCCATTTTCTGTAGCTGAAACAACTGTCTGAATCTTGATTGGTAAAAGACCCATTTCCAACTAAGAGTCACTTGTAATACCTACTGAGCAGCTGTAGATATTCTGTGGGGTAAAAGTCGGGTAACAAGAACAAATTAGCACTCATGGAACATCTACAAAGCTGTAGACACCTTGTATCTAAGTCGTCATCATGTGTCACCCCCAGAACTATATCTTATGGATACTTACTTCTTGCCTTGGGCAACCTATCTTCCATCCAGCCACAACAACAGGCAGAAATCAAAGAGCAACCTGAGTTCCTTGCTCATGCTAGACCATATTCAACCAGCCACACTGTAGATGCTGCCTCGAAGTAATTTTTAATGTGGTTCTTTGACTATATCATTTCTGCCAATGTTTCAGTTCTTATTGTTTTTGTCATGGGTTTCTGTAATAAATTCACTCTTTTCTCTTATAGTGATCTGGTCTTCAGCAGGCAGAATTATTAAAAATGCAAACATAATTATGTCTTTCCCTTAAAAAAAAATCTAACTTCTATCAATTTTCTTCCCAAAAGATCTAACCACATCTCTGGCCAGTCCCTTTGCCCAGTACCAGCACTGACCTGTGCACATTTCCCATTGTGTAACTGATAAAATAGACGATGCTTTCCTTGTGGCCTCTTCCTCTTCAACTTTCCAAGGACTCCTTCTCCATGGCAGGCTAGGTCTACACCTACCATGTTGCATGCTCTTCTTAGCATTCTTTTCTGTCTCTTTGTCTCACAGACAATCACTCATGCTTTTATCCCAAGCATCCAGCCTAGCACCTGCAACACTAGGCTCAGCTGAATTGCCAGCAGAGAAACAATCTGCAAAAAGGCAAGAATGAAACTTGGTTCAGCCCGATTTTGATACTGGTGCTGTGCCAAAATTTGTAGTATTTAACCTCAGCTCATATATTTTTGCTATATATAAGCAAAGCACAATTGGGGGCGGGGAATTTTCAGGAAACAGTTAACTCAGCCCCATGAATACAACAACGTTTATATGTTTACATTGAAGCTCTTTACAAAGTCCATATGGCTTTGTCCATAGATATGTTCTTGATGGTGTAGACACAATGCTCAGGTTAAGAATCTATCGAGAATGACTGAGGTAACGGTAATGAATGCCTAACCCTAAGATAACATAGATGTCTGTTGTAAAGTACAAATGACATCTCTCACAAGGATGAGGTTTATGGCCTAGAGGTAATGCTCAAAGTTCTAGTGGGAAAAGGTCTGGGATAAACAAACATACTATTCTGAGCAATATGGGCAGAGTCTGCCTCATTGAACCACAAAGGATGAACAGGCTGTAAACTACATTCATTCCTAACACTGCAGGAGGACAGATTAAATATCTCTTTTCTTTGATGAATGCCTGCCAGCTTAACTTCACGGCTTCTCCAGTGCTTATCTGTGTGCACAAGCACTTCTTACCCTCTACAGATGTGTGTGAGGAAGTGTACCCTAAAATCCCTTTGACACCTCTGTCAAATCTGCAGTACAGGAGTAATGGTACGGCAAGGAGGCGGTGAGGGACACAGGAACCAATCACAGCACAAGTTCTTCGTGCTCCTAACTGAATCCTTGCCAGTTACCCATTAACGCTTGGATGAGAATGTCCCTTGTCACTCAAGCCTATTTCTAATTAAAAGGCAAAAGTCGGTTAACTAAAATAGATAAGGTTTACAGACATAAAACGAGAGCCTCTATGACGACAGTGTGTGGAGGAAGATTTATTTTTTTAAAATCACAAGACTTTGAGGTCAAAGATCAAGTGTCCATAAATGTGTGGGATTATTTCTGGGTCTTCAATTTTATTCCATTGATCATACAAAAATCATACAAAAGACCTTGGCCAATCCAGGAGGTAATTGGGTTTATTCTCTAGCCCACACTGCCTCCCAGTGGGAAGTTTTCTAGGCAAGGATATACTGAAGCCAAGTCCGTGCTATAAAATGGTTGTAGCTAGGTTTCATGTCACTCAGTGCTTGAAGTTCATTTCCAAACACTGAGTTATGTATTAGTGCCCATGAGTGATTGGCTCTTTAAGAGACTGATAACCTTGGAGATGTTAGAATTTTTTTAAAAAAAGAAAATCTTTTCACTTAAGTAGCACTGAGAAATGATTCTTGCAAATGTTATAATTAAGAAATGAAATAGTTACACTGTAACAATTTTGGTTTTAATCATTTAGATGATTATATCCTAAAGGCCTTCACTGTTTGTGTTATTTGTGTAGACTATTATCAGCTAATGTCCCTAAGAATTCCAAACTGAAAAGGCATAACTTCCACTTGTTATGTGCTCAGTACGACCTTATAATAATTGAAAATTCAATAAATTGCCACTGAAACTAATGATTGCTTCCTTGACTGGATATGCTCCTGTTGTGACACTTTTAAAACCTAAACTATGTCAGGTGTGCCTCTGTGACTTAAAGATGTGTACCTCGTTTAAGAAATACGTGCAAGGAGGGGACTGGCTTAGTGAAGAGCCCTTTGCTGCTCTTTAAGACTTAGGTTTGGTTCCCACCACCCACAAGGTGACTCAAACCCATCTTTAACTCCAGTTCCAGGAGATCCAATGCTGTCTGCTGAAGGGACCAGGCAAAGATATACATGCAAACAAAACATTCACATAAAATAAAATGACAATAAAAATAGATAAGAAGAAATGAAAAATGATAATTAAAAAAAACAAAATAAGAATCTCAAAGGGCCAGGATAACAACTCAGAAGTGGCAGAGCCTTTGCCAGGTACACATGAAGCATGGGTTCAATTCTCCCATGATCATCAAAAGAGAAAGGAAGTAGCTCAGAGATTACTTTCATTTACCTGCTAGAGAAGGGAAGTCATGTGATATTCGTTTCCAAGAAAAACATATTCTATTTCAGGCACAATGAATGTGTCTCTTATTCTTTTTTGTTTTTTAACTTACCCCCAAGTTCTGAACAATACAAATGCATCAAAAGCAGAAGAAAATGGTTTAAGTCTTTGGTTTCTATAAAAGACTCTGAGAGGTTTCCAGAAGTAAAGTAATTGCTCATGATTCACCTTCATGCAACTATCTGAAGACTCTGCCTTTGAATTCCCAGAATCTCAGAAGGATTCAAACTTATTACTTGTGTATTTCCTGGCCAGCTCCCTTTGAAGTGGTTCTAGGATCCATGCTATTATTTGAAACACTTCCAGTAAATAATTACCCTTTCCTTGGTGCCTGTCAAGTTACTGTCTTTCTTTCTTGTGACCTTGAACTACAGTGTCCTGGCTAAGAGTCCATGAGTATTTACACGCCGTCTGCAACTGGAGCACATATACACAGTCCTCCTTATTCCTTGGCTGCTTTATCTCCCTGACAAAAAAAATCCCTGCCACATTATTGACTCCTAGATGAAACTTCATTTCAATTTTCCAAGGGTCCGGCTGTTTTATTTACTACACACATATGCAAATAAAACCTCGAACAATTTTTTTCTTATTTTTTTAATGATGGACAATGAAAGACCACATGTCACCCATATGACAAGCACATGATTTCTTCTGTTTTGTGCTGGTATTATTGAAGCAAATACCACAAAGATTAATAAAGGGGGGAGGGACGCACATGATGCTTTATTATGAGCAACCAGAGACACCAGTCTGGGACTTCTGGGACTTCGGGAGAGAAAGGTAGCCTGAGGGAAGGATTGGGACAAAAGGAAGGGAGAGCTGAGAGAATCAGACTGGCTACCCGTCAAAATGAAAGGCAGACGTATTCCAATCATAAACACAGGCTAAAGGGGAAAAAGAGGTTGCTGCCTTGAGAAATGTACAAGTAAGGAGAAGCTCTTTATCCAGGTCTAAGAAGACTTGAACTGACAAAAGGAGTCTACATGCACAGGTGCATTATGTAATTTCAAGGGAGATTTTTGTTCTGAAAATTCTAAAATCAGGAACACGTGGTTAGAAGAAGGCCAGAAAGGCTTTCAAAGATAACCAGATGGACTCTTTGTTTCCCTGAAAACCCAATATTCTTATGAATGCTGTCCTCTCTGAAACGCTTTGAAATCTGATTACCGCTGTAATAGTATTAAGAGGTGAGGTTTTAAAAATGATGAGGTCACACAGGTCCTGCTTTTGTGGACAGAAATGCAGGCATAATAAAAGGAGATCTGAGGGGATGTCCCTGGTTCCATCTCAAAGGAGAGCCAGAATACAAGACAAATGGGAAAAGATTTCTGGCCTCTCTTGCCCTCTGGCCATGTGAGGACAGGTGCTCTCCTCCTTCAGAGGACACACAAGAGGATCAGATGCTAGCACAGCGGGCATAGGCTCCCCATCCTCTAGAAATATGAGAGATAAATGTCTATTCTCTCCCAAGCTCTGTCTGTGCTATTCCCTCCCAGCAGCATGAGTGGTCAAAGACCATTCATTCCTGTGTGTTGTCTTCACTTGTGACAGACCCTCATGTGCTGGAACAAGGTACTCTGCTTCCCTCCTCTAGAAAAGATGGAGGGGATGGCCAGCAGGAAGAACTGGACATAAGCAGAAAAACTAGCTGAGGAAAGAACTTTTATATGAAGAAACAGTAAATAGTGAGAGATAGAGCAAGGGAAAGAGGACACGAGCTAGACAACCAAGGGAGATGGTGGGGAGATCTAGAAGATATATTAGCAATATATCTTATAGATATATTAGCAATGTTCAGGCATATAGACCAAGTCTTCATTACATGTGCAGAAAGCAAAAGGCACTGATAAATCTAACACATAACAGAAGGGAATGTGCTCTGGAATATTCACTTTATCCCAGGAAGATGGGATTCAGCAGAGGGCTTTAAAAGGCCCATCAGAGAAGCTAGAGTCAGACTCAGAACCAAGTCCTCATTCTGGCTTTTGTCATTTGAATGATGTGTGTGAGGCATTTACCATCCCTTGCCTTGCTTTCCTAATCTGTTAAGTGGGAATAATAATAATACCCATTTCACAAAGGAGCGTTGAAATTTGTGTTAGCTAATATACACAAAGCACACACAAAGTGCCTAGTACAAAGAGAGCTTCTGTAAGTGTTAACTGTGGCCACCACAATCAGACTTCTAAACATGTAACTCTGTGTTTCTTAAAGTTAGATACACAATTCATGTAGATTGAACTGTAAGTGAGGGACAAGTGTTAGACTAAGTTTGAGACTTTTCTATGAATATTTTTCTCCTCCTGAATGAATACAGCAAAGTCACAATGACATATTGAAAATTAAGAGTGACTGTTTGCAGTTGAAATATATGATGGATTAGAGAGCATTTGTACTGGTCAGTGAGACCTAGCCAGAGAAATGTTTTATATCATCCATCACTAAAGCTAACTGCCTAAATCAGTTTAATCAGATTAAGAGAAAATTACTAATTCCCATTAATTCCCCTGTGTGAGTTCCAGGATAAACAAGGCAATGAACTGAAGACTTTCTTCTGATGCCCAGCCTCAGAACAGAAGGCCCAGTACAAAACTAGCCTGCAGCTGCTAAGCTAAGCTGAAGAGCCATGGATGAGAACTGGTCCCCAGTCAGCAAATGAGTCTCCTCTAAAGGGTAATATGGCCAAGCCATTGGAGTGACACCCCACCGCCTAACCCCATAACTCTTCATTTCCTTGGCTAAGAAATATGGGGTACTTATACAGTGGAAGCCATAGGCTACAAAGACTAAGTCTATTACTGCTAAGAAAAGTCTGTATGGAAAAACACGTGTATGCTAAGAGACTCAGTCTGGAATGGCAGCTGGCAGAATGGACACATTAAAGGGGAATGGTGATTAATATAAACTTGGTGTCTTCCCATTTATTTGCTGAATTCAAAAAACACATCTCTTTTTCATCCTTAAATTCCTGCAATAAAGTAAACCAGATTCGGTCAAATCACGCAGAAAGGCTAAAGAGAATAAAACTCAGCCTGCTTTCCTGCATTCAAGTTCCACGGGAACAACTGCAACAGACTGTGGGTCACAGTTCTGATAGAAAGTACACTATTGCAAAGTCAGGGTTTTTTTTTAAATCACAGTAGCCAACGAAAGAGTGAAGATGTGAGTGGTAGAAATAGAAACAGAGACTTAAGAGTGAGGTAGAAGATAAAAGGAACAGGAGATTGGCAAGGAGTACTAAACCGTGGGGTCAGATGAAGAAATTCCTGACCTCAACTCTGTCATATAACATTTTATAAGCATAAAAATTCCTCAATTTCCTCATTGATAAAATGGGTGTAATAAAAAGCAGAGATGAAGCTGAACTATATACAGCAAGAGGGGTATGCCCTTTCATAATCCTTAGTGAATCCTTCCTTCAATTCTGCCTTTAGCTTGATTCTCTTGATGACCCACCCCCTCAAGTGTTGTGGCCCAAGCCATTGCGGGCCAAAATGTCGAGGACCGCTCTATCAATATTGGAACCCGCACTGCCAAAAGCCTTGGGGGCTAAATTGTTAGAACCCGCACTGACCCAAGCTGCTCCGGTCAGCGGATCGGGGTTCAGCAAGAGAGAGAGTGAGGATGAACACAAAGAATGGAGACCAGACAGAGTGTGATTCAATCCCATTTATTCTTCAGTCTCTCTTCCTAGTCCAAGTCCCAAGTCTTGAGTTCCTAGTTCCTAGATCCTAGTCCCTAGTGCCTCCAAGTTCCAAGTTCTTTCTCCAAGTGCCTAATTCCCTGTTGCAAGTGTCTAACCTAATTCCTAGTTCCAGGTTGTACTAATGTCAATTAATCTGTTGTCTGGTTCTCTGATCTCTCTTCTGTCTGCCTCTTGCCTTTTATATGTCTCACTTCTAAACCACGTCTCTAAGTCACACCCTTAAGTCATGCCCTTAGGTCTTGTCTCTAAATCAGATCTCTAAGTCACGCCCTTAAGTCACACACCTTTAAGTCTCACACACCCAAGGGAAGATCCTGGGTATCTAAAGCAAGATGTTATCAGAGTGTGCTCAGCTGTTGTAGGCTATTGTAATCAAATTTCTGGTCTGGGTATACTGCTGAAGATGGCTGCAAGGATGATAGCTGCCTTCTATCGGCTCCCCACATACAATATTATTTCTGCCAAACAGCAAGAAAAAGAAAGGAGTTTGACTGAAAGACAATAAAATAACGAAGTACATGTAAAATAAAAATTAAAACATTAAAATCTGATAATATAATTATAACCTAAAAGGTAGCAATATGACATTTAAGTTATAAAAACTCAGATTGCTATTACAAGGAACAAATTTTGGACTGCTCTATAAAGGTTTAAGTTTTTAAAAAACAAAAAAGATTAGAGAATGACATACCTAGGAAAAACACTAAGGACTTAGATTAAAAGTCATCAACTTGTCATTAGACTTTTCAAATAAACATTATAGGCCAAAAGGGAGGGAGAAAAGAGTGAAAAAAAAAAACCTCAGCCAACTTGTAAAGCCAACAAAATATACTCTAGTCTACAGGAGCTTAGACACACACTGCTGAGAACTCTTAAATACTCAGCCAGTATAAGCCAATAAAATATTTCAAGGACACAGAACTTAGAAAAATAATTTCTGAGAATTATTTCCTGAAAAATTTTACTCAGATAGTTTTTCCAAAACTCATAATTTGAACAAACAAAAAGCTCATGACTGTGTTCTTGCTTAACAAACAGCTGCAGGCCCAATGTCATGGTTAATTGTTACTATCAAGTTAATTGGATAACAGAACACCCAGGAGCTTAGTGAAGTACACCTTTGGTTCTGTCTATGAAAGTGTTTCCAAAGAAGATTAAATAAAAAGACTGAGTCCTATGCTGAATGTGAGGCTGGACTGAGTAAATGAAAGGAAGGAGAAAGCAAACTGAGTACTGGCATCCCCTTTCTCCGTCTACACTCTGATCTATCTTAAGTTCACAAGCTTTCTCACAATCCTAACACCACCATGGTAATTATGGAAGATGATAGTCCCAGACCATGTATCAAAATAAACCTTTCTTTTTTTCACTTGAACTGTTCTTGGTCAAGTATTTTGTCACAGTGAGGACAAAAGCAACCAAAATCAAAAACTAGTACCAGAAGTGAGGTTGGAGCTATAACTGTTGAGGTCTACCTACCCTAGTATAGAGGTAGACATTTTATTCTATGCCTGCCAGTTATTTCATATTGTTGCTGTAATATGCCTGCCAGTCATTCACACACACACACACACACACACACACACACACACACACACACACGAAACTTTGCTCAGAGCAAGGTCATGTTGATAACATATTCTGTTCTGCATGCCCTGAGGTTTGTTAATTGTGAGAATTACACAAAGTTTTACATAGAACTCATTAAATTAAAGGTTTGTATGAAGTGTTATGTCTAAAATGGTTTGAGTCAGAACCAACCACCAGACAGTCCTTCCTGCACCTCACATGAGCTCATTTCATTCTTTTCCTTTATAAAGTGACCCTGAGAAATTCATTCATTTGTTCATTGTTGTGGCTCAGGCTCAGAATTTTGAGCTACAGCCCTATTCTACCGTATTAGGGTGTGCATCCAATAAAACATCCCTGTCTAACTGAGATCGGTTTTTGTGGGGTGTGTGGGTGACTCTGGGGCCCCAACAATAACTACTCAACCAGGGGTTGTGTACATTTAGAACAGGTGATTTGTGTGAAGAGTGTAAAGAGGTTTGGAGCCGTGGGCTAGAAAAGTCCTCCTGGAGTATTATAAGCAGTGCCTATGTGGGGGAGCGGGGACAGGGCGTCATTCTGATGGGAGCTCAGAAGACCAGAACACTAATAGAAATATGGACAGAGGAGGCCATGCTAAGAGACATTAGAGAGAAACAAGGACTCTATCAGGGATTGAATTAAAAGTTGTTCATGTTATATTTTCACAAAAAAAAAAAAAAATATATATATATATATATATATATATATATATATATATATGATTGTATTCTGTCTGTGTCCTAGAATGTTGGGTGAAACTAAATGAAAAGCAGTGGGCTAAATTATTTAGCAGAGGAAGTTTCGAGACCCTCTAACATTAATGTGGCATATGGCTTCTTCCCACTCTTAGCCATAGTCACAGTGTGGATAAGCAACAAGTGGAACAGAAAGATACGAAAAATGTGGAGGTGAGTGAGAACTGAACTTGAACAGTTTTAAAGCCATGGGAGAGGTGAGGCAGCCAAGCAGCCATACTCGTTAAATACATTAGCAGAATTAAAGGAAAATCGCAATGTTCACATGGGACCTAAAATACACTATTGTCCTTACTAGAAACTCTTAGACCTAAAAAAAACACAGTAAAATTCCAGGATACAAAATCAATGTAAGGAAAAAAAAAAAAAAGCTAACCTTCATTTATGGTACCAAGTCTACTCCCTGAAAAATAGTAGAAAAAATATTTCTGTCAAAATAATCCCGCTCCCAGAGTCAAGTATTTAGGAATAAACCTAACTAAAACACTGAAAGACCTCTAAGGTAAGAAATTTAAGATATTGGAAAAATGAGATCACAAAAGATCCATGTTTCTGGATAGGCAGACTTCATACTGTGAAAATGTCTATACTACCGAAAGTAATACACAGAATTAATTCAATACCAATCAAAATTCTCATGTCATATTTTACAGGTTTAGAAAAGCTACACAAAAATTTACCCGGAAGACAAGATACTGTGAATAACTGAAGTAATCGGAGGAGTAAGGACAATCACAGAAGTATTATATAACGCATGACCTCAAACATTGCTATAGAGCTATAGATATGAAGACAGTCAGTACTTCAGTAAAAATGTTCAGGCAGGCCAGTTGAATAAACCAAGGGACATGAAAATAAAATGGCAAATACCCACTTAATTTTTCACTAAGAAAGCAAATATATACTTTGAAAAATTGTTGTTGGACAAACAATACTGGCAAAACTGGATTTGACCAGCAGAAGAATGAAGTTAGATTCTTATCTTACACCTTGTACTAAAATCATGTCAAAGTTCGTTAATTTGAAACTAAAACATTGAAAACATTAGAAAAAATATAAGGGATACCCATCAAGAAACCAGGGTAGGCAAGAACTTTTTAAATAGACCACCGACAGCATAGGAACTAATCCCAAATATCAATAGATAAAACTACATGAAAATCAAAGGGTTTCTGTACAGCCAAGGAAACAACCGACAGAGGTAACAGACAGCCCACAGAGTGAGAGGCAAAACCTTTACCAGCTACACTTCAGACAAAGGGTGAATATCCAGAATGTACAAAGAATTCCAGGAATTAAATACCATGTGGATAAAACTACCAATCAACCAAAGAACAAATAAACTGAAAAGACAGTTAAAATAAATAAATAATATGCTAATGTCTGTTATCTTAAAGTGTTTTACTATCCCTTGCCATCAAAGAAATGTAAATTAAAACTACTTTGAGATACTACCCTACCCCAATAAGAATGGCTGTCATCAACAAATCAGACGTAAATATTGGAGAAGATGTGGAGAGAAAGAACCCCTTATTCATTTTCGATGAGAGTGAAAATTAATACAACAATTGTAGATTTAGAAAATTCCACATCATACTTAATAATATTCGTTATAGCTTAAGGGTGGGTTTTCCCCACAGGTGCTGAGTTGGAAGCCTGGCCCCCTATGTGGTAGTGTTGGTATTTGAAACTTTTTAAGAGATGAGATTTTTAAAGTCTTAGCTCATAGAAAGTATGCCCTCATGATTAAAGAAAAAGAAGTCATGAGTCTCAGAAAGATCAAAGAGGATACATGGGACAGATTGGAAGCAAGAATGATAAGGAAACAAAATGGGGGGATTCTATTTTAATTTCAAAGAATAAGGACTGGAGAGTGGCTCAACTATTTAAGAGCACTGGCAGCTTTCCCAGAGGGATCAGGTTCAGTTCCCAGCACCCACATGCCACTCACAACCATCTGTAACTTCAGTCTCAGGGGATACGACCCCCTCTTCTGGCCTCCATGAACTGCTTGTACGATATACAGGCATGCATATAGGGACATAGACATAAAATAAATTTTAAAATGCACAAAATTTTTCAGAAAATAAAAATTAAAAAACACATCTAAAGGGGGTGATATGAAAGTAATTTGTACCCAGTCAAAATCATCTCCTTGAGCCTCCAAAACTTTGAACTAATAAAGTACTTTTATTCATAAGTATCTTGCCTTGGTTATTTCATTATAGTGATGAAAAGATGTCTTAAGTATTATAAAACAATATAAATATTGTATGATATAAACTTATAATTTTCAGATAAAAACATTATTTATAATTTCAGTTAACTCAGTCATTCTGAATTTCTGACAGGGTTGAAAACTTATAGTCTCATAGCCAGTCCTGGCTATTTACTTTGAGAGAAAAGATTTGAGTGGATGGTTTTCAGCTGACATTCATTCTAAAGCCAAGAAAAAATCCAGGTTCAGAACTAAGTGTTTTAGTTAGGAGAGATGACAGAGGTTCTGGTTATTCAACAAAATGATGGACTGGGTACAAATCGGCATAATTATGCTGTAATTGTATTTTAAGAGAAAAGTTTTATTTTAACAGGAAGGGTGATAAGTAGGAGGAGCTAAGGTGGGAGGAGTACAGAGAGGAAGAGGAGGAGTAAGGAGAGGAGGAAGAGGAGGAGGAGGAGAAGGACAGGAGAAGCTGGGTGACGAGAGAGAGAGAGAAAGAGAGAGAAAGGGAAGGGGGTCATGGAGGCAGATGTTCACGTGTCTCCACCAGTCAAAGATCGTTGATATATCTAGGTTGGGTATTGGGTTACACTTCTGATTGTATGGGCATCTTGTTATTGAGCATTACCAAACTTATAAAGCCTTTGATTAACATTTTAAAAAATAGTATAAAAGCAAAAAGGAAAAAGGGACATGGGATAGGGGTTTTCTAGGGAGGGGAAATGGGGAAAGGGGATGACATCTGAAATGTAAATAAAATATCCAATAAAAAAAAAAACATTATTTATCTGAGTAGAAAGAATGGAATTTTTTTAACTGTGCACTCATTAAAAAGTGAGTTAAGCACTTAAGTAGTTATGAGTGACGTCATCAGAAGTCATCAGTGTAGATTATAACTAGAAATGACATCAATATTGTCAACAGGGAAGTAGTATTCAAATTACCAAACACTACAGAGGCCAAAATTTCAGCACTCAGAGGCTTCCCATGGATCTGGGCAGATGACGGTTGTTTCAGTAGAGAGAGGTACAGCCAAGTGTAACAGGAGAGTGTAAGGAAGGGGAGGGACAGACCTCGGACAGTAACAAAGGGGCTGAGTGTTCCAGGCTTGGGTTAAATAGCAACAGGAAAACTCCTCACCCGGTGTGGTAGTGTGAATTTGTAATCTCAACACATCATGCAAGGCAGCAGGCAGGACGGTGGAGGGTTCAAGTCCACCCTGGGTTTATAATGAGGCCCTGTCTCAATAAACATAAAACAGAACAAAAAACTCAGAAAGTTCCTCTCCCGAACATCTACTTGCTCTTAGGTTCCTCCTGCAGCTATCACTGCTTCTTTAAAACAGTATCAATTCCTGTGCAAGGACTTCCCAAGCCTGACCAAGCCAGGCATAGAAGGCAGATGCCACGTAACCTCACTCATACCTGAAATCTGGAAACAGTGACCTTGCAGAGGAAACTGAACAGTGCTTACTGGAGGCTGGGGAGGGTAGAACCATACATCCCAAATAACAGTTAGGAGAAATGAGCTGTGTCGTGCCGTACAGACACAACAGAGGGGCTAGAGGTAAGAATGCACCAGGTATCTCCAAAAGCTAAAAGAAAGGATTTTAAATGTTAGTGCCACAAACGTATACTGGAAATGATGGATATTTAATTATTCCTATTTAACCATTACATAAGATATGCATGTATAAAAACAGCATATCCTATAAGGACGTAAAGTAACATGCCAACAAGAAAATAAAACTTATGAGAATTTTTTAAATTATAAATGACACTTTCTTTTAGCTACCCAAATTGTTCCCTCAGATTGAATCCATTTTTCTACATGCTTGACTCCCAGGTTCTTATGCTAAACCAGACAAAGCAGCCGATTGCCATGACACAGCATGTGTTTTGTAGGTCCTATGTTGGGTCAAACATAGGAAGAATCCAGATAAGTTCTACTAGGAATGCTGGGATACAGATATCAGTGCTTGTCAGTTCTCTGAGGGCCACAATCCATGTCACATCCTACATGAATTGTGCTTGCGGTGCCATAAAACATTGGCCAGTGTTCTCTGCTAGTGTAGAAGGCCAAACCAAGGGAGATGCAACACTAGAAACTGAGGCTGTAGTGAGATGACAAAGACAGGGTGAGAGAGCAAAGCAATGTTAACAAACTGTAGCATGGGTACGAACTCTTCCCAGAAAAACTCAAACCAAACTTCAGCCTGTTCCACCCTGCGCTTTCTTCAGTAACACAAACCCACAAAGCCCTGTTATTTACTAACCCTGTCAAAGTTGAGTTTTCTATTATGACAGAAACCTTAGCATAAGGCATTCTTCTGCAGACAGTCTGTACAAAGTCCTGGGCTCCTTTGGTCTTCTTTATTTCTTTCTTTTTCCAGACAAGCCACCAAAGCTGCTTGCATTCTCCAGAAGATGAAAGGTGAAATTTAATAGGACAGTTGAGGAATGTGCTGTAGCCTGGGCCAAGGAAGACGACAACAAGGCAAAGTGTCGAGGTTCTGTTGCTGTGACATTAGATGGGAACTAACAGATGCTGTCATTTTCTTGCTCCTTCATGCACAAAGTGCCCTGAGAGACTTTCAGATGTGAAGCCACTGCAAGCCCTGTGTTCCACACTTTGACCAGAGTAGGCACGTGTTCACATGGCATTTTGGGTATTTTTTAGCTGACTATTAAATAAACTTTCCCTTTTTTTACTCTGAACATGCACTATTTCTGAGCATTAACTTTACTCCTTCTAAATAATGGAAAATCTTGTAGGTTAATCTGAAAACAAGCTTCAGGCCCGGCTTCTTTCCATTACGGCACCGCACACACATGAATCTCTTTTCCACTGAACAGAACTTACTGGGTATGTCTCAGTTTGCAGAATTCAAAAAGAAAGGAAAATACATGTTAAACCAGAAGGAATTTAACAAAAAAGGCAAGTCTCAAACAACAAATAAGACTCCCCATGCCACATTCTGGAGGGCATTAGCTTAAATCCCCTCTGCTCAGCTCATGCCTTTAATCATACTTAGTCTAATGGGAGGTTCTCTCCTCATGTGAAAGTTGTTAAGTACATACAAGGTAAAACCAGCCCATGCTTTTTTGATCCTAATACCTCCCAACAGACCAATTTTCAGAGACACAAGACCATATCCAACATGAACTATAATGATTCTTTCCCTCAAGAAAAATATGTGTGTGTGTGTGTGTGTGTGTGTGTGTGTGTGTGTGTGTATTTCAAAGAAGTGTTCTTCTCAGAGAAAATACATTAATTTTATTCCTAGTTTGTACATCTATGTAAGACCATATTACCCTCCTACCCCAGACACATATGTATATCCATACATACCCAACTACAAATCAAATACATAGGAAATTTTATTCTAGACTCAAGAAAATAGCAATTAAAGACACAAAGGATGCTGGTTATGGTGGCGCATGCCGGTAGGATTTGCTGAAGGAGGCAGAGGCAGGAGAATCACGAGTTCGAGGCAAGCCTGGGTAAAGACACAAAGGATAAGAGAAGTAGGGAACAAAATGTCCCAAACATGTATTAAGTCAAGAGGAAGTTCAAACTACTCAATCTGTTCTGTCATTATGAGCTTATGAGCTGGACAGGTAATTTTCTACATGGAAGAATTGTTGGAAAATGCAGAAATGACTAACTTGTGTATTATCCTTCTATGGTGGATAAAAATGGCCTCTATAGACTCATAGACCTGAATGCTTGGATCCCAGGACATGGTACAATCAGAAGGTGTGGCCTTATTGGAGTAGGTGTGGCCTTTTGGGAGGAAATGTGTCACTAGGGGCTGGATTTGAGGTTTTAGATGCTCAAGCCAAGCCTAATGTGTTTCCTCTTTCCCTGCTGCCTGAAGACCCAGATGTAGAACTCTCAGCTCCTTTTCCAACACCATGTCTGCCTGCCTGCCACCATGTTTCCTGCCATGATGATAATGAACTAAACCTCTGAACTGTAAGCCCGCCTATTTAAATGCTTTCCTTTATATGAGTTGCCATGGTCATGGCGACTCTTCACAGAAAAGAAGCCCTATGTAAGGCACCTTTCTTTAATGTCACTTTCTAGCTTGTAAATCACCTTTAGAGAGTCAGAATGCTTGCTTAGTGCTATAAACACTATTTGGATACTTATTGATGTCCACTTTTGTAAATAACATTCTTCTGTAGAACCTTGGATATTATATGAGGAAGGTCTACTTTTTGGTCTATGTTCCATATTTGTGATATGTCTAGATTCCATATTTGTGAAAATCCAGGGACTCGTTAATTTTTTTTAAAGCCAAGAAGAATCACAAGTAACTTTTACTTTGGAAAAATGAACCGGTGGATGTTTACCGAGTCATTCAAAGAAATTGTTCATTATCCATTACAAGATTTAACATTATCCATAACACGACTGGGAGATGGCTCAGTGGGGGAAAGGAGAACCACTCAAGAAGCATGAAGCCCTGAGCTGGCAACTCCAACCCCACACAAAGCTGGGAATCATAGCATTCATCAGCAATATCCATGCTCCTACAGTAACACAAGGGATGGAAACAGCAATGCCAGACACTCATGCACCAGCTAACCTGGTGAACACATGGAGCAAAGAGCCCTCGACCCATGTAAGGTGGAAAGCAGGAGCAGACACCCCAAACTGTCCTTGAACTCCACACACCCCCATGACATGCACATGCGTGATCACACATGCACACAGAGAGATTTTAAAGATTGAACATTCAATGCTGAAATGACTCCTATTAACTCTTAAGAACTTCATAAGACATTATCCACTCAAACATGAAATTATGCTGGCTTGTACGGAAGTTTTTTTCTAGCTTGAGACTCCCAGGAAAACACATTTGGAAGTCTCTTTTAATAGCTAATGGTCTCCAAAATATGAAACCAAGTTTATGGGGGAAAAAAACAAGTTTATTGCACCCATATGATATCAGGATGCTGCATATGTAAGGTACAGACAATCCAGTTACCTCGAGTTAACCTTGATACACCATCAGAGAACATTTATGTCACCCCATAGCCATCTTAGGAAGCTGAACTTTTCCATATTACCCTTTTTATGTTCTTATTCATTAATGGTTCTAAAAATCGCATCTCTTAAAAACTATTTAAGCTAGAAGTAACAGGTCTGTGCTTCGCAGCATAATACCTGGATGCCACATTTTTCTGGAAGGGAGGACACTGTCTTCACGTGGTAGCAGATAGAAGATAGAAGGTGGCCAAATGTTGTGGGAAGCCTGTTTTCCTCATTAGTGAGCAGTTGCCATGGCTGACTCGCCTCTCAAGGCCCTCTCAATGCTGCTGGATTGGCAACAGCTGAACTTTGTATGGACCACAAGAAATCCAAAGCAGCCTTTTTGAAAGGTCAAGTGGCTCACCCAAGGTCACCGATTTTGTACGTGTTCAATCATTTTTGTGTACGTTTTAATAATTTTTAAATGGCTTTGAATATAGACTTTAAAAAAAAAAACTATGATAAATATAAAAACCAAAACCTAACTTAAAACCTGTTACATAGCAACTGAGGTCCACAGGTCTTCTCTCATTCATTTCCACTTGACATTAGTTAGCCCCCAAAGGAAGATCTGAAATACCGTACATTCATTTCCATCTTAACGATGTAAAACATGAAAGGAACTGAATATTCTCAATGTTGCAGATAGCAGGATGAGGGTGGCCTCTGACTACTGAACTTATGGTTATAGCCAAATAAAGTCGGTTCTTTTTAGTTCTGTTGCATACAGTTGCTTTCTAACCTCTGAACCTTGTTGATGTGGTTGAAGGTAAAGCAAATGCATATTATGTTTTAGGTCTTAAAGTATGTAAAGTCAAGAAACTCAGACTACGACCTCAGGTGTTCTAGATGGACAGCGTCTTCCAAAGTGAAAATATGATTTGAACAGCAGCATATCAAGGAGGCATCGCACTTTAACCCCTCCTTTCTAAACGCATTTACCACGCATGCTATAAACCATGCACAGAGGTTTATATGCGCCCAAGAGAGGCAAGAAATACATGAGCAAGTATGCATCGCACAAGATAGTTTTGGGAAAAAAAATGTGCATCCACGACACTTTTGACAAAGCTGTTTTGACACAGCTATGCAAGGAAACAGCTGTGTCATACAGGGGACTCTAAACAGAGTCCCCAAAACAAACTGTCAGAGTTTCAGCTGTTTCTGTTAACAAGTAATGTGTGAAACAGACATCATTTTCCCCTTCTCCAGCCTCTGCACAGCCTTGAACCTCACCATGTGTAGCTCCTCACCTCCTGGGATAGCAAAGCTGAGACAAAGTGGGGGTTCCAAATGAGGCTGTGTCAGGGGTGGAGTGAGGGGGAGGGGCACCATCTGGCAGACAAACTATACATGACCAGAAGCTATATGTTTACCACACTTGCTCATCACCCTTCCCAAGTGTCTGCTCATGCTCAGTCAACTCACTCACATCCTAAACAGTCTGTGCAGTACATGGTGGACACATACTCCTTGGCATTCATGAGTAAGCAGGACTGAGTGACGATGGCAGTTTGTCTGTTTTGTATTTGAACCTAGAGAGCTCTGAGGACGCCTCTGCACTTGGAGGTTTACCTAATTATGAAAACTTGATTTAGTTGGGTGTCTGTGTTATACCAAAATGGAGGAGGGTAATTGAATGGTCTGATTTGCACATGGAAATGTTAGTTCTATTTTCTAACAGTTTTCTCAAATCTCAGCATTTTTTTTTCTCCATTTACAACAGTAATGCATGCATAGAGAATTTCCAGGATTTGGTCAAATAAAAAAATGAAGAAACAGCATTTGGGAACATCTGTGACGGCCACTATATTGCTACAAGGGATGCAGTGAGTACAAGGGACCATTAGAGCATCCTACTTTAGAATAAATATCTTTGAGCCCTTACTAAATCCCAGATGCTCTTTGAATAGTTAAGGATATAACTTTGCACAAGATGGCCTAGTCCACAGCCTTGAGAAGCTTATCATTTGGAAAGTGTAGACAAAGTAAGTAAACAAACAGTTGCTTAACTTTAGGTCATTATCATTTTGAAAGAAAATACAGGAACACATTGTCTGAGGGTGAGTGGGGACCTGCAGCTCATCCCTAAGAGTCCCTTTAGCAAAGAAAAGACATGGCTTTCTCTCTTACAGTCCTGTCTCTTTTCCATATTGTTTTCAATTGCTTCGTTGATGTCTACCAGGAGGGAATCAATAAATTATGGCCTTCTACAGAATATTCTGGTGATTGACATTAGTACTAATTTTAAATGTATGCTCTTGATTTGGTTAACTACCTACCAAAAACACTGGTATGAGTCAGGGATGCCTAGCTATCATAACAACAAAATGTATCTTTGAGCTACTGTGGAAGTCAACACATGTGTCCATTGCTCTGGGTGGAAAATGGTTATTCTAAATGACAGATGCCATTTACCTTTGAGGAGCACTGGCAGGCTGTATGGATTCAAGTTTTTTATGAGCTATGGACCCCAGTGAATATATGCAAATGTGCTTGTGTTTTCATAAAATGCATAACTACCCCCAAACACCAGCATTATGGATTCATGTGTGTGTGTGCATGCACATGTAAGTGTGTGTACGTGTGTGTACTCGTTATTTTAAAGGTAAACTCTCACATTAAAGGAGATGCATAGGGTGAAATTGAAACATGAAGAGACAATGTACAATATTAGAAAATTAGAATTTTGCTTACAATTCTGACTATTGAGCTATAGAGTAATATGGCCACTCTGTGTTAAAATAATGCAAAGCATTGTCACATTACATGGATATGTCCAGGTCATAAATATTTACCACTTAAATAAATATCTTTGATATTTACTAAAATCCAGACACTAAATCCCAGACACTCTTTGAATAGTTAAGGATATAACTTTGCATAATATGGCCTAATTCACAGCCTTGAGAAGCTTATGGTTTGGAAAATGTAAACAAAGTAGGTAAACAAACAGTTACCTAATTTTAGATCATTATCATTTTTAAAAAATACAAGAGTAAGAAAATTCAGGATGTCACTGGGTAGGAATAAAGCAATGGCTCTCACCCTTCTTAATGCCGTGACCTTTTAATACAGTTCCTCATATTGTGGTCACCCCCTAAACCATAGAATTATTTTATTGCTACTTATAACTATAAATTTGCTACTGTTGTGAATCATAATGTAAATGTCTGATATGCAGAATATCTGATATGCAACCCTGGTGGGGTCGTGGCCCATTGATTGAGAACCACTAGAATAGAGTAAGGCTATTTAAACAGACTGAAATGTAGCAAAGAAGTGTGTGAGAAAGGTGCTAAGTGAAGAGGAAAAGAAATACAAAGGTTTGATGTGGGACATGCATGTGTGATCAAGAATCAGCAAGGAAGGTGTGACAGGGAGAAGGGAGAGGTTAATAACAGCATAGGTGGATTTGGGATGAGAAAATGGATGCTTGTCTCTCAAGACAGGGAGGAGGGAACATCCAAGGAGGAAGCCATCGAGGCAAGAGAACAACATGGAAGTCCAGAGAAGGAGGTTACCAAGAGGAAGAAGGGATGCACCCGGTCAAACAAGGCTTAGAAACATAGTGTACTGGGAACTGAGAATTTACCACGGAGTCTGCCCCTGAGTTTAATCAGTGGGATGGAATCCTTCCCAAGAGTCTTTTCTTAGGATTTCAACACTATAGTGATCCACCCTTCCTCAATACACTTTCTTTGCACAGACTGTTGTCTCTCAGAGGGTGGCAAATCATCCCTTCAAAAAGGAGGTAGAATTGGGCATGGAGCTCTCAGCTGGTACAGTGTTGGTCCAGCATTCAGGAAGCCCTTGGCTCAATTCCACAGCACCACCTAAACCAGGTATGCCTGTAATCCCAGCACTTGGCTGGTATAGGCAGGATTGTGAGAAGTTCAAGGGCATCCTCAGCTACAACAAGGTCAAGTCCAGTCTGTAATATGTAAAGCATAGCTTCCAAAACCAACCAACAGACAGACGGACCGAAAGGAGGGAGAAAAGGAGGTACATGATAAACTTCCTGTCAAATGTCTGAGGAATAGCTGAAATTTATCTTTTTTTTAAAAGACCTAAATAGCTCTAAAGTAAATAAATAAATAAATAAATAAATAAATAATATTAAAAGTAAGTAAAATAAAATGTCCCAGTGTTGTTAAAAGGTCATGCTGCAGTCAAGACTAGAGAGAAGGTCTTGTCAGTGGATGGAGGATCACTTCTTCCTTCAAGGCTGTTGTCCTTGTGAAGGAAGGTACATGAAATAACACTTGAAGAAAGGGCTCCTAAGCTAAATGTATATATAGAATCATTGCACTAAGAGTTAGCAGCCCTGTGAGTCTGCTGCCACTCAAGTTCTTTTTACTATAACTCCACAAGTCAACAAGCTTGATTCAAATTGTCATCAAAATCAGATTGAAAATTAAATTACCAGCCCAAAATAGAAACCAAGTTGGAAGTGTAGCTCAAATTTGGTGGCATCAAAGAAAGAAAGAGTTGATAGTTACTTCCAGTTTTTATGCATAGAACACAAGGACACCACAAAAACCTGCCTGGCTCCCTATATAGTATACCATCCTATATGTTAATGGGTTTCTCCCCTATTCGGATGTGCTCAGTGTAATGATGAGCTGGAAGACTAACTGTAGATTTCCTCTTTTCAAACATTCATAACTCATCTGACCCTAGAGGGAAAATTCTCACACACTCTGTCAGGATGAGGGCCATGTGATTCTCATCATCTTTAATAGAAATCACACTTCTAAAACCCTGAATAAAGCGTTAGCAATTTAGGTAGTCATGTTTCCATAGCCAAACCTGTTGCTTTCAATTTCCTTCAGAAGTTTGTGTCCACCATTAAAATCTTGTCGTGTATTTATGGTGTGTGTCAATGAACAAGATTCCTGCTCCTTTAGCACACATACTTTTAGCATTCTGATAACACACATTTGGCAAATGTAGTGTGTAGCATGTACCAGTCAGTTATTTGGACAAGCATGGTTCTGCTAACTGTGGAGGATTGTGAACCCATATGACCCACTTATGCCTAAATCTTTTCATATCGTGTCAAAATTCATCATGCATTTTTACTTTGTAGTAACGATACTTTTGAAGTCCGAGCATTGAGAAATGTGCATAATTGTACACAATTACTTGCATACTCTATTAGCAAACTTATAGTTTCTGAACTACAAGAATAGCTTTCTGTATGTCAATCATAAAACATTTAAGAATGTTATATATTTTGTGGGAAACATACCAAGGCAAAGGCTTAGTACACCGTGAACTTGTGGAATCTCTACACTAACTATGGTGTCGCCAAGGAACCCTAAATGTGGCAATCCATAATAGAATAACAACAACAACAAAATGCATGGCTCCAAAATGAGGAAAATAAGCTGCAAGTCAGAGGCCTGGAGAGACTGCTCAGTGACTAAAGAGGACTAAGTTCAGTTCCCAGCACCCATTTAGAGGTTCACAATCACCCATAACTCCAGCACCACATGACTTGATATCCTCTTCTAGATTCCACATGGTGTCTACACTCACTTGTGAACTTACCTGCACACAGACACATTCATATACACATTAATAAAACTAAAATAAATCTAGAAACCACAGTTGGCCTCTTAGTACCTACATGAATGTAACTAACTTAAGTGATTCCTGGTATCTCTAGCTAATCATCCTAATTTTAGGATAAAGGTTTTTTTATAGTAACGTATCATAATGCTCGATATACAATGTAATAATGATAGATAGTTGCTGTGTTACACACTGGGCTAAATGCCACAAACTGTTCCTGTATATCTGTACTTACAATATAAACTTATTGTAGAGGAATTTTTAACCCAGCAACATGGCTGTTCTGGCAAGAGATCACATCCAAAGGCTTTCTAGGTCTCTGTGATCTGGCTGGAATGACACACCTTTAATCCCTTTGACTGGAATACAGACACACTCTTACTACATTTACCTTTATGAGGACCTCATCCAAGCCTCAGGAATTCGAGGCCACCCATTAACTCACAAGATACGAACTTGATGTAATCAGCAAGAGCTATATTTCGATCAACATGTTGAGGTCAAGACCCATGACCCACACAGGGGGAGTGGGGTCTGACCCCGGGGCTTTGGAGGCACAGAAAATTTAAAGACCAAAACCACAACCCAGGGGAGAAACCACAACCCAGTGGGAGTGAAGGAGGGTTACTGGAGAGTACCTGTGGAAAGTTCTAGTCCATTATTCAGTTTGTGACAGGGTCCAAGGAACAGTCATGGGAAACATTTTGTATAGACTATTTTCAAAGAGCCTATTCGTAATCAATCATCTATCTTATGGTCAGCCAAGTTCCTGAAACACAGAGCTCACGACCAAGCTGACCTGAACTCTTGGTTTTGCTCAGCCTGTTAGGAGTTTTCTTGAAAATTTTTAGCCCTTTCACCTTTAATCCCAAACAATGAAAGCAAAGTTAGTCTGTAAAAGGAAGCAGCCATGTTTGAAAGTAACATCTAATTGAAGATGATTTGATAGAATGAATCAGAGATAGAATATGCCAAACTCTTACAAGAACAGACAGAAAAGAGTCTACTTGAGAGTAACAAGAGAGAGAGACAGACTGAGACAGAGAGATACAGAGAGAGACAGAGAGACAGGGAGACAGAGAGGTGGTGTGATTTGGTGGGTGGTGGATGTTTTACCAGGACAGTTTTACAGAGATAGATTTCTGAGAAAACAAGCTAGACTCAGATAAAGACAGAAAGAGCCAAAGAATGGGAAGGAGCCAAAAGATTAGAATATATTGCCAAAGTTAGTATGAGGCCAACCAGGGCAATTCAGTCAGAAGCAGAGAGAAGCTGGATTGAATCAGTCAGCTTGGAAGATTAGATTGTATGGAGGCTAGAGGCATCCAGGCCTAGGACTAGAGATAGTTAGAGTGAAGAAAGAAATGCTATGGGCTCAACTCAAGCCACTATTCACACAGCTTTGGTACAGCTCCCATCTCATCTATTCTTTTGAAGGAATAAAAGCATCATTTACAACTTATAAACACAATCCTATAAAGTACATTGGTTAGTAAAGAGAACATGTCCTAGTAAAGAGATTCAAGTAAATCCAAAAACTATGGGCCCTTATACTTACTAGCTCCATAGCCATATAAGTTATTTCATTTCCCCAATATTTTCTTCCTCTTTAAAAAAAAAAATAAGACATGTCACTGTTGTATGCTTTTCTCCTCCAGTAGTGTACAGAGTGGATACTCTGAGGTATCCAGAGTTAAAGCTTCTAGCTGGGCATCAGCTCAGCTTCTCCATGTTCCTGCATGATATATTGGTGCAATAACACTACAAAATGTTATGGGAGTAACTGAGTACTTTTTTATTGGACTTAAGGCCTACCCCATGAGCTGGAACTCAACCCGGAACTGCTAATGTGGCCAGGAATCTGAGACTAAATAGTTCATGGTCCTTGCAGAAAACCTACTGCTATTATTCTGCTAAAGTAACGTACCAATCAAGTGACTCCTAGTGACATATTGCTGTACCCATAGAGCAGAGTCACGTTCAACCCTCGTCAGTGAAGCATCTCCCTGCAATAGATGGTAATTAACACAGAGACTCACAACTAGATAATGTACAGAGAGTGAGAGACTTCAGAATACTCAGTCTTGAATGGGATGTATTTATCAAACCCCTACCCTCAAGGCTCAGGAAACTATGTAGAAGAGAAAGTAGAAAGACTGTAAGAATCTGATGACTGATTACAAGAAGCAGCATCTTCCAGACACAAAACTGATGCACATGTGAACTCACAGAGACTATGAAAACCTGGGAAAGATCTGCATTAAGTTCAAACCAGACAAAAATTCCAGTATGAAGAACAGGAAGTGGCTACCAAGCCCCACCCCTAGCCAAGAAGTTATTTGTAATTGATTCCTGGTGGGAAAGGGAAAATGTTTTTTTCTGCAATGGAGCATCATTGTGCGTATCAGCCACACTCCAGGCAAGGCCCCATGCCCAGAAGAGTTGGTTAACACCACGTGATCTTTGTGTTGTGCTTTGTTTTGTGGGATATTGTTTCATTTTGCTTTGTTTTGCTATTTTTGTCTTATTGGGATTTTTTTGTTTATTTTGATTTTCATTTTTAAATGTTTATTTGTTTGTTAAGAGAAAAGATGTGAAGTTGGGTGGTGGGTAGTATCTGGGAGAAGTTAGGGGTAGGAGAAACATGATAAAAATATATTGTATGTAAAAAATTTTTAAAGAAAAATGAGACAGTAGTCATAGTAGTAATATATGGCAAATTCTCAACACAGTGCTTGGTATATACTGAGAGTGTAAATATTATTATTAGTTGTAATATTATGCAAACTTATTTTACAGATGAGGTAACTGAGTTTAATAAATTAGCTTGTTCAGGGTTGTATAGTCGCTAAAAGTCTGAACTATAGTCATAATCCATACTTACCACTCAAATACACATTTCATAGGTATTGGCTTTTTTCTCTATTTGCGTTTACTCCCATCTAGTTGCACTTCTGGGTGATGGAAGAGACAAACAGCCTCTCAGCAGGGCGTTTCTATTGTGGGTCCCATCATAAGCCAACTTATGGGTATCCACCATCACCACTAAACATCACACCCCACACACACACTCATCTGACCTCTCTGGGACCATTCCAGGGAACAACGCAGAGAGCTAAGCAAGTGAAGTAGCATCTTTTCCAGCCCTGGATTTTTTGTATTGATTGCAACCCAGCAGTTAGTAGAAAGAAGCGGCCAGCACAATGCCCAGCAGCACTTGAGCATACACTCAACAGATCCCATAATACACAGTGACAATCGTAATCCCGCATCCTCCACCTTACTAAGTTTTCCTGAAGGCTAGCCTACCATTTGACCCTGTATTCTTACTCTTCGATATATCATGATGAGAAATGAAATTGGCATGTCAAAGAAATGACTGTATTCCATGTTCAGTGTATCACTACTCACAAGATCCAAAATACAGAAACAACTCAAGTGTCCACTGACTGGTGAATGGATGAACTGGTGTTGCATACGAATAATGAAATATACACAGTGAAATATTCTCCAACCATTACAAGGAATGAACTTCTATCACTCAAACCAAATGGATGAATTGGATGGTGTCTTAGTCAGAGGTTCTATTCCTGCACAAACAGCATGACCAAGAAGCAAGTTGCGGAGGAAAGCATTTATTCAGCTTACACTCCCACACTGCTGTTCATCACCAAAGGAAGTCAGGACTGAAACTCAAGCAGGTCAGGAAGCAGGAGCTGATGCAGAGGGCATGGAGGGATGTTACTTAGTGGCTTGCTTCCCCTGGCTTGCTCAGTTTGCTTTCTTATAGAACCCAAGACTACCAGCCCAGGGATGGCACCACCCACAATGGGCTGGGCCCTCCCACCCTTGACCACTAATGGAGAAAATACCTTACAGCTGGATCTCATGGAGGTATTTCCTAAAGGGAGGCTTCTTTCTCTGTGATAACTCCAAGCTGACACATAAAACCAGCCAGTAAAGAGGGTAATACATAAATGAATAAACAGAAACATAAAGATAAATAAAACTCCTTAATATGTGGATTCTTTAAAAAAATGATCTCACAGAAGTTCAGATGAGAAAAGTAGTCACCAGAGGCTAGGGAGAGCGGGGGAAAAGGGACAAGGGTAAAGATTAGCCAATAGGTGCTAAGTTACAATTAGATAGGAGAAGTTCATTTGGAGACACTGTATTGTGTTCCCAAGTAGACAATGTTGATTTACCATATATTTCAAAGGGCTGGAAGAAGGTTGGAGAGATGCCTCAGTGGCTAAGATCACTAGCTGCTTTTCCAGAGGACCTGGATTCAATTCCCACATCCACATGATGGCTCACAACCATCTGCAGCTCCAAGCCCAGTCTATCCAGTGCCCTTTTCTGACCTCTGTGGGCAATGCACACACATGACATATATACCTGGGTACAGTCAAAACACCAATAACACAAAAAAGTAATAATAAAAAATTTTAAATCATTTTTTAAAAGACTAAAAGAGAGATTTTTAAATGTTTCTGCCACAAAAAAACCGTGATAAATATTTAAATAAATATGTACACTGACTCTGGCATGAATATTATTCTATATGGACACATATCAAAAACATCACAAAAATATGAATAACACAGTTTCATCACATTTTTTGCAAGGTTTTATTTAAGGCAGAGCTAATCTATCAGGTTCGGAGGGGTTTTTTGCCCACCTCCTTGTATTCTCTTTATTCCCACAAGGGTTATCTCCCCTGCACTATGATAAAAATGAAGAACATACTCTCAGCAGGCCAGCTCAAGACTCAGCTTGGTTGAGGGTCACACACCCTTCTCAGAATGCAAGTAGAAACAGAGCATATTTTATTGGCCAGACTTACTTGAATCTTAATAGTTCTTCCAGCTCAATATCCTTTACTACTAATTCAACATGGAACTCAACTTGACAGCACAGTTTTCAGATTCTTTCTTAAGGCCTTCCACCATATCCATTATTAATAGCTATTACTAGTTTTAGCTATTGCTTATTGTTAGCTATTAATAGAAGCCATTAATCCTGATACTATGCTTTAGGTAGATTCTTTAATATTTAGCCTGTCTGTCTGTCTGTCTGTCTGTCTGTCTGTCTGTCTGTCTGTCTACAGGGAGAGTACAAGCATGGATAGGACCTGTCTGACACATGTCTGGAAGTCAGAGGACAGCTTGCTAGAATGGCTCTTTTTTCCTCTACCATGAAGGCCAAAGAGATCAGCAGCTATCCCTGCTGTGCCATCTCACCAACCTCTCTACTACTGTGTTAACACATTCAAGTAAAACTAACTAGTCTGGAAACATGTCTCTTCTCCAGTGTAATGATGTACGATTTTCACTGATACTATATGGGACTTTCTATTCAAACTTGAGCTCAGAAATACTTGAAAAACATCCCAAGTACAAACTATAGAAGGTCCAGAAGACTGGAGCTAATGGAGTCTTAGTAGCAGTAAATGTTTCTAAGGTTCTATAACAAAAAAGCTAATTGTACAAGATGACTCCTCCGTACACAAAAGGCCTTCCCAATCTGCCACCTTTATATATCAAAGATAACTACATTTTTTTTCTGAAAACTTTCTTCTCAAAATTAAAATGTGATAAATTTGTACAATCCCCAGAAACCCTCATTTCCTGAGCAATGTCTTCCTTTGCATTAAAGGCCATGTTTTCCGATCAGTAGTTATTCACATTCTCAATTAAGTGCAAGCAAAATGGGTGGGTGGGTTCTCAGCAAGTAGCAGATGCACCCCCAAAGGAAAAGCCGGGGCTTCGAGATGATTTCTTTCTTTTTAAACGGAAAGTTCCATTGGAAACTCAAAGTTCCCTTTGCCAAATTGAAAGGGACAAAACAAGTTCAAAGAGAATTTCCCACTTTTGAAAAGGTTATTGTGAACAATGGGAGTTTTTCAAATTATTTTTAAAATATTGTTGGCACTGCCCCTTGAAACAAGTTAAAAGGCAGAATAAGCCGACATGTGACCCCTGTGAGCAGGATACTCAGGACGAGGTCCTGGCAGATACAGTCTCAAGCTGTAATTCTGTTGCCTTCCTCCTGCCTTTCAAGTCTGATGAATTTTCCTTTAACTCCCATCCAGTGTGGGGCTCCACAGAGTGTTTGAAAATTAAGACAATTAGGGTAGGCAGTTTCCTAGAGACCTTTAAGAAGAAACTGACAAATTAGCCCAATTTCTGGCTGTTTTCTTCTTCCAACGCACACTCAAAGAAGAAGCATAATTTTCAAAGGATTTTTAACTCCGAATTTTCTGTTCATGTATGCAATGACTGAATTGAGCTCCTGGCTCAAAATATGGTGGATAATTAAGCCAATAGTAGTAGTAACATACTACTACTATTTGAACTGGCTGTACATACACCTAAGGAATCAAAGGGACAGACAAGATAAAGTGACATGATTCTCCCCACACCTTTTTTTAATTAAAAAAAAAAGTACTTCATATATGAGTACAATGTCTACATTGTTCTATCTAGGAATAAAACCAAATGGCCTCAGTAGGTTGTATATGCATGGGGGCAGCGATTACTACAGGCATTTGCAAGGAAGTTTAGGGAAGAAATTGTCCTTCTTGTAAGGAAGCAGCTTCCCACTCCAGTGGCAGTTTCAGGGCAGTGAGCAAACTGTTTCCTTTCAAGGAAGAGAAGAAACTTCTCTGTGTATGGAGTGCAATGCAGCTATTTAAAAAAATAAATAAATATTTAACGCATACTTGTTGGTATAAGCAAGTTTTTGTGTTGAGCATAACCTTGCTGAAAAGCAATAAAGATGAAAGAACAAAATGGAACAACAGGGCAGAAGTTCATAAACTTCTCATCTGATAGGTGACTGGGAAAGAGTGTTACGGATGTATGGCTTGCCTTACCCTGTTGCTGACTATGTACTTTGTTTGGCAAGTGATGGAGAACTAAAATTTCCAAACAGCTCCTAGGTGCTTCTGCTGTTATGAATCCCAGTACCATACATTTTATAAATGAGAAACATGAAAGGAAATGGGGGTACTTGATTTTTCTTGCCTATGGACATAGAGTGAGCATCAGTTCATTCACATTGTAGTCTTTCTTTGCTCCGGTTGAAATTGTACCATCAGCTTGCCCAGGTCTCCAAATTGCTGACATCCCATAATAGATGTGCCTGGAATTGTCAGTCTCCATGATCACACAAGCCTGTTGGTTCTGTTTCTCTCAAGAATCTCAACCAACGTAAGTCAACATAAGGAGAAACGAACAGAGCCGTGATATGTTGGAAGAAGATTGATGTTGAATTAATATGAGGATGAGGCAAAATTCATATTCAAGACTTATCTTCTTGCATGACCCAGAAGTCTGTTTTTTTTTTTCCCTTACTGCCTTTAAAAAGAATTTTAAAATCTCTTTGAAGTCCTGGCAGCCACATCCTATTTCCACTAACCAAACCATCCATTCTGCATCACTAACCAAACCATCAGTTCTGCATCCCAAGCTCAGCATTTCTTTATGAGATGGGGAGTGGGGAACACACATTATCTGTGCTTTAATTAGTCAAACTCCATGAAGGCTATGTGAAGGCCCTTCTTTGACTTCACAATGATTTCTCCACAAGAGTTCTACCGTGATATGGCATCTCCAAGCAAAACTTTTAATAACTTCTCTTTCCCTGTGTTAATTTAGAAGCACACCACACCTACAGGACACGGTGCAGTGTGATCGTTGTGAGTGACAGCTTCATAGCAAGCGAAACACATCAGAGCCTCCATAAGCCAAGAACCAGATAGATCTTCATCTGAACAACTGCAAAAGTAGAGCTCTTAGACACGCAAGCATCTTCAAGCCATCAGGAACTTCTGGTACCTCTCTTCCAACATCTTCGAGATGAGTGGAATCTAAACTCAGGAAAATAAGATTTTTTTTTTAACTCTCTCAGTTACTGGGACTTCATGTCTCAACAGGAGCTGCTCAATAGTAGCTAAGTCAAATTTTAAATAATTTGAAAAGTACCATTTCCTCGTCTCAAAACACTTCACGCTTCGCTGGGAGTTAAAGGGAGATAGAAGATGGCTCATTTAGCCAAGAATGGGAAAAAATGAGCACTCCGAAGCTTGGATTTCTCTGGCCTTGAGTGTGGTTTGGGTTGTGCTGTGTTTACGCTTAGAAAGATGTGGCATCCCGTTTTTATTTCTCAAAGGGCTTTAAATGCTTATTAAAAAATGTTCTTTGAAATCAAATAGCTCTTTAAGGCTGTGTTTTGATGATTTGATTGTAAATGAATGAAAAGCATATGGATTAAGTCACACATGGTTTTAAAGAATTACAGGCAAAAAAGTGTCTAACAAGACACATTGAGAGTTTACCAAACTCAACTGTTTGAAAGAAAAGTCGTGGGCTAGAGAAAAACACACTGGATTTTTAATTGAAAAAAATGTAAAGGCCTGTATGTGGAGAGTTTGGACGAGTCAAGCATCTCCAGTTACCATTTGGTCCAGTCTTTCCACCATACATGAGTCTACATTAAGCTAACTCCCCAAATGTTTACTACAATTGCTATTATGAAATAGAGGGTTTCAAGTAAGACAAGTAACACTTTGCTTCCTAACTAAGACTGATATACAAATCCTAAAAAGGACATTGTTTTGTCATTAATTAAATTGTCTCTGTGTGGAAACATCTGTTTCAGAATCACTAGTTTTGTTTCATTGAGATATACCTTTCTGGCCACACTCAAAAGCAATGCTTTCCTGTGTGGAGGGAAGGGATGGAACACAATCGAAGAGTTTTGAAAGAAGTGTCTACTCAGTTTTGTGTTTAGAAGAACCAAGGAAACAGGAAAAAATTTTTGAAGCTGGAGGGTGGAGGAGTAAGACTGTTTTATGAGAGAAGGAAGTCATGCAAGTAATGAGAGAGAATGGGCAGTCCAAGACTGGGACCTAAAAGTACACAGGAGCTGAAACACAGTGTCCAGTCCCAAATCAGTCAAGGGACTCCAGTGAGAGCATGCTGAACACGGCCTTCTGAAACAACTCCAAGTCCCTTCTCTTCAGAGTTAACAGTGTTGGGGATGGCGCTCTTCAGATTCCTATTTTAACTTATCCCTTATTTTTCATAGGTTATTTTTTTTCCAGATCTTGTGTGTGTTGCTATTCTTCAAAAATGCAGCTTTTAAGCATGGTCCTAAGTATTGGATTTTGTTATGTTCTTGCTTTTGTGGAGATTAATATTAACCCTCAACTTGACGAGATCTAGAATCAATCACTCATAAAACAAGTCTTGGGCAGACCTATGAAGAATTATCTAAAGGAAGTTAGGCTCTGGGTGTGCCTGAGAATTTTCTGAATTAATTTAATTAAAATGGGAATACCCACACCCTAGATGTACGTAGCACACACACACACACACACACACACACACACACACACACACACACACACTTTACATTTGTTTTTACTTTTAGTTCTGATCAGTTCCAAATTTATACTTGTATGTGGTTTGATGAATAACTGTAACGTATTTTTTTTGCAAAAGAATTACCTAATTGTCCTAGTATTATTTTCTTCTATCTTTACCCAGAAATTTCACATACAAGCTTTATGTAGCGGTAAACTTCTACACATTCTTGAGTCTCGTTTGAGCATTCCATTCTATTCCATTGGCCTGAGTATTCATGCCCCAGTAGTACATAATTTTAATTAATAAAAACCTTAATTATCAAAACTCCTTTTCAGAAGAGGGAGGGGAAACTGTGGTAAAGATGTAAAGTTAGTTAGTTAGTTAGTTAGTTAGTTAGTTAGTTAGTTAGTTAGTTAAAAACCTCTTTATACAAAACCATTTGCGTCCTCTCCAATCCTGCTATGATGGTTTGTATATGCCCAGCCCAGGGAGTGGCACTATTAGAAGGTGTAGCCCTGTTGGACTAGGTGTGTCATTTTGTGTGTGAGCTTTAAGACTCACAGCCTAGCGACCTGGAAGCCAGTCTTCCAATAGCAAATGATGGAGAACTCTTTCAAATGATGTAGAACTCTCAGCTCCTCCTGTACCACGCCTACCTGGATGCTGCCATGTTCCCACCTTGGTAATAATGGACTGAACCTCTGAACCTGTAAGCCAGCCCCAATTAAACGTTGTCCTTTTAAGAGTTATCTTGGTCATGTTGTCTGTTCACAGCAGTAAAATCCTAACTAAGACACCTGCCATCCATCCGTCATTATACTCAATTTTCTCAGCTATTCTTGTGTCTTACTCTGTATGACCCTCAGCATCAACTTGACCTGCACATGGCCTGCGGCATGTTGGTATATATGCTAGGCTCACTGGTTTCTACACTGTATTGATGTGTAGATGATGACACATAGAAGTCTGACAAAAAAGGTTTCCCATTGTGTTATTTAGGAGCACATATGATTCTTGTGGGGTTTGTACATTTCCTGCTTTACCTAGAGCATATTATCAGTATTTTCTGCCATTACAAATTACTTTTCTCTTCCATTTAGCTCCTGAATGAAGGAGGTTATTTAAAAGTCTTCATATCGGCCATTTGGTTTTGTGGAATCTTTTAGTGCATGGGTTAGTTTTACCACTGACTCTGAAGACTTAACTACCCTCTACTCCTAGCTGTTTTTCCATTCTGATTCTGTTATTTCTGCTTTCTTTTCCCTAATCACATTGCTTAACACTTTAATACCAAATAATACAGGAGATGGTAGACTGACTCAGATTTTAGGCCCCTGTGAAAATTTTATTTGGGTATTTTAATAAATATTTATTACATTAACCTTTTATTCCTATTTTTTCAGTGTCTTTATTGGAATGAAAATCTGCCAAAGGCTATTTTTCAAAACCAACCTTTTGAACACCAAGATTAATAAACTTTCTAATGCAAAGTCTTCTTGAGTTTTGATATAAATCACACTTGATCTAGTTTATTGGGTTTTGATGTGACGAAGTCTACTCATTAATATTTTATGTTGATTTTGTGTCACTATGCCTACGTGATGTACTCCCATCATTTGTCAACTTAGCAAAGTTGACTCACTTCTTTGAAAGAATTTGGACAATTTGTGTAATTATCCTCATTTTCCTGATTTTCTTTATCCTAATTTTAAGATTGTGCTACATTTTTCCTGCGTATGATTTAAGGTCTTTTTTTTCCATTGTTCGCTCCTTCAATGGTGTCTCTTTTCTCAGTATGAATATTGACGTATTGAAATATTCAGATATTTTACTGAGATCAATTTTAGTAAATCTGCTTTCAAGGTTTTCTTAGAGATGTGCACATTTATCTTTTATGATATGAAAGTTTCTCTGTAATTAATTATTTTCTCCCTATAATTTTTCATTTTGGGATCTATACATTTTCTTCACTGACTTAGCCAATGGTTTCTGCATTTTAATGAAATTTCCAGGGAAATAGAATTACTATTTATTGATTTTATACACAGTTTATTTGGTCTTTACTTTGAAATTTTGCTTGGAATTTACTCTATCCTTCCGTGTGCTTTCATTTTATTTGGTGTCTGTTTCTGGATATTTTTAGTTAGGATTTACTTTATTTTTATCTTTTATTTGCATTTATTAAGACATTTCAGTCTGTTTCTTTCTCCCTCTGGTCACTGCTTTAAATATAACTCCCAGATGTGGTTATGAAGGATTCATTATTATTTCCCAGAAATTCTATAACTTCTGTTTGTATTTCCCTTTTCACTCAAGATTTAACCTCATAAAGTATTTTTCAATATCAGCATGTAAGGGTTTTTTTTTTTTGAGATTTAAATCACTTTAAGATCATAGTTGTAACACATTATGATCTGGAAATATTATTTATAACATTGT
>JANHMN010000001.1:25814492-25852145 GCA_030674055.1 Rhabdomys pumilio
CTCAGCAACACAGACTGAGGCATGAATTCCACAAAGGAGCAACATCGAAGCCAGGAGGTCAACTGTCACACGCTTGAGGATTTCAACAATCAGTCATAAAATAAATGTCTAGTTTCAAAATGAAGACCAAAAAGAATTTTAAGAGACTGCTAAGCTTCAAAACATTTGCAATGCCTAGTAAGAAACTATCTTATTTATAGCATTGGGCCAGCTGCAACAAATGCTATAAACCAAATGTATGCAACTACAGTGGGAATTGAATTTCTCACAGTTCTGGAGGTGGCAAAGTTGAGTTCAGGGCATCAACAGTGTTTGATGGGGATCTGTTTCTTGGACCACAATGATGCTCTCTCACTGTATCCCTCCATGATGGATGTACCAGTAAGACAGCTTCTTTTATAAAAAAAAAAAAAAAAAAAGAGCACTAATTCCACTTCTGAAGTTATTCTTCCAGGACCAAATGACCTCCAAGGTCCTACCTCCTTGCACCATTAACGATGACCTTATAATATTGAACTGGGGGTACATAAACACTCAAACTATGAAAGTATTCATTAAATGCTGGCCACCATTATTATATATTCTGGAACACTCAGCTGCAGCTCTCATTCCCATAGGGTTCTTAGCCTACACCATTTCCTCAATAGATGTCACATTGCTGGCTCTAGCCATTAGACCTATCTTTATGTCCAACCTTGATATGAGAGTCTGTGCCCAGTTTTGTTGCACTTTGTTAGGTCATGTTCAGGAGATATCCCTGGGAGGTCTGCTCTTCTTGTGGGGAGAAGGGAATGGAGGAAGAGTTGATCTGGTGAGAAGAGGAGGTGGGGGAAGGACTTGGAGGAATGGAGGGAGAGGAAACTGTGGTCAGGATGTAATGTATGAGAGAATAAAAGTTTTATTTTTTTAATACCAACCTCTACACAATACCATCAGTTTAGAACCCACACAACCCTCAAAGTGTTTCTTTGCATCTTGACATGTCTTTATGTTCGAACATCCCTTGACAGCTTATGATAGTATCAATAAATCCTGAAGTATTTAAAGCATTCTTCCCAAACTCTATTCAAAGCCATGGTAGCTGTTCATCATCCCACCTCTGAAAAGACATTTTCTGAAGACGCACTCAGGGCTTAGCTTGAAAGCTTTGGTGGAGTTTATATCTGGCTGATCCCTGAGGAGATGTTCAACCTTGTGTTTCCTGTCCCTTATGAACAGTCCCTATCCTAAAGCAGTATAACTTCCAAAGAAGACAAAAATATCAACAGCTGGCTACATGGGAAGAAGAGGCAAACCATCCTATATCCTGTATGCTGAAACACTTGATGTACTTTCGATATAATTACATTATCATTTATTTTCCAAACTATACAAAAAAACACTATATTAAAAACTTCATGCTATCATGAGGGTGAAGTAAGAAGACTTCAAGTTTGAGATCAGCCTGGGCTACAGAGTAAGTTGGAGATAAGCCTACTCTGGTTCTCAAAATTCTATCTCAAAAACCAACAAACAATGGGTTCACACTGCAAATTCCTTTTAAAGAATTTATTTTCGTTTTTAAAACCTGAAAAAAATCATCAGGCCCCCAAAAAATATATAAAAACAAATGAATATACAATAGATACAAGAAGATACAAGATAAGAAAAGGAAAGAAAGAGAAGGAATAGGAAAATGAAAATAAGACATCACCTCTAACATATTACAGTATAAGGGCAGAGAAAATTTCATCTATCGTTGATCGAAAGACTTGCTGTAAAATCTCTTATATGCCTATTGATCCGAGTTGGCCATGCTTCATATGACAAAGGAGGAGTCAAGCTTTGCATGTAACTGCTATACATGAGTCCAGGCTTTGATATCAGCATTGCAACAAGGTCAAACAAAAGGTTAGCAGGATAATAATAGAAAAGATAAAAAAGCAAAGTGACTAGGTGTAGCGCTGGCAAAGGGTACGAAATATGATGAAGCAGAAGTCAAGACTCTAAAGCAGACGTGAGCTACAATCAGGATGCCTCAGTGTGGCATGCAGAATAACATGACAAGCTCCCAAAATGCTTCTACTTCACTTCATTTTTACTTGTTTATATATTGAATGAGCTAGTGAAATTTCTGAGTTCTGCACAGAAGCTTAGAGAAAGCCCAAAAGACCCCATGCACCTGGAAATAGCCTCTGCTTGGATCATGGGTTTGGCTTGGTTTTTAATGCATCTCTATAAAGGCTATCACCAGAATTGATTCTCAACATTATCAAAATTTTACTGTATGTAATGGGGGGAAATAGTTTTTTATACAAGGGAAGATGGAGACTGTAAAGAAACAAGAGCATTACAAAGCACTGCACTACTGTGTTTTTAATCCAGTCTATGTAGGTCCTTCTAGTGACTTCAGCGAGGGACAATGTCTGAAGCGTTTCTAATGGGTGTAGAAGGTGGTCGTCCCATCTCATCTCCCAAAGCCTCCATCCATAGGAACAGAATTGGTCCTCGCTAATCACCCCAGCATTGCATTGCCCTCAGCAGTGCAGGCGGTCAATCCTGTGTAAAATATGGACTCACACAGCCCCGTTATTTCCATGTATTCTTGCCTACCACTCATCCATTCTCCTGGCTATAAACTGCTCTCTAGCAACAACATCCGAGGATTTCACTGGCTATTCTTGTTCATGAATAGCAGCTGTGTAGCAGTGCCTGGAGGTATCAGAAGAAATATGTGTGGACGCTTTTACCATGTGGCTTATTAAAAGCCAATGAAGCCTTTCATGTAAGCCAGGCTGGGCTAGGCATGAACTTACACAAAGCAGTGTCCAGTAGTATGTAATAAGGAACAAGGCTAGCTATGTACAGAATAAAAACTCTGTCGTCAGTGTGGTCTTCAACATACTTTTGTACATGAGTACTGTCTAAAAATACTTTGGGTGTTGTCACCACTATGGGTCTATAAACTGCTCCTAAGATACTTTTTATGGTTATCATTAAAAGTAAAGGCAAGGTGTAAAAAAACATTTTCTAAAATTAAAATTAAAATAAGGTTGCTCGAGTTAATAGATATTTGTTGCATAATTTGAAATTCATGTTAATATTCAATAATTTGGGGAGTTGACACATTGTAAATACATATTTCTATGGAGTACAGTGCAATCACCAGTGCCACGGTTATCTCTGGGTCCAGGCTTCTGCCAAGGACCATGGCTGGGTCCATGATCCTGCTGTAGCTGGTGTCTGTGCCAAAGTCTATAGCATGAGTTACCACTAAAGACCATGTGGATGTTTATAGTCCAGACTGCCACCTGCGACGATGTGGATCTCTGAGGGACATGCTGCCACAGGGGGACATGCTGATCTGAGTGCCAGTGTGGTCACCTGAGGCTATAATGACTCCTCAGCCATGCTGCTGCCAGGGGGCCAGGTCTGTGGTCCTATCACAGCCGGGGGTCTGTGTTGATGTTGAGGCCTATGTTACCACCAAAGACTAGGAAGATGTCCCTGTTCTGGGCTGTCATTTGAGGCCATGTTGATGCCTGAGCACTTGTGCTGAGCTGGCCCCACTCATCCTCTGAATAGCATGGGAAAGCAGACTCCATGGCAAGAGTACAAAAGAACTGTCTCCTAGGTCATGAGAGTGGAAGAGCTGGCCCTCCCCCCCACCCTGGCTGCAGCACTCAGAAAAGCAACCCTGCCCCTTGCCTGAGCAGCAGCACAGTAGACCTGGCCCTGGTGGCAGGAGCAAAAGTGAGGGCATAAAAGTAAGAGAGCTGGCCCTGTCCCTTGCTAGGTATGAAACTTGGGTAAGTGAGCCTGGGCAGTGCTGGAGAGCTGGCCCTGGTGGTGTGCTTGTGGGAGAGCTGGCAGGCTGATCAACTCAATGAGCACTCAGGCTCAGAACCAGGGCTTTGAGATCCCACTCCAATGGCTACCCCATCTATGAACTCCTGGAACATGGGAAGGGGGCAAATCCATGACACACAGGCTATCCAAAAAAGCACTGATACTCAAATGAAACCTGGTGTTTTGCTCTGAAGAGTCAAGAAAAAGAAGAGGTAGGTGTGCATATGCACTGAGGATCTGGAGAGAGATGATGTCACTTGCTTGTGGATATTTAGACGACAAATGAGTGTGTGAGGCTTCACAAGAGACACCTCTGAGAAGCAAAGTTTCAATTTTCAATCGCATCAAGGATAATTGAATGTCTGTGAATGGAAGTGAGGAGCAACGGGGGAAGTGGACAGAGCTTGACCAGACAACAACTAACGGGGTCTCTTTGGTAGTAGATAAAAATTGTCTTGAAAGAGAGGAAGAGTGGGTGAGTTGTTAGTGATCTGATGCGGCTGGGAACAAACAGGGTGATACAATGTGACCTCTTGAGGTGTGGGCTGTGCGGATCACATTTTAGCTTCCAGAGAATGCTACCTTCACCCTGGAAATATCCTCAGTTCCAAAACACATCTGTTATCCACTCCTTCCTCTCTGTAGTGGAAAAAGAAAAGAAAAAGAAAAAAAAGTCCTACCTGGTGCTAGAAGGCACAGCTACTAGTCATTAAAGAGAGGCCATAGCCTCAGCCACAGCCACCAAAGCAGATCAGTGCAAAGCAGACCCAGGCAAAACCTATGGGAGCACGGTATGCGACTTCCTGTGTGATCAGAATAGAGGTGACAGCAGAGCAAGGAGAATCATCAGGATCCCAGTCACCCCTTGGTGGGGCCCCCAAACCATAATAAGAAGAGTATTCCTTTGATCAGTGAGCATCCATAAGCCCTACAAAGCCAGACTTCCTTCTGCGGGGAAGATCTTAAAGCCTTGTTGTATTTGATTACCTAAAAAACACTCTCCACCACAAAGATCTAAGAAACAAAGAGCAGAAATGCAAATCAAAGCATCACTAACCCGTCTTCTGGGAGGCCTCTGACAGGGCAGCTGGGATGGGGGGTAGTTCCAGGAAGGAGCCAAAGTCCTTCCATGTGAGGCAAGTGCAAAGCCACCCCATGATGAGGACACCTAGAGTCTAGCTTTTCATGGTATCTCATGAACAGTACTGATTAACACCAAATGGTAAGACAAAATTATTCCCAGCAGTCCTGGAAATGCAAGCTGCATTCGGGGACAGAAGCCATGTTACCTAGACATAATTCTTCTAGATGACAGGTGAATACTGGCTGCAAGCAGGATACCGTGCAGATGTTTCAAAGTTGGAGACAGCTGTTGCCAAACCAATATGTTCTGAATGTTAAATGAAACACATATCAAACAGGCAAACTTCTCTGTTGAGCCACATGAAAAATCCAGAGTTCTATCAGGCTTCTGCAGTGCCATAGAAACTGGGAGAATATTTATTCACACAGGGCTACTAATCTTTGTTTTAAGAAAAAGTGCAATGCCAAAAAGCCTGACACTAAACACAGCAGGACCAAAAAGTTTCATTAAACTAATAACACTAAGGCTAGCAGATGAGATGGACCAGTGGGTAGGGGTGCTTGCCCCCAAGCCTGATAGGATCTGATAGTGATTTCCGGAACTCACACACTGAAAGGAGAGAATTGAATTCTGAAAGTTATCCTCTGACCTCGACCCAATGCTAGGGTGCACACATATCAATAAACTAATAAATGTAATAAAATCCTTACAAATAAGGTGGAAAGGGACAGGGAAGATAGATATGTGGCACTCCCTCGTGGTCTCTACATATATTGCACACCATACACACGCATGTGCAAAACACACACACACACACACACACACAAAATACAATAATACTCACTACACATATATGCACATGGGGAGAAAGAATGAAGCACTGATGCTATATTAGCTAAATAAATAATGGTTAAATATATGTTGTTATATTTACAAAGATGCACATGCAGTGGTATACATGTACTGTGAAGAAGAATTATATTTAGAATTTGATTTTCCAATAATTTGAAAATGACTCTAATCTAATGGCATTTGCTTCTCTCATAGTGATCCCTGACTGGTACTTGTAGAGGAAAAGAATCCATTTGTACAAACTGGGGCATCCCCGGTTCCATTTATATATAACTGAACCACAGAAGACTTTGTGCTTGCCACCCTCTTCTTAGCTACCAGATAAACAAGTGAAATCACTCCGCTGGTCACACAGAGAAGTCCATTGCTTTGCCTCTTACATTTCCTTCTGGTTGTACTTAGGGGAACACACCCCTACAAACCAACTGTAAAAACCATACACAGGCACGATCTGTTTTTACCTCTTTCCTATACGAGGGTGAAGTTCAGGACATTTCCTCTAAAACCCAGATATTGCTCTGAACAGTCATCACAGGTGTGATACTAGGCCTGAAAAACATGACATCACTAGCTTCCCAAGTCTTCAAGCATGAACAATGGGGAAGCTAGACATTTTGTAAGAATCTTAACTTTCTGAGTTTGCCATGCTATGAGCAAAAATAGCAGTCATGCCCAGAAGCTCCCTGGAGACAAGATGCCAGGGTAGCCCCAGCGCGGTTCAGACAAAGCATTCCAGGGACTTGGCCTAAAGTGGAAAGTCATTGTTGCCATATGTCCAAGGAATACAGCAGAAGGAGCCAACCCCACCTGACATTTGATTGTTACACAGCAGGGACCTAAGGTGAAACCTGAGCCCAGCCAATCCACAAAATTCTAAGAAAAAACAACAAAATACTGTTTATAGCCTTTAGGTTTGGAGCGGTTTGTTAATAGTAGTAGACATTAAAAGTCATTTTTCCAAAAAATCCCTGGACCATTTTTAAGATTTAAATTCTCTACTCTTGAGATGTAGAATAGAGTGGTCCCTGGCCATGCACCTATTTAAATAGGAATTAATTGTATTTAAATTATATTTAAAAGTCAGTTTCTCAGTCACACAAAACGCATTTCCCCGGCTAAGCCACGAAATGCAAGAAAGCAAGTTGACAAATGTTCCCAATTATACTAGAAAGTTCCACCAGAGTTCAGTTACAGACAACCGGAGCTCTGCCACATTCTAGAGATGAAAGGAAGCAGACAATGTATTCTACCTTCTCAAGCCTAAAACTGATCAAATCATGCCCAACAGCCTGTGTCTAACTGAACCGAGGAAAGAAAAGGTAAGCTAGGCTCCAACTAGAAAGAAAGCCAGTAAATTTCTCCAGGAATTTTGTGAATTAAATTCTTGTGAAGAAAAGTCTCTTGTTATTGCTGTTGTTGCTAATTATGTCCCCACCACCACCACCCTGGGAACAACAGATGCCAGTTTGTCACTGAATATGAGAGAGGGTCTAAGAGACAAAGTTATCCCAGAACTGAGCCCCACAAAGCAGAGACGGATGTGGTACTCGGAAGAGACATCATGCAGAATTCACAGAGGCTTTTGCCTGACAGGGAATCGTTAAGATACATCAACTGGGAAAAAAAAAGAAAAAAGAAAAAGAAAACAAGGATCCGGTACCTTGGCATAAGGCCACAGAAAATGTTGCTTTTCATTACAAAATTCTCTTTCTTTCTTGAGGGAAATTGTGACCCTACATGGATATATATGTCTATGTCTACATGGGGGACCTACAGCAAGAGAAAAAACAGGCACAAACTCAGCACCATGGCTATGCCTTCAGGAAGACAGAAGTAATAAGTCATCTTTGTAAAAGCCCTGGGGCAAGTTGATAGTTGTCCTTTTTTTTTTTTAAAGTAAATACGAAGCTATATGATTTCAAAAATGATGAGTTTTTAATGGCACATGATAAAAATAAAGTTTAAATCAAGTGTGAGGTAAAGATTCATGACACAAGAAAATGTTAGTTGAAGTGATGTCATTTTTCTTATGTGGGTCCAGAAGGAGATGAACCCATGATCTCCTTCCTCTAGTTCTTTTTGTCCTCAATAACTGTCTCTCCTCATGCAGCAGAAAGCTTCAGCAAGCAAAGCCGTTCCTGAGTCACATATATTTTTGTCCCCAGATAGGTGTGGGATGCACATATCTAGATATCTAAGGACAAACAATAGAGCCTGCAGACCAGCTCGGAGACCCGTGTGACGATATCACTCTACAACTAACACCAGCGGTGTCTTTTTTCAATTCAATAAAAAAGCAACGAAAAGACTTATAATTGCCCACATTTTATAGAAATAAGATACTTCTGAATTTTTTTAAATTATTTTATTTGCTCCATAGAGTAAGGGAGAGAAGAGAAGGATGTAGCAGAGGCCTGAGCTACGATTCATCACAATTACCAGCTGACTAGACGCACTGCGATGTCCTGGACATCTAATCTCGAAGGATGTGTATAACCTCTGTTTCCATGCAGAAGAGTAGCTGTGCAATGATCAAGACTCCTCAGATCTCCCGTAGCCTACTCCAGTTGCTTTCGGAAATGAGTTCAACACAGTGGCCATAGGTGTGGGCTACATAGGCACAGTGGTTGTAGGCACGGGTTACGAGGATGCGGTGATCATAGTAGGTATGGACTATGTGGGCTTCAGGGATCCAGTTACGGGCATAAAAGTGATATCATTATACACAAAGACTTCTCTTTGTTTCTTCTCTTGCCTTCACTGGAATTAGAAGAGGTTTCTATGCTAGGCCCAGTAACTGTCCTGAGACTTTAAAAAATTAATTTTTAAATAGCTTTGAGCTTAAATGAGGCATGGAAAATTTCAACCTAAAAAAAAAAAATTAAATTTGGAGGAAGTTACTAGCAGATGAGGAATATACTGATAATAGAAACCACATTGCAGACACTATTATATATGAGTCATTACTAAACATGCTGCTTTATATACGTGTATATGGTGAACTTTATAGGCTGCTCCACAAATGTATTGAGATGAGATATAAGTACCATCTTGAAAATGTCTACTCATGTTTTCAAAGCATTTTAATCTTCATAAACGAAAGACATCAAAGACACTCACTACGAATTTGTCATATTAAATTGAGTTTAGATTTTATTATTTTAGATTTGGGCATAGTCTTACCAGTATTCTGATTAGGGTTATCTGTTCCAACTACAAAGAAAATTCCTGACTTCTTTAGCTAGCACCAGCAAGATGTTAAATATGAAAGTCGGCACATTGATAGAGACAAATTCTTTTCATTTTATGTCATTTGGATATATAAATGCATGCTGCTCGTAACAAATAGCAATGCTGCCAAATCAGAGTATTCATCTACATTCAGAGAACTGAGTCCTATGATTTGTACATTTTGAAGTTTAAACATCCCTCCCTCGCCCTCCATAAGGCAAGACACCAAGCAGAAGCCTGAAGAAGTGATAAGGACTGGTTATCAGTTGCTTCTCATTTGGCCAGGCATCAGCCACGCCCAACAATGAGAACTGTTTGCACCTAATATGGAAACCCTGTTCGCCTTAATCAGAAGCAGCAAGAACCCATAAAACTTCACAGCGTGAGGACAGAGAGAATGTCAGGAGTCTGTTCCTTTATTTAGCATTATCCTTCAGCCCACATAACAGTGGGATTTTTAGAGTGTTGAATGAATTTCCCCATGAACTATTAACACCAATGTTGTCATGGAGTAGGGCTAATGAGCATGCTTTGGCAGTAGTACTGTGCTCTCAGCTATGCGATCTGTGAGATATGTCTTGATCCTTAAGTAATGAGTGAGAAATTTTAACTAATCAGAATCTACACCCAGGAAGGACCCAGTCATGGAGGGTTGTAGCTCAGTGATAGAGTACCTGGGAGAGATCCTAGCTTCAGCATGGGGTAGGGGATCAAGAAAGACTAGGGGAAGGAGGAGGAAGATGCAGAGGATCAAACACTGGGAGGGGCCTTTGGGATTTAAGCTTACTAAGTGGGTTAAGAGGTTTATGGTTTTTAATACCAAACAAGAAACTCTCAACCATTCAGTTTACAAAGACTAGAGAGCCAGATGCCTGTAAGCTCAGAGAGGCAGAGAAAGCACCCGGCTGGCCTTCCTCCTCAGCTGACATCCCAAAAGGAAGTTCTACTTCTCCACACCATCTCAAAAACCCTTCAAACTCAATGTTTGGGCTCACAATGAGCTGGGTCCTCCACCATCAATAGTAAAGAAAAGTGTGTTGTGAGTATTATTATTATGGGATGTGCTAAATCCCCTTGTTGTCTTTGTCTACCTATTAGGGGTTTCTACCCCACTTAGACCACACAGTTCCCAAATAAAAGACATGAAATCCTTTAGATTTATAATAAGCTTAAAAGCACTAGAGCTGGGCAGATATCAACCCTCTATGTTATTTTGTCTGCTTCCCTGTGGTGAACTCTGAGCTATCACTTGCCATGATAGGCTGTTTCTACCCCATCAGGCCATGTACTCACGATTCATACTACCCCATGGCAATGACCTTCCTTTTTCTCCTCTTCTCCTGGTGGTCCCTGCCTGAGACCACAAGCCTGGGAACCTGTAGACATCTTTATTAACAGATCAAGGATAACTTGGGGGGCAAGGTTTACATAGCATCATTTGATATACATGGAGATCTCTTCATCAGGGGCAACCAGAATGAACCAATCTTGGGGGGCTACAATTTAACATTTAAATACATAGCAGCACCAGACCAAGCCTCTACATTTACCTTTGCAGAATGGTCAGAGCCCAGAAGCTACAGCCTAGCCAAGCATGGCAGGACTCATGGGCTTGTGTTGTCAGCAGACAGGCACCCCCCCAGACAGCAGTCTGAAACTGTTCAGAGCTGGGACAGAAGCTCCCACAAAACTATGAAATCAGAGCAAGACCCCTGCTGATAGATACAGCACTTCACAAAGAACAATCTAAAATACCAGTAAGTAGGAATGTCCTTATTAATTTAAAAAATATATATCAATCTTAAATTTATATAAAGAGGAAGGGGGATATAGGTATATTTATCTGTATAAGGTATATTTATAATTTCCATTTGAAAGATAATGCTTTTTCTGTTGTTAAAAAGCAGTTTACCCTAGGAAAGATATATTCTGCTTGAGCACTGGTAATCAGTCATGTGACAGAATGTAGATTAGAATAAATGGGTTATTTTAAGTTATAAGCTAGTCAGAGAAGAGCTTAGTTATATGGTCAAGGTATTTGTAAATATATTTTGAGTCTGAGTCCTTATTTCTGGGACCATGAGGCTGGGGATGAACCAGACTAACTTCTCCAAAATACCTTACAGGCTTACCCACTGCCTGATCTTCTAAAGGCATTTTCTTAATTGGGGTTTCTTTCTCTCAGATGTCTCTATCTTGTGCCAAGTTGAAATAAAATTATTCAGCACAAAGAAGATAAATTTCTTCATCGTTAGATCTGGAAAAGGTTCTTATGCTCAAATCATGACTCCAGAAAGTTTCTTCTTGCTGCTTACACAAGAGCAGACTTATTGTAGCATTGCTCTGTGAGGTCTCCTGTGGTCCCTGGATACCACTAAGTCAGCTGCTGTGTACTTGAAGGCCAAGCTGAGACAGAATCAGCTCTCATTAAATGACAAACACTTCCGTAGCAATGACATAGAGAAGACTGAAGAAAGCTATGATTTTTAACACACCCAAAAACTGGTGAGGATTTTAAAGCCTAGACTGAATTATCATACCTCATGTCTGAATATTCTATTCATGGATCAGTTAAATTTGTATAACCACTATGCTGCTAGAGTAAAGATCTTTTATGAATGTTGAGACCTACTGACCATCATGATCTGATAACTAAAAATTCAAATGTAGCCTAGTGGTGGTAGGAGAGACAGGCAGATCTCTATGAGCTTGAGGCCAGCCTGGTCTACAGAGCACAGAGACAAAGACAACCAAGGATATACAAAGAAAACCTGTCTTTAAAAGCCAGATAGATAGATAGATAGATAGATAGATAGATAGATAGATAGAATGTAATTATTTTCTTGGGATATAAAGTTAAAAACTTTTCTTAAAGCTATATATACATATTTTTAAAGCTATTGCTTTTTCTAATGCCAAAATTGTATGGAAATCAAAAGGCAAAATAAAAACATTATTTAATATCAGAATAACAAATTAAAAATTATCAAACAAAAATCACATAATTTTAAAAAATCTAATTGAATATTTAAAAAAAAAATAATGACTGGAACTGGGTGCAATGAATGACATGTATTAACAGTCCGAAGCTACTGAGGAGTCTGAGGTAAGAAAACCAAACCTCTTGAGCTCACAAAGCCAAGACCAGCTTAGACAGCAAGGTAAGACGCCATCTAAAAATCAATGAATAAAAATCAAGTAAGCATAAGTATGTCTTATACAATACATTTATAGAAATCCAACTATTTATAACTCTAATGTACAAGGCCCATGTAGTTGCCAATATCAGAGGATTACTGACACCCTTCAGAAATGCTACATCTAGCCCTGTGTGCAGAGAGCGTGACAGGGACCATAACTGAAGTGCTGAGAACGGAAAGCCATCCTCGGTGGTCACACACAGACTGTTGAAAATGAGCTGCTGGGTTCACAGGTAGCTCATGAGAAAAAATGGGTTCTCAGAACTAATAGGAAATGATTCCTGACCCAGGAGACTGTTACATCCTTCCATCCCCCGAAAGAAGGAGTTTGGTGAGTTGATTAATTTGTTTCATCTTACCTAAGTTCTGTGACCACTGGAATTTTTCTGGCATACTGACCTCGTTTTCACCTCTGCTGTTAGCAGCAGGACAGTCACATGGGCTACAGACAGAGGTATTTTTGTTAGAGGACAGAGGAGAAGCCATGTGGGAAGCATTTCACTGAGGCATGACCTGTGCTTGTCATCTGTAGCCATGAGTCACACACTATAACCTCCAGGACGGGTAGGGGTGGGGGTGGGAGAACATGAAGGTGCTTGTGTGCCCTTTAAGATGTTGACTTTGTATATCTGGGATAAACCAGGTCTCCACAACATGTGTCTTCATACAGAGTTCCCTGTTGTTCAGACCTCAGTGATGGATCTTCCTCTTCTCTTTCAAAATCACTGGGTTTAAATGGAGAAAAGTACCCATGGGTAACCAGCCAAAGAATCTTTGCAAAACACGGTATGAATGAAAGAAGTTTCCACGAGGAAAAGGAACAAAAGGATTTAGGAACCAGAAATCAAAGGCCACAGGGAGTGGGAAGAGGGTGGAAGACGAACCACAGGAGTCCCTGATCGTGTATGGTTGTGTAGCACTAGGCACCTGCTAAGTGACAGGCACAATAGCACCTTCACTGAATTACTGCTTTTGAGGGATAGCCAATCCCTGAGTAAAGTGACTATCTACATTCACCTTATAGACTATCTTGAGTGTTTAATATGGGGAATTCAAAAGATATTTAGAAAAAGGAAAACCATGGCCCCACGCAGTATCAGAAGCAGGTATTAGCCCATTCTATAGATGAGCAGGCAGGCATGTCACTGTTAACCAACCAGCAAATGAGTAACTGAACAAATTAAACCCAGCTTATGTCTTATCCTAACCTCAGAGCTATTTGTACATTAGACAGAAGTCAAGCACAGGACAACTCATGACCCAGAATACGCATGGGAAAAAAAATGTAATTCTACAATGTCAATCAACTTTCACAACTCCACCCTAGCCAGTCATTCTTCCACAGTATATACCATTTTACACTCTTAAAGATATGGATTTCTGAAGAGGCACACATGGGCTGGGAAGTAACCCCGTCTATGGTAAATAAAATGGATGGAGGCTTTACTACCCTCAGTACCATTTCCTGGTAACTTCCTCTCCCTCCTTAATTAAATTTCAAAATATGTAGGACATAGGACCTGATGCTGATGTTGCAAAGGTGATTTAACTGCCTTTTCTCTCAGAGTTCACCAGAAGATACCTTGAAATGCCTTTCTCTAAATATTAAAATTTTCCTTTCTTAAAGGCCAGTGGCTAGGACCGATACTGTTAGATCACCTAGTAACACCGTAACCATCTTAGTTTCTGTGAGGTCACTCTACGGTGTTTATGAAAGGTTAAAATCGCCTAATACAGCATTCTGTGGAATGTGTCTCCATCGTGAAACGATGTACTCCATGCCTTTTGATGAAGGGCGTGGAGAACTCTTCCCCGGGTGCACTTTGCACAGAATCATAAATTTCAGAAATGAAGGATGGATGTTGAGGTTCTGTGGAATTTATTTTTAAGAACTTCAAAGATCTCCTGGGAATTGCTTAGTCTAAGGGGAAAAAACACCAAGTTTCTGGAAATCAGCGTGTTTTAAAGCCTTATTTTTAAATCCTGGTACTTCGTTTCATGAGAATCACAATAGTCAAAAAGCAAACGATTTCTCCTTTTTCTTTTTGAGACAGCAGACACTGTGTTGGTTCAATGGGCAAGAAAGCCTTTGTCACATTACCCATAATCCCAAGGATGGCAGTGGTTGCTGTAACAAGCGCTGGCACAGTTGCGGGCTGGCAGGAATTGAGAATCCAGTCGTGGTTCTGGCCTCTTCCTGTTTGCCTTGTGCTAGCAGTGCGGTCCTTGTTTAAATACTATAATGAGCAGGGAGTCACAGGTCCCCATCCTTTGCTGTCCAAAGTGGACAGACATTAACATGTGCTAAGGTAGCATTTTGAATAGAATGAAATATTCAAAGAAAAGGCCTATTGGCCAGGTCGCCATAGATGTGGCCAGAAAATTCCTACCCTCATTTGGTAGCACTTCTAATCTAGACTTTGATGTTGCTAAAGAAACATTCTAGCAGCAAGAATCACCCTTCAGAGTCAAAGGAAAATGAGAGAAAAGGCCCTGGGACATGAAGAAAGGTAAGACTATTTCTAAATAAACCAATTCATAAAGGTGGATCTGTCTAAGCCATTCGAAAAATAGGAAAGGTGTTTGCTTCACATTCACAGTACTTTGTATATGGAAGCTTCTTAATTATGTATGCATGCATATTCTACTGAACTGAGCAAGAGTGATATCTTTCGTTTACAGCAAGGAAGCAGAATAACTACACAGGCTTATAAATCTAGCAAAGTCAGAGCCTCCATGACTTCCCCTCATCCAGGTATCTAATGTACCAGCACAAGTGGCATTAGAGTGAGTCAGAGGCAATCTACTCTGAGAAGTATTTCTTCCTTTTTCTTTCCATAAGGAAAAAGTTTTCATAGATATGTAAGCCAACAGACAAACACACACACACACACACACACACACACACACACACACACACACGACCTTTGGTCTTCAAAATAAAGAGCATATAAACCAGATGTAATAACACTCCCCTAATCCCAGCACTTGGAAAACAGAGGCAGGCAGACCTCTGTGATTTTGAAGCCAGCCTGGTCTATAAAGTAAGTCCAGGACAGTCTTGTCTCAAACAATAAAATAAAATAATTAAAATAACAGTATCTATAACACAGATTATTTTCCATATGTTGTATGTTAGTTACTTTCCCTCTCACACACTTCACATAAAAACTGAAGCCCGCATACAAAACATACTTGTTTTTCCCTACACATTCAGATTAATGATGTCCGAATGAAAGCTGTGCTTTTATTATAAGCTCCTAAATATAACAACCCCTTTAGGCATAACAGTAAGATGAGAGTGGACCCAGGGTGTAATGTCACCCACATTTGGAGTCACCGAAAGCTTGCCAGCTACATCAAACATCAATGAATCTCACAGACATAAAACCAAACATTAAAAGTCAGACCAAAGTACACATGCCATGCAACTGCACTTATATAAAGTTTTACAAGCAAAAGAAACTGAGCTAGTATTGGGGGGTGTATACTTCAATGATAAAACTATAAATAAAGCAACACTGTGGTTTTCTCAGCAAGGAAGGGGGGTGGGTGACGGGATGATTGGCTAGCGGTGGTGTGAGGGCACGGCTCCAGCAATGGCAATATAAGTAAACTGGGCTTTACTTTGTTATTTTAAAAAAATAAATAAAAAAGAAACAAGCTATGCTTGTGGCTGTGTGTAATTTTCTACTTGTATAGAAATCTGACTGCATGATGTGAAAGCTGGAAAAAAATAATTTGCAAAAACAATTTTATATGGTTTTTTTTTTTTTTTTAAGATGGGCTAATGCTCTCTGTTATACTAATCCCACTTTTAGGAATCTACCTTACAGGCATTTTATACTCTTTGAAAAGATTTATCCCCAGCTACACATCGTGGCTTATGCTGGTAATTCTGCCACTTGGGATGCTGAAGCAAGAGGATTGTCATGAGTTCAATGACAGGTAGGCTACAGCGAAAGACTCTGTCTCAGAAACAAAAGACTTAGCTCTAATGATCAATGACAAATAACTAGTATTTTGAAAATGTGTATAACCAAAAACCCAACAATAAGGATAGAGCTAAAATAAAGTATGTTCACACAGTCAAAAACTAAAGAGACATAGAATACAATCGTGACTGCATATCTACCTATTCATAAAGCCAAGACTTGGAGGCATACATCAGATATTAAAAGAGCATTTGTAGTGAGACTGTAACTGATTTCTTCTTGTCTTTAACTGACTTCTCTACTGTTCCAAACTTAGCAGTTTCTAACTGAAAATTTGCAGGGCACAGCTGTGTGGTTTTAGCAGAATTTTTACATAAAACTGTGACTTACCAAAGTCTACTTATAGTTCAGCGTAGAGTTTGTTACCCTGTATGCTAATCAAGAATTTGAGACATTGAAAGATTCGTTGACATAGGAAATAAAGGCTGAGTGGGTACTTCTTTCAAGCTTGCTGTGAAGTGCAGACAGAAGAACTCCTAGAGAAACTGGAGAAATGGAGAGGCAGTACTTAAGTAATTTGGCCCAAGTCACGTGATCACATAGATGAGGGATCAGTATCTGAAGCCTTCTTGCCAAGTCCGAATCCCAAAACTCATTGAATTCTACCATTCACCTGTGCAAAGTTATGTAGACAAGGTCAGTTACAAATAATAGTGGTTACCCTCTTCTAGAAATACAGTATGGATATCCAACGGTATCCAGGCAACCAGGCGGAGCCATGCTATCCAGAGACTTCTAGCATGTTGACAGTGGAGGCAGAGGCAATACAGACACATGTGAGAATCTATTAAAATACATAGGAAGATGCACACACAAATATAGATACAAATACATGTGTTGGAGGTTTTTTTTTAATAATTTGAGGGGGGCATAAAATATATGCAGGTTATTTACATACCCCAGGTTTGAAATTCTGGCCTGTATGGACACGAGTGCAGAAAACTAGCGTTTTCTAGAAGACTAGTGTTAGGTATAAGAGGCTAGAAAAACACTGCTTCGGAATCCAGGGAGTAGCAAAAGCAAACACTTCCCCTCCTCACCTCAAACTTCCCTATACCTCCTATGATGAAGTGTAGAAAAGGCCATGTTGGCTGACCTCTGTGAACTTTTCCAAGATGGCAGACCTTATTCTTTCCTTCTACTTCCTACAAGCGTAGATGTCTTACCATGAGCTCCTCAAGATCACTGGGTAAACGCTGATGGCCTTCCACACTGACTAAAGAGGATGCTCACGGCTCTTTTTGATACTACTTCTTCCTCATGTAAAGTCTGGACCCAGATGGATGAAAGTAGAAATATAGGATAAAAAAGCTGATGAGAGAGCTCCAGGCACAAGACCAACCCTTCTTGCTCAGATCTTCCTTGGCTAGTGGATCTGAGAGAACAAAGAAGAGGCCCCAAAGCCCTGATGTGCTCTTTGCCAAGGAGCTCCTAGTGCCACTCAGGGCCAGATCATCCGTCATACTTTAGATTTATCTTTCCCTTTCAACCCCATATCCCAAAATAAACTCCACAGATTATGACAATAAGCCTCCCACCCACAATCTTTATCTCTGTAAGACTCAAAGGCTGGCTTAAAGTTGGTGTTACTCAATGTTATAAATAAACCTAGAATTCCACATGCTCAGAACAAACCGACTACTCAGTGTCATAGCACAGAGATGAGAGGCCAGGCTGATGTCCTTCAACTGATGTTTCTTCTGTGTCCATAACCCAGATCACCTTTTTCCCCCCCTGAGAGGAAGCCACAGACTCTGACTAGGAGACATAGGACAACTACCAGAGAATTCAGTGAACATTTGTGAATCCTGTCTGATGTACCAGAAACTATGAGTGAACTGCTTCCAGATATTTTACCTTGCCAAACCCTGAGTCTCTCATTAAATCAGCAAGGCAACTGAGAAATGAAAAGACCTTCTTAAGAACCCATTTAGATTTCCCTCTTCTTAAAGAGCTAGGACATCTAATTTAGGGTCTTGAAGATGTAAGCTTCCAATCAGAGCTGCCCCATCTTAGCCGTCAAGGACAGTCAATGTATGAGCTAAAAAGCAAAGTCCCTTGTCAATGCTGTGGTGGGAGATCCCTTCCAGATTGTTCTCTGTGTGTCTTGAGGACCCAAATACTGTGACAATGGCCGGCATGGCCGTCAGTTGGGGTTTCTGTGCTTGGGAAAGCCACCATGAGAGTGACAAAGGTAAATGACATAAATGAAACTGTGCAGGAATTCCAGCTTTAATGCCTGGTTTGGCTCAGGCATAGAAAAATTGATTTGTGTTATGAATCCTGAGCTGTCAGATTAAGAAACACATTCTTCAGTTGGATGGTACTAAAAATAACTTTAAGCTCATAGGCTAAAGCACAAGATATCTGTGACTACCGTCTTCTGCGGTTCTAATTTCTATATTTACATATTTTATCATTTCTTCTATCAACCCTTTGTGGAGAGCTGTGATGTGCCATGCTGTAAAAATGGTGCCAGCTTCCGCCTCCCGCCTGTCCGATGGAGAGTGCTCTCTGAGAAAAACAAGTCCTAATATGGGCAAGGCTGGTGGTCCCTGCTGCTTCCCCTTGTGTGTGCCTATCTGCTGGCTCCACGTGGCTTGCCGGGGTAGGTTGCTCCAGGAGTATTTAGCCTGTGGGCTGGTTCCCCCACCCCCCGGGTCAGAAGATTCTACAAGGTTCCTGAATAAACTGCCTGAAGAAGAGCTCTGGAGTCGTGTCTTCCTTGCGGGTTAAGGCGGGCGCGACAACCCTTATATCTTCAATATTTTCAAAAACTCAGGAAACTGTTTAAATGTGATAAACAGTGACTGAACGCTCCTTGATCTCTGTAACTCTTCTTGAGAACTGAGGGAAACTGTTTCCCAGCCTTCCCTGAAGTTAGGTTGGAGTCACGTGTCTGACAATGGCTAAGGGAATGTGTGGGAAGTGACAACAGCCACTCTCCAATCTTGCCATAAGGCCCTCTATATGTCCTCTACAGCCAGTGAGGAAGCCAAGACCTGGGAGGATTTTCTTGTTTTTATTTGTTTGCTGTTCTCAGGAAGTCTTGGACCCAGAACCTTAGACTCCACCACTGAGCAAATCCCCCAGGAAGATCCATGCAGTAAAAACCAGCAGAACAGAAAGATGCGCTGATCTAAACTCAGGAATTATTTCTCTGTCAGTTTCTCTTGGCAGTTCCTCTGTCAAGGATACATTAGCAGTGTCTATTCTGATTATAGAGGAAGAATATAATTTTGTTGCTCTGTTCAAGAACTGCAAGCAGGACAAGAAGGTAAGATACTTTTTAGACTCTAGCAAAGAACAATCCACAACCTTTGTACTATTGAGCCTCAAGGCATGTTAAGGGCTGGGACAGAATTCCCAACACTACCCACTGTTATCCACTTGTGATTCTGTACTCTTAGGCTTTTCCGTGGAAAGATCCTAATCCTTTTAATATCCTGGAGTTCATTGACTGGAATCTCCTAATTTGGGCAGGAAAAAAAAGTTTCTATAGATGTAATTATATCTTACAATAAGATCATCTTATGTTGCCCAAATGAGTATCTAAATCCAATAAGGTGTCCTTAGAAGAGATAGAATAAAAGAAAGGCATAGCCTACATAAAGGAGGAGGCAGACATTTAAGCTGAACAGTAAGCAAAGGGTACCTGGAGCCACCAGAACCTGTGAGTTGGAGGTCCTAGAGGTAGGACAGTCCCATCTCCACTTGGATCACACCCGGCAGCATACAAAACGGAGAGAGGCCATGATCTGATACAGTGAGTAGTAGTTTATGACTGACAGCAACTTGTTATCACAGAAAAGGATACAAGCTTGAGAGCGTATGTGGGGATTTCCCTTGATTTGAAAAGATGGAAAAGGCATCTCTAGGGTGGACAATTTGTCGGTTCTTTAGTTCGAGAAACGAGGTGAAACTTCCATGCAGAAACTCACTGCAAAATGGACAGTTCTGTTTCTATAAAGCTAAGGACAGTGATCTCCTGGACCATGGGAAGGGGAAGTGCTGGGATAGAATGACAGGAACTGAAGGAACAAGGGATCTTCCTCAGGCCTATTGGCTTGTGGGGTTCCTGTTGAAATGAAAAGAAAACACCACAAATTACCTCCCTCCTTGCCTTTGCAATATGAATGACTTTTTATGTGGCTGTTTGGTTCCTGCCATCAACAAAGAAACCATTTTCTCTTCCTTGATTCTGAGATGGCCTGTGTCTTGTTTCAGCCAATGAGTTGTGGCATCAGCACCTTGGAAGACATTTCAAGTTGGGGTCCCATCGGACTCCGCATGCATCTGCTTTGCTCTTGTTAAGCTAGTGAGGCCTTCTGAGAAATACAAATCCCTGGGCCCCTCCAGAGCATGGAAATCCCTGTCTGCCATCAGAGGTGCTTTTCATTCACCAGGAGCCTAAAAAAAAAAAAAAAATACTGAATTCTGTATGATGGAGTTCGCTTGGCTCCAAACATGAGACTCAGAAAATCCATGTGAACTAGGCCTCACTCTGAGCACCTGAAGGTAAGGTGCCAACTTTCAGGACCCTGAGTTTAAATCTGGTTTTGACATGCTCTTTTTAATGGTTTTGTGATCTTGGATAATTACCCTAATCTGTCAGAACTTGCTTGGATAGTGCTTATAACGGGCACACACACACACACACACACACACACACACACACACACAGAGCAGGGAATGATGACTATGATGATGATGAGGAGGAGAAGCAAGTGTGGGGCAGGACGTCGCAGCTCTGATCTACTTGATGGTCCTACATGATGTAACTTCATTGTTCACTATAGGTAAACTCTCCACAAGGTAAGTCTAACAACATCTAATTGATTCCTTTCCTGAAGCTCCAAACACAACATCTACTCAAAGTCTGTGTCTCAGCAGGGCATCCAAAGACCCCCTTTCTTTTCTCTGGAGGCCCTCTCTCTCTAGTTATTCCATCGACATTACCATACTGATCATCTCCCTACTTCTGACTGCAAAACACATTGATGAGGTTGTGCCTAATATTCAGAGCACCAGTAGACACAAATAAAACCCAGACTCAAGAAAATGAAGGAGAGGACCCCATCCAAAACTGCCCTCTGACCTGCATAGACGTTTTGCATCTGAGGGCTCACATACAAGTGGGTATACATAATAGGTAGATAGGTAGCTATGAGTAGACAAACAAAGATGGATAGATAGATGATAGATAGATAGATAGATAGATAGATAGATAGATAGATAGATAGATAGATTTCTTACTGCTGTTTGTATTGGTGATATCATTTTCATCTTTAAAAAGATTATTTGGACCTTTAAGACTTCAGGAATCCCTAAAATTATTTGTGTAAACTGAACATTTATCATAAGAGATTTATCAAAATCCTAGCTTCATTCCTGGATTTAGCTTAAAATGAAGTTTACTTAAAATCTTTCTTGAAATGTCCAAGGAGCCAAGCCTTTATTCTCTTTATTCCAAGCCTTAATTTCTACATAATTCTCACTTCTGTAGCTGAGAGTCAAGTCCAAACCTTACTAAAATATTTCATTGAAATGCACATACAATCAAAATATTGTTATTAAAAACAAGACAAAGAAAACCTAATGTCAGCTTTCATGACACTAAATACCCAAACTTTCATGTATGTAAGAATGACTCAAAGCATATATTTAAAATGTACAATCCTATAGTCAATCTAAAATATTAGTTCAGGTATTGATAGCAGAAATGAGTCAAGGTGACAGTTTAAAAAGCATTTCTCTAGGCCCTTCTTGTGCACAGCTCAACAGAAGTTGCTCTATGGCATCCATCACCTCTTCTTTTATAGAACTTATTGAGGGAGTATTCTTGAATCTGCCTACCTGCGAGACAGTTTTCAAAAGGAACCATTGTGTGGTGAGCTCTGGCCCCTTTTATGAGGACAGAAGAGCTCCCACAACACTAGAGTCCTCTGTAGGTCTCCTTAGCCTACAGAGCCCATGGTCTCAGGTCAGGGATAGCTATGAAGGCTGGGGACAGGCAAGATTGTCATGACAAGGCCTTATGACCCATGCCCTAGTCCCTGGTACACTGCCAACCTCACCATAGCCAAGATCCCATCTGTAACTAAGGAGAAATGAAGACTAGAAGATACCTCTCAGCATCTACCTCTGTGCTGGTTTTATGTGGATGGGACACAGGCTAGAGTCATTTGAGAGATAGAAACCTCAATTGAGAAAATGACTCCATAAGACTAAGCTATAGGTAAACCCTTGGTGCGTTTCCTTAAGAGTCCATCCATTGTGAGTGGGGCCACCCCTAAACAGGTAGTCCTGGGAGCTATAAAAAGCAGGCTGAACAAGTCATGGAGAACTAGCCAATAAGCAACACTCCTGAATAGTGTCTGCCTCAGCTCCTGCCTCCAGGTTCCTGCCCTGCTTAAGTTCCTGCCCTGACTTCCTTCCTTGATGTGGAAGTATAAGCCAGATTAACCCTTTCTCGCAAAACTTGTTTTTGATAATGGTGTTTTATTAAAGCAATAGTAACTCTAAGACAACCCCAAAGGGGCAGAAGCAAGCACAATCCAATACCTACTATGCCCAAGGTCCTGGGACAGAAGTTCTAGAACAGACTAAGTATACATTGTTTCAAAGTGTAACATATTACGAAAACTCTACTATAAACAGACATTCCTGGATTGAACATATCATCTCTGGGTCTCCTTCAGATTAACCATAATGGGAATGGTCACTCTGAGCCATTTTATAAAACTTAAAAACAAAGTATTTTAATGTAATCTTAACCATTCAAAATTGAGCTTTCCGGAGCTAGAGTTAAGTGGTTGTGAGCACTTGCTGCTCTTAGGAAGTCTGGGGTTTGGTTCTCAGCACCACATAGAGACTCACGACTGTCTCGGATTCCAATTCCAGGGAGTCTGATGCCTTCCTCTGGCCTCTGAGGACACTGTATGCACATGGCGCTTATGAATACAGGGAGATAAATATACACCTCGAACAAAAAAGAATTTGAATTGAGTTTTCAAATGTGCCTTTATGCTGTGTTCTTTACTGAAGCTATTTGTTGTCTTTTGGTTATTTCTGTCAGCAGAATAAGAAAAGCACATGAATTTCGAGCATGATACCCTTTATCCGTAGAAATATGAGTCAAGCAAACAACATTCCTTTCCTCTTCTTCCAAAGTCAAACATATAAAATACTTTGAGCTTCTCCTACTCACAATATACCTCGTAGACAGTATCTTGTAATTTCCCTGAGAGATTAACATTTGGGTTCACATTGTCCTCATGTTTTTAAAGAAACTAAGGTTTAAAAAAGTGTTAATCTAGCACACAGGATTCAGATGAAAACGTAGAAGTCATGAAATCCAGAAGTGAATGTTCTTTCCTTGTTCACAGGCACAGCGACCTGTCGGCTCCCCACACTTACGGCTTCTGATGGTCATGCGTGCAAATCAGTAGTTTCCTAAACAGACATTATAAATATAGAAGGGGAAAAAGCCTCCTACTAGAATTATTGTCTATTAAAATTTATATTTATTTTTATTCCTCATACTATGCTTTATCCTTACAAGTTTTTAGTTCCCACTACAGGAAATGCTACAGCAGCACAAAGCTTTAAAAGCACTGGCCAACTGAGTAAAGAGCTCCCATGGACCCAAGTGTCGCTTCATCTATGCCCTATCCTTAACTGACCTGTTAGCCAGCCTCACTGTCACTGGTGCCCAATGACAGAACAGGAGACACCTGTGCACGGCTTTGCAGTGACAAACCTGTAGGAAGGTTCTGATCTCTTCTCCTTTGCCATCTCCCTCCACTTCCGCAGTTCCTCAGTGAGTTAGAGAAAGAAACAGAAAGGTGATATCTGCAAACTAATAACCATGTGCATCGCTCCGTTCTCCAAGTCTGATTCTTTCTTTTATGGGTGGGGGAGGGGGTCTGATATGGGGATTTCACTAAATAGATTTAATTCTTGGGCCAGAAGAGAAGTCAGTAGACTTCCTGTCAAGGGTCAGATATCAAGTAATCCTAGCAGATGAGCACACGAAGTCTTTATCTGAACTACTCAACTCTGTTGTCAGAGATACTATGTGTACAAAGGAATTCGACAGTGTTGCTGGCAGGCAGCAAAACCAGGCAGCAGACTAGGTCACTTTAATAACTTGACTTTAGAGCAGTGGTTCTCAGCCTGTGGGTTGCAACCCCCATGCAATTTGAAAGACCTTTTCATAGGGGCCACATACCAGATGTTTACATTACAATTCATAACCAGCAGAATTACAGTTACGAAGTAGCAACGAAATAGTTTTATGACTGGGGGTCACCACAGCCTGAGGCTCAGCATTAGGACAGTTGAGAACGACCGCTCTAAAGAACTATTCTTGCTGGCCCATTTTGGTTTTTCCTTCCTGTACTGAAGTTATATTCCATTTTATAGTTTCTTAACTGCTTGGTTTTAAACACTGTTGCTCAATTTCAATGTATCTATCACTCAATCTAATGGTCCAGGCTCTCCCCAGCTCCTACTTCCAAGTGTTTACTTTACTTTCAAAAGGAAAGCAGTGGTATTCGGCCTCATTAGTCTACATCGGTGTTATCAGTGTGAAGAACAAGAATATGTCACCCCAACATACAACGCTGTCATACAGATCACTTTGAACAGAGATTCATGACAACCAATAGATGCAAAAGGAAGCCTTCCATGGACGTCTCTTATGTGAAAAATATATATATATATATTCTTGAGAAACAAGTGCTCTGACTCCCTTTCCTTGACAGGCATGAAAAGGATGGAGAGCCAGCTCAGAGAGGCCTATACCGAAATTTCACTTTGGCCCAGTCTGGTCTCCAGCCCTCAGTGTCCCAGCTAGGACTTATAAACCCACATTCTGACTCCAAACACTTATCAGTGCCAGGTCCTAAACCTTGCTGCCATTTTCCTTGGGAATCTGGGGAGGCAGGATGGTAAGGGAAGAGAACGACAGTCCACAAATACGTAGTTTTAGGGAAGTTAGATTTCATTTCAGTCCAGGGAAATAACTAAAAGTTGGGTGGGCAGGGTGGTCTTTGCAAGACAAAGATAATTATATTTGGAACAAGACCACATGGAATCAGAAATGGCATCTAGCATCAATACGAATAAATAGATCTGGAGGCTAAGAAGGATGTTGTATACTCCTTACCTTGGGAGCCAACCATTCCTGGATACATATGTGTTCATAAAGATAGGCCATCTGCAGAAGCACAAACTCCAGATTTTTCCTGATTAAGTATCTTAAGGCTGACTTCCAAGAGATAGGTAGGATTTGCACCCTGCCCCCTTGGATGGAAACGAAACTCAAATATGTGGTCTTGATTATCACCATGGATGGAGAGTGGACAGATTTAAGACACTCTTGCTTCTGCCAAGACCATCACACTTTCTTTTCCTTCTTCCTTTAAAAAAAAATTATTTTTCCATTCCTGTCTCCAGTTGATGAATAGATTAAAAGGCACTTAGATTTCTGAAACCACTTGGCAGGAGACATTCCCCAGAAGAGCTGGAAGCTTTAAAGATCGGGTTGGTCTCTTTTTATAAACTAGGAAGGGGGAGAATAAAATTTCCACATTTATCAGCTTTAGAAACACATGCCAGTCAGTCTACGAGCTGGTGGAAGTTATTGGTTGCTTTTGTTTCTTCTGTGTTTTTCTAAAACACACAAGTAGGTGGCTGAGCCCCAGGGAATGGGGACTGGAGTCATGGCTTTACCACATTATCTTTCTAATGGGCAGGAGGCCAGGATAGCTACCTAATAAATTACAAGGTGACTTTTTAGGTGATGATTCATCTGTTAGTCTTGTTTCTGCCATATCATCCTAATTCTGTTAAGAATTTGGTCACAAATGGAAAGGGGACTATGAAAACTATCAGAATCAAAACAAACCGATTTACTAAGCCCTAAGACGAGGGAATCGATAAGCTATGAAGTGGGGCTGAGAGGGTGGTCCTCACACATATTTGCCTGATACCAAAAATGCTCATGATGAGACTCTGCCAGACCACAACTTGGCACAAAACTACTTCTACGGAGATGTTTGTCCAGTAACTGCCCTTTGAATTTGGACTGTGTCCATCGCCAAAAACAATTATTTTGAAACAATTTACATCATCTTACCCATTCATATGTAAAATTCCTTGCTTCCAGAATCTGCACATAACCCACCATGGCATCTTACAGCAGACTGTAACCCCATCAACCCTAAGTAAGATCAATGATTTGCTGAGACTTTTCTTCCTCCTCCTCTCTCTCCTCCTCCTCCTCTTCTTCCTCTTACTATTTTCTCCTCTTCCTCCACCTCAGTTTGGTTTTGTTGGGTTTTATTGTTTTGTTTTGTTTTTGCTAGAGACATGGTCTCTAGGCAACCCCAAACTGGAACTTGCCATATGGTACAGGTTGGCCTTAAACTCGAGTCTTCCTGCTTCCTGCTTCCAAGACCTAAGGTCTAGGATTATAAGTGTGTACAACACCCAGGGGCCAATGCTGTTTTATGGATGACATTTTTAAAACTTTTTTTTCCTAAATTTTAACTTTTAAAAGGGTTTTGGCAGCATTATTTTGAAGTTTGGCGGCTCCAGCAAACTTCTTGTGGTGGAAGGAGTCTTTTCAGACCCTTTATTACATGTGAGTGGGGCTGTGAGACCAACTTTGCCCCACTGACTCAGCAGGTAACACAGGCAGACACTTCTCTGTATTCTCAGAAACTTCAGAGCCCGTGTGTGACATTCTTTGAGGCAAAGTCTTGCTTTGATTTTAGGTTCATTTGTTACACTTCTAAACCTGCCTCAGCCTCCTAAATGTCTGGAACACACATATAATCACTTGGCACCATGCCTGGATGTGAACATTATTTTTATGCTGTTTTCCTTTGAAACCTCTCACTGTCATAGACAAAGTGGCAGATAGATACACGGGTATGAACTTCTCTCAGAGAGTTCAGGATGTACCAAAGGGTAGGTATGAGTTGCACAAGGGATGGCCATTGTTAATTAGCTTAGCACAAACCAGAGGGGCCATTTCAAAATTCACCTCAAAAGTCTACTGAACCCCCTTCATTTTTTCAGTGGGATTAAAGGGTGGCTCTGACGGTGCCTTTGACAGCGCTATAATCTTATGAGGTAAAACCAGAAGCCAATAGGTTTGTGCAAAAGTTCTGGTACAAGTCCTTTCCCTATAAACCAGTTTTCTGGTGAAATTCTTAGAAAACTGTAGGTCTGAGGTGAGAGGAGAGCGCCTTCAGCAGTTCCCCATGAGCTGGGATTCTTGCTTCTCTTGCTGGCAAGAGACTTCAGTCAGATTCCAGGGTGAAGGGCTCCTCTTTTCAAGCCCCCAGCAGTTTCACTATCCTCCTCTGCTTCACAATCAGAACCTGAATGATCACAACAAACAAAGCCCACATCTGCCCACAGGGATGGGACAGGTAAAGCAGGAGCGAGCCTTCTTGACTTCAAGCAGCTGTGACTTACACAGTGGCTCCAGCTTTCAAAGCAGTGACGCTCCATTACCATCCCAACCTTGGGGTTTAAGAATATTGGAGAGGTTCTGGCTACACAGAACTTCAGCAAAGATCAAGGCATTGGGAGCTGGGTACCAGACCCTACAAGTTAAAGATGCTTTCATAGTCTGCCTCTGCCAGGAATTCTTCACATTGAATTTTTTTCACAGTGAAGGGGTATATGCACACAAAACATACATAAGCTAAAAATTAATTTTATTGAATCAAGGCATTCATTCAGTACTTAACACAGACTGCAAGAATATCTCAACATGTAGGGTTGCAAGGGAGAGAGTCAGCAGTTTACATTTTTAATGGAAAATAAAAACCCTAATTGCTACAGATAGTTTGTAAAATTTGTAAAATTCCCCAAACAAAGTCTAGCCAACTTTATTGTTTAGTGATTTTTCCCCCTTTCTTAAAGAATGAAAAGCTAGATGATGTGTATTACTGGTTATAACTAATAAATCAGCTTGGAAAATCGTAAGACAGAAGCATAAATACAATATAAAAAGGCGAGGTTTTTAAAATTGTATTATAAGAATATTAACAATAAGTGGAAAAGATACATTAGAACCGGAGTGGTGTTATACTAGTTCGAAACAGAACTCAAAGGCAGACCAAAACTGATACACGCTGAGGGAAATGGCCTGACTTCAGGAAGTGTGTCCAGACAGACAACCACAGAGAAGGGCTGTCGGTGACTGCATGGTCCCGTCTGTCACTCAGCCATGCGTCCCAGGCAGAGTGCTCAGCTCAGCAGGCTAGGCTTTCTCCAAGGACTTGTAGTATTCCACCAGCACAGCCCAGGCCTTGGGGGCCATGAAGCCCTCTGGAGGCTTCTGGCCTTCACGTGCCAGCTTGCGCATCCTTGTTCCTGAAATAAACTCGAAGTCTTCGTGGCTGAAAGAGAAAAGGGCCAGTCAATCCACTGTTTTACAAAGTTATGGAAAAAAAAATAAGGGGAATTTGTTCCCTCGGTTTATCTCAGGTTACTAGACCAGTGAGAAGAAGTACCACTCTTACGTCTAATTCGTCACTGAGCTAAGCCACTGCACCGTTCTTCAGGTTTAGAGCTAGGACAAACGAATGAACAAAAACTGAAGTCATTACTGAGATCAATTGTAAATGTTTTACAAAACTTATAAAAAATAACAGAGGAAGATTCTGTGTCCTCTGTACGTCATCCCTCCCAGCAGGGGCGTCCTGCCCAACATGGCCTACTATTTGTCACAGAGAGGTAATGGGCAGAAAGGAGCGGCCATGGCTCTCAAGCCTCCCTGGCTGTCCTTCTCTCTACTTTTCTCTAAGTAACTATTCAGCCCCAGATAATCACCTGCTCAGGTTCAGGGAATTGCCACTGCAAGGTCACAGGGCAGTTCCCAAACCCTCTGGTAAACTCTGGTTGCCCTTTCTTGGTCAGGCCCTTTCTTCCTGTCTTGATCACCTCTCCCCTAGTCCCTGGGAAATGCTAAGTTAAACTAAGTGAAGTCCTCAGGATGTTACACAATATGACTGGCATTTCTATAGACTGAAGGTTTGTATCCCCCAAGTTCACACTGAAGGCCTGATTCCCAGTGAGATCGTAGTAGGGGTGGGTCTTTTGGGAGATGGCAGGAGTTAGATGAGGTCATGAGAGACAGATCCCATGACCAGACTAACCCATTTCTAAACACAGAGACTCAGGATCCCCCATGGCCTTTTAAAGACATAGCTGGCTTTGTGCAAACAGCTGATCGGCTGCCTGCAAACAGCTCACGGCCCTCAGACCCCAATCTTCTGCACTTTAATTCTGGACTTCTCAACGTCAACATCCATGAGGAAAAACTGCCATTTAAGCCACTTAGACTAAGGTAATTTGTTATAGTGACCCAAATTCAGACAGATTCTATAATTCTGTCAAAATATGAAGAAAGAACGGAGGCAACAGACTCAGTAATTTCTGTGAAATTATATCGCAGGTCTTTATGCTTCGCTCACTCTGCCTCCTTTGTGATTTTCAACTGTTATCAATATTATCAAAACTAAATAGCATACAAATTTATCACTAGTAGGAATGTTTCCAGTGACAAAATGAACCGAGATCTGACCGTGAAATGAAAAGTATCTGCTCATTCATCCTACACTCTAGAAGCTGAAGCTGGAGGACTGCTACAAGTTCAAGGCCAGCAGCCATGGCTACAAAAGGAGACTTGTTCAAAGAAACAGAAACATAATAAATAATCAGTATTTTTTTCCTAGTGAGTAAAACTTTAAGATTTCTAAAGTTATTTTAAATCATTTCAAGTGCTGTAACCTTAAATTAACCAGAAGCCTCAATTACAGGACCTCTTCCCTGAGAAGCTATTCACTAGGGTGCTGCTACAGCATTTGTCCCCACAGTGGTCACAACAGTCACTGGCCACCCCACCCCTACCCATCCCTTCATGACAGACAAGAGCCAGAAAGAGGCTCTCAGGACAGTGCCAGGAATACAGGGCACAGATAGTAAATGTTTACTGACTAGAGATCAAATACTTTATTTCCACTGGAGGGGTTCAGTAAATCATGGGCAAATATGAAGCCATGGAAAGGCAGTGTGCATGCACAGAAGTCCGGCTAGATCAACACAGAACTCTTGCTGTCCTGAGATTTACAAACGTTTGGGTTTACTTGAGCTACTTCCTCGTTTCCTTTTAATCTAAATCTGGATTGTTTACAATCAGGACCCTTCACAAAGATCTCTTCATAACCCCTTCAGATCTAACTTCCTTCAGACCTTGCTTGCCTCCTCTCTGGGGGCACCTGGCAGGCCATCTTCCTAGCCTCAGCCACTGGTCTTTCCCATACACACAAGGGCTCTAAGTCGGTCCTTTACTGGAAATAGTCTCCACACATGAAAGACAAGCCTTCTTGATGATCACACTGCAGATGCAGCTTCTGCAGTGCTGGTGTGTGTGCTCTATGTCCAGACCGCTCACAGGGACAGGGGTCTTGGCCAGCGTTCTTACCATTAATTAGCCTCTAAGCACCGACACCACCTGGCATCTCCTTACCACAACTGTCTTTTCCTAAGACCACCTGACCCTTGGTCCTATGTCTACTTCTACCTGTTGTTAGATCACTGAGCCACCCAACTCCACACAGTGGCCCTGAGCAATGCACTCTCCTTTGGAGCATGTGCAGGTTTGGGTCTGGAACACAGAGAATGTGAATATAAATGCTCTGACCCATTTGAGCAATGCAGGAAGACTGGTGTGGATGTTTCATAGTTCCATTCTAATCAGAAGGCACTGCCTCCCCTTGAACTTGCCATGCCTGGGTGCTCTTCCACTTACCCCGCACTACTACACAGATAGAAGGCGCATGCGCACAAACACACACACACACACACACACACACACACACACACACACACACACGGATCTAATATTTTAAGACCTCTCCCCTTCTTAGGCAGAGGACTTTTTAAATGACTATAGAGAATGAGCAAGAATGTCCTGTGAAAGAGAAGCACTAGCCGAATGCTGCATCAAAAACAAAACAACTAGTTGCTTAAATGTGGGGTTCATCTCCCAGTTCTTTGTGTTCAATGGCTTATAGGGAAAGTAAACTTGGTGGCTAGAGAGATGGCTCAGTGGTTAAGAGTACTGACTGCCCTTGCAGAGAATCCAGATTCAATTCCTAGCACCCACATAGAGGTTCACAACCATAACTGTGAATCGCCAGCTTCAGGGAATCTGACACCCTCTTCTGGCCTCTGTGCACAACACACACGTGGTGTGCAGACATACATGTAGGCCAAACACTCACACATGTGGACACTTGACCTTAAAGTACTGGCCTCTGAATGAATTAGCTACTGTGGCTAATATATACTAAGTTTATCTCCCCTTTCTTATGTAAATTGAAAAATATTGGCAACATAATTTATATACTTATAATACTAAAATGAAAAGTGAATTTAAGAAAATAAGAAATTCAAAAGAAGGAAGACCCACGCTAAGGAAAAGCACTTGCCAGCGGATGGGGAGAAAAGCAGAGTGGCAAACACAGACAAAGACTTAAAGTTCGAAAGCCACGGGGGGCCCAGGGCAAAGCAGCCACCACAACCCACACTCACAAATCAGAGCTTACAAGTTTCTTCAGAAGAAGTGATCTGGGATGACGAAGGGAAGAGGCAAATCACCGAAATGAGCCATGTGGGGTAAAAGCGGGATCTGTTCCCGCTTTTAAGGATTTTAAAAGGAGACTTAACAAGCAGCCAGGCAGAAGAAAAGAAAGGAGGGGGCACAGCCAGGAACACAGCAGCTGGAGAAGAGAGTGTGGCAGAAGCTCTGGGACACAGCTTTTCCACGGAGGATGAACAGCAGAGAAGTGCAAAGGGCAGGCAGGGCAGCGACTGGGAGCTAGAAAATGATGGTCTCCACCCTCTCAAAGAGGTGCCACTCTGCCTTCTGAGGGCCACAAGTCACCAAAATCAGCTGCAAGTCATCTTCAAGCCAGAGAATACCACTGAGACCTAAGCCAGCTCACCATGACCTGAGGGAAAACTGTCGTGTAGCTGGGAATCAGGCAGCAAAGCAATGTCTCTGTTCTGAGAGGGCTACATACAGCTCTCTAAAGAAGCTTCCCTGAGGAAATAGAGCTTCTGCCCATGTAAGATTGAAGTTTTACTTCCAGGAATGATAGCCCAAGTCCTACACAAGAACTGCTGGTTCTTGGTGGTTATAAATAACTGAGCAAGCTGCTCCTGGAAGACTCTGCCTGAACTTTGTGATTGAAGGGGGAAAGCCAGACCAATTAAAGTCCTTTTCTCCTTCTAGAATGCTAAACTGTCCAAAATCCAGACTTGCCTGCATTCCTTCTGAAATTGCATTTCTAAGTCAAGGTGTCTGGGTACCTCTTCCTGAATCCACTTCACACCATCTGCCCTGCATGTCGCAGGCATCTCTTCATCTCGGGAGATGGGAGTCTGCTTCTACACAGTGGTGGCTCTCCACCCTAGCCACAGACAGCACACTGCCCTGGCCTCATCCCAGTGTATCTATCGATGTTACATAACGGGTTTGCTTTATATTAGAGGCCAGGTTCAGGGACTTGACCCAAGAGTCACTGTCTATAATTAAATCAGAGTTTCTCAATAGGATGGTTTTATAGAAATATTTCTAATAAAATAGAATCTGGGAAGTTTCTAGGATGATCTAAAGTTAGCTCTAAACTTTACCTATGAATAATCAGGAGTCTTCCAGAAACAGAAAAGGCCCTTCCCTTTCACTACAGAGGAGTTTAATTTGGGTCATTTTATAACACCAGTAAGTTAATCCTCCACGCAACCTGGAAAGAAGGAACTCCAAGTACGTTTGCCTTTTTTTCCCCTTTCAGAGCCACTGGATTACAGATTCTTTATAATCTACAGCAGACAGAGAAAATGCTAGCTCTTAAAAACAAAGGGAAGGGGTTGGGACATCGGGAGGGTAGAGTGAGCTAGCAGCCTCCGTGGACCATTGACACACTAACCACATGTGGCCAGCAGCTTGAAGGGCTTCAAGGCACGATGACTTCTGGCCACTTGCTATAAATCTCCACAACCATCTGCTGTCCTTCAGTCCACATCTGCAGCCAGCAGAGCTACAAGGATGAGCTATTCACTCAGATAAGAGTAGGGTCAGCAGGCGGCCTTCACATATGGCTTTTGAAGACTCACATTCACCAGCATTTTCACCAGCATTTTCACTAGCATTTTCACCAGCATTTTCAGGATGTAAATTAGATGATCAGCAATTCAGAAGAGCAAAAGAGAATTTCTCCCTTGACAGAAATAAAACTAATGGTGGCAACTTGTAAGTGGATCTAATTTTTATTCTAATTAATGTTTGTTTCATCTAACTTGAAAGCAGGTCATTTATAAACACATCAAAACACTAAACATTCTTAAGACTATGATTTAAAATGATCTTTTCAAAACCAGATAAACATTTATGGCTTTCTTTCAAAGACCAAAATGCACTGGACAGGATCATATATGACAATTTTATTTATTATTTTTTTCTTATTATTTTCTAACCAAAGTCTAAATGAAATACATGAAAAGTTTAATCAGGGGGCTGAGAAGGTGGCTCAGTGAGTAAAGGGCTTGCCACACATGTGTGAGAACCTCATTTTGAACTCCTAGATCCCACATAATGCCAGCCATGGTAGACCACATCTGGAATCCCAGTGTTTCTGCGCTAAGATGGGAAGCAGACAGGAGACTCCTGAAAGCAGTGCCAAGCAGAACAACAAACAGACCCTGTCTCAAACAAGGCTGAAAGGCGAGGACTGTGTGACGCCTGGGGTCATCCTGTGACTTCTCCATGTGCACCAGTAAATGTGTGCACCTGCACTCATACCCACAGCCAGTCACACAGACACAGATACACACACATGGAGTTCTTTTAAGTTTAATTATTTTGAATCTAATTTGGGGGTGGGGGTAGGTGTTGAGACAAGGTCTCACAATATAGCCCTGGCTGTCCTAGAACTATGTAGACCAGACTGGTCTCAAACTCAAAGATATCCACATACCTCTGCCAACTGAGTGCTAGGATCAAAGGCCTGCGCCACTATGTCACACTTGAATCTAAATTTATTAACATACATTTTCCATCTAGAGCCTCACTCTTTTAATTGGCATTATTTATTTATTGTTTATTATTTATTTTTACAGTACTGTGAGCTGAAGACAGGGTGATAGTCTTGCCAGCCAAATGCTATGTTACTGAACTACAGCCCAGCTAGCACCTGAGTTCATGCAGTCTTTAACACAAAGAACTCTTCCCAGACATTCAAATCCCAAACTGCTGAGAAGTGAAGGACTTCCCAAGTGCGGGGCCTAACCCCAAGGCAAATCTCCATCCTAAATCCTTGGCTTCCAAGAACTGCTGGGGGGGGGGGGGGGGGCTATATTTACAGATTCCTTTTTGGGGTTTTTTTTTTCTTTTTAAACTTTTAATCTGCTCTGCCACACAATTTTTAGTCCACAGAATAGGATCTTAGCTGCATCCGCCTCTGTAAAGAGACAAGTTTTTGAACTACCAGGAAGATATTAATATTAGGTATCCTCTCCCTTAAGAGTTAATCCAAAAGGGCCTTGTCAATTACCTGAACAAGAAAATGGCCCTAAGAAAGCCATCTGTTCAAGAAACTCTAGCAAACTGCAGGAAACCTCCCTAAGTATGTAGGTAAACACAATCACCTCTGGGTAGTTCCCTCTCACCACTGAGAATGCTTTGTGTATTATGCCAGCAGCTCCACCTGTCCTCCATTTTATACTCTGTGTGTCTGTCTCATCTGAACTCCTTTTACAGAGACCACAAAGACTAAGGGGCCACAGGGGTTGGCTCATAGGAAAAAAGCTACAGGAAAAATAGCACCGCCAATAAACACAAGGTACTTTGAGCATGACTGAAAAACGTCAGCTCCCAGTATCCTAACAGAAGGGCTTGTGAATGGCAAGGACTGTGTAGCAAGACAGGGAAGGGTAAGCATTCAAGCTACACATCAATCATCAGGACCCAGTATGAAAGTAACAGACAGGGTAAAACAAAGGAGACCTCAATGCTCTATGCAATGGTGCCTTGGTTTCTTTTCCTGTTACTGTCATCTAAGACCCTGACCAATGCAACCTAAAGGGGGAAGGGTTCATTTGGGCTCATAATTCAAGGTACAGTCCATCAGGGACAGGAAGACAAAGCAGCAAGAGCTTGAGGCAGCCAGTCACACTGCATCCACATACATATGTCATCTTGACAGAACCTAAAGCCATCCGAGATGAGGGACCCTCAACTAAGAAAATGTCTCCATAACATCAAGCCTGTAGAACATCTGTTAAGTTAGTGATTGCTGGGAGTGGGGACAGCACAGCCCACTGTGAATAGTGCCATCCCTGGGCTGGTGGCTCTATGTGCTTTGTAAGAAAGCAGGCTGCACCTCAGTTAATGTAAACCAGACAGTCCCATAGGCATGCTCCCAGGTGATTCTGTCAAGTTAACAATCAACAGTGAACATCACAACTGGGAAAAATGAGTAACTAACAAAACTTAGAATTTGGATATGTTATGAGAGTAATGTTTATTTTAAACATAAAAATGTATATCAAGAATGGAAGTAAGAACTTCACACTAGTATAGTAGTAGGCAGAAGTTAGAGATGGTCCTGCTCACCACTGCCCTGTGGTGTCACTAGCACAGTATACTGCAGCACACTGTAAGGAGACCACAAAGGGTATATTGGTAATGGAATGCAAATTGCTCATCAGGGAGCATACAATTACTCAGGTAAACTTTAATTATGTAAGAATTTTCCCAGCTAGAAGCAAAAAAAAAAAAAAAGAAAAAAGAAAAGACAAATGCGGAATGGGTGGGGCTGAGAGAGATCTAAGGCACTGCAGACTTGTGTGGAATGCAGAAGGCCGCATGCTGAGAGGGAGAAGCTGCAGGATGGGGCTTAAAGTCCCTTCTAGGAGCAAGTGCAATCTTCAGCCAATAGCTAAGCAGACAGGGATTCCAATCCCACATCTTCAAGGAAATGAATTCTGTTGGAAAGGAGTGCCAGGGGAGGGGACTCGGAGACAGAAGGCACAGAAGAGCCCGCCTGGCTAGAGGACAAACAACCTGGGTTTCTGATCTAACCAGCTACACATGTTGCTTTGTACAGAAATTATTATTTTAGCAATATAAAACTGATAATTAGCAACAGAGGATCACTGATACCCAGGTTTAAGAGTCCTAGCTCAGAAACCATCGTACTAGACGGGTTGCCACTGAAGTAAACAGAGGAAAGAAATCTAAAGATACCTTGAAGGAGGGGTACAGCCATCATCCCCAAAACCAAACTGTTTTTCATCTAGATGGTAAGGGGGTGTCTTCTAGATAGCAAGGGGTGCTTCTAGATGGTAAGGGGGCATTTTCTATAAGACAGGCAAGTTCAATGGCCGAGTGTTCTCTCTCTAGCAGTCTATCAGGTAAAGTACACTCTATCGTTACAGGAACAAAATCTGCCAAGATGCAATGAAGTCAGCCCAGGAACATTTGCCCTCCAGTCCTTCAGTTACTCAGCTCCGCAGGTACTTTGTACTCCCGTACGCTCCTTCTACAGAGTGTGCCATCTCTATAATCTACATAATTTTGCACTTGCTTACCAGAATACAAATATTTACCCTTTAAAAGAGAAAAAGATAAAATAAGACCAAAAACCCGATACCCTAATAGCTGATAATATCTGTATTGGGACTGAAATCCTACAACTCGATGTCCCTGAGTCACTTCCAAAGCTAACACGGTTTTCTTGACTTCCTAAGCATAAACAGATGACTTTTATCATAATGCCTATCAGTAATTATCTTGCATGAAGTCTTCAGGATATTTCCCTCCCCAAGCCTTGTCTTACACTGCTATTCAATCAAACCAAGAGCTACAGAATCATTAATTACATAAAAGCTGGCATTGAGTAACATCCATTAATCAAACATGGACAAGCTCATATGTGCATAATTAATAACTGTTTTCTCACCACATCAAAGACGATCGCCTTCTCACAAAATTTTAATCACTTTCCAACATATTCCCATCAGCTTAATTATATTTGAACACAAATACAGAAAAAAAAATTTAAAACTAAGGCATTTTTAAAGCTTCCCAAGTTAACTTATTAAGATTTGGTAACTCAAAAAAAAAAAAAAAAAAAAAATTCCAAGGAAATGAACTGCTCACGCAGTAACAGAATTCATCTCTGGAAAATCTTATGAGAACTGATGTAATTATTTAGCTTTTAAATGATTAAAAGAGAAACTTAAAGCGGTACTACACAGATTCAGTCAAACATCAAAGTTATCAGGGGCCTTAGCAGCACGTTAATCAACGGCACACAGATGGGATCAGGGGTCCTGTGTGTGATTAAAGCAGTGACCACGCAGAGGGACC
>JANHMN010000001.1:25859039-25870072 GCA_030674055.1 Rhabdomys pumilio
TGTGTGTGTGTGTGTGTGTGTGTGTGTGTGTGTGTGTGTGTGTGTGTTGGGAATTTACTATCCTAATGAGCCCATATAAAAGACACACAATCCAGGTATTTTATTTAAAGCCATAAGCCTAGACTGGGCAGACCTGGGTCTATACTAACTTACTCTCCAGCTATAGGTCCCTTGTTACTTGTCATGTGGTTCTGGTCCATGATGGCTTCTTCCTCCTTCATCCTCCCCTCCAGTCTCTCTACCTGAAAGCCCCTTACTTGAGCCTCCAGTGCCATGTTACTCGCTCCACTGCCCAATCACAGGCTTTTACTGATCAGTTAAATTGGGGAGAAGGTTCACATGGCATCACGTTGAGTACATGAGGACCTGTTCATTGGAAGCACCCACATTTTGAGGAACAAGTATTTTACATTAGAATATAAGCAGCATCAGATCAATCCACTTAATCTATATGTCTGCATGTCTGTGTCTTATGTCTGTGTGTCTGTGTAAGTGTCTGTGTGTCTGTGTGCCTATTACTTGTGTATATGATGGGGGAAAGAAGAAGCCCATGGGCACACAGAATGCAGAGAAGGATGTTGGATGGTCTGCTCTATCATTCTCTATCCTATTCCTTTATGACAACATCTCATACTGAATCTAGAGCTAGGCTGGCATCTAGCAAGCTACAGCAATCCTCCTGTCTCCACCCTCCATGGTGCCTAGGTTATTGACACATGTAGAACCATCTCATGCCCATTTATTAAAATATGTGCTGGGATCCAAACACACCGTCAAGACATCTCTCTAGCCCTTACGCTCACTTCCTCATCTTCCTTCAGAAGCACAACTGACAGAACTTAAGGCATAAGACCTTTCCAGTCAAAAGCTGGGCATGGTGTAGCAGGCTTGCAATCCCAGTACTCCAGTACTCTGAAGGTATTGGCAGGAATACCAGGAACTCAAAGATAGCCTTAGCTACATCTTGTGTTTAAGGCCAGCCTGGAATACATGAGACCATGATCCCAAAACCCTGTCGAACTCAAGGAAGGATCTTCTGTTTGTTATCACAACCTATTTTGTTACAAATCCTTCCATCCTTGTTTCTTCTTTTAAAAACATTTTTAGTTAACTTACTGACTAAAATCTCATATCAACCCCACCTTCAAACATAAGAATCACAAAGAAAACAAGACAGGTCCCAATAGAAGAGGCTCATTTTCTTAGCTGGAATTTAATGAGGTCATCGCTCATATACCTACCCCTGCCTGTTACACTTATGGTTTCTATTGCTGCGATAAACACCATATCTTGGGAAGATATGGGCTTATACAGCTGGTAGTCCATCACTCAGGGAAGTTAGGCCAAGAACTCACGGCAGGAACCTGGAGACAAGAACTGATACGGAGGCCTTACTGAGGCTTGCTCACGCTACTTTTTTATTACACACAGGACCAACAGCCCATAGTGAACTAGTCCAATCATCAGTCAAGAAAATGCCCCACAGGTTTGTCCACAGGCCAACCTGGTAGAGGTATTTTCTTAATCAAGGTTTCCTCTTCCCAAATGACTAGAACGTGACAGAAACTAGTTGACAGTAAACTAGCCAGCACACTGCCCTAACCTCATCTGGGTCATTCCCTGACTAGACAAGCTCAGATCAAATGACTTGCTTACATGATAAAGCTCACGTAGTCAGTACTGTTGGGACACAGTCCAGAAATAGAGTCTTGTAAAGAGAATTCTGTGAGACTCCACAGATGTCTTGTGACCTCGGTTTCTTCAAAACGTGAAATTGTTCTTGGAATGTGTCTTGCACACCTCTCAGATGTAGTGGATAGGAGTGAGTATGCTTCAGATTATTTATTATTGCTTGCTGTTGCTATTCAATTAAATCTTTTAAATATCCTTTATATGCTTCTATGGGAAAAACCTGTTCTTGTCACACGCAGCTTGTCCTTGTGACTGTATACACCTTGAACTTAATGAGAGCTTTATTCATGTGACCTTTCTTACCCCTCAGAGTATAAATTGTCTGGGGGTCTGAGTAAAGTTGGCTGTTGCTTGAGACTTTAGTTCACCTCTTTATCAGCTTGATTCTCCCAGGTTCCACCACCTCTAGAGGAGATCCCAGCTAGAGGAACGACTAAACAACGTGGGAAATGCAAGAACTAAACAGAAGTCATGGATATCTGGCGAACATCCAGGGTCCTGGCGGGCCAACTCTACTCAACACCTTACTCCATCAGAAGGAGGAGCAACATGGGATGTTTCCACACACAACATTTCAACACATTTGTGAACACGGATTCACTAAAAGAAGAGCCAACTGTTTTTATCTCCTTGCCTGTTGACTTGTTTGCTGCTTTCCCTGTGTAAAGTGGTAACAGAGAATTCAACCCAATAAACTAAGCTCCAATAAAGATTCTTAGGCTCCATCCCAAATAGTCAAATGTCTTAGACTATCTCTTTAAAATGTTTGAAGGAGTTTGTATCACTAAATTACTTAGATCTTTTAAAAAACAGTTCGCCTCTCAGATGAATCTAAGTGCAGTGATAATGTGCAGGCCATTTTCATCTTGAAAACACGAAAGGCTGCCTGGGAAGTCACCACCCACTACCTCTGAGGTCAGTTGATTTCTTAACTCATTCAGCAGATATATTTTAAAAGTCTACTCTACCTTGAAACTGAAACATAATTTTCATCTTCTTTACATATGAATACAAAAAGATCTCAAACATTCTATTTGACCATGGGGAGAATTCCAAAACCCTGCCCCCATATCAAGAAGCAAATTTACATTTACTGCCTGATTCAGTCATGTTCCTGGGATTGTCTCCTGAGAGCTGGAGAGAAGACTCATGAGTTCAGATCCAGTACTGCTCTTCCAGAAGAGTGAAAGTCTCAAGCTCAGTTCCCAGCACCCATGCTGGGTGACTGACTACTGTGTCTGGTCTCTTCCACAGACACCTGTACTCATTTGCATGCACACACCCTCAACTGCCACACATAGAGATACAAAGTGAAAAGTAAACCTTGCAAGAATTTAATGTCCTGATGGATACATCTCTAAAATATTGAATGCATTCTCATTCAGATGGATATATGTTCATGAACTTCTTGAGACCAGAAGCAAAACAATTATTTGGTTCTTGAAAGTTATCTTTCCTTCATATCTAGTGTGGAACTACTGGGCGGTGGTGAGACCTTTAGAAGGGAGGGTATAGGCCTCTATTAAAAGAACATTGATGCTATAACTGTATCTGGACCTGGGCTCATGGATACAAAACAACCTTACGCTAATACACTGTTCTAGCTGCTGTGTCTTCCTCATAGCCCCAGCTAGAGAGCATTCCCAATAGCAGGAGAATTCGAACTCAGCAATGCTGAAAGTTTGGAACACACCCAGGCATCAGAGAACGGTCAATCGGTCAGTAGGGGACAATACAGTGTTCACAGGAATGGCTTTAGTACTACACTGGTATCGTACAAGCAGCCTACCTCAGTTGGCCCAGCATACATCATAGGAGATGGAAAAATGGCCACCACTGTTGTTTCAGGATTCAGGATACCTTCCTCCAGGACTGCAGCATGCTGCTTCATACGCCACATCAAAGGGACATCATCATCCTTCGTCCAGCCACCAAGAGGGTGGAGGAGGAGGACAGGGCGCCGATAGCCCCTCTCTAGAAGCTGCTTGTGGGTGTCCTGCATTAACAGAGCATGTCCGTTGTGTACTGGGTTGCGCAACTGAAATGCAAAGACAGCATCTGAAAAGAGAATTTCCAGAGTTAGGGCTTTCCAGCATTGCCCTGCATGAGACAAGCCAGTCTTTCCTGGTTGATGTTCACAAGTAACAAACACACAAGCTCAGAATCACAAATAGGTAAAGCCATGGACTGGCGACTGCTTATTCCAAGACAGTTGACATACTCTGCTACTATTCAGTACAAACAAGCCCTGGCTCACCGGAGGACATATGATACGGGAGCCACAGACTCAGAGTGGTTAATCCTATGTTAAGGGGAAATGACAGCAACTGTCAGGCTTTCTTTCAGTCCTAATATTCAACTGCTTTCAACAAGTGTAAATTCCAAGTCAGTATGTCAATGACCCATCAAACCCTCCAATGGCCCTAAAGACCTGAGTTGGGTTACTCATTTTCAAGGGCTTTATAAAAAGACGGATTATGAAGAGAGCTATGGCTTCCCTTTTTACTTGCTACCCACATGCATGCAGATTACTCTGAGAACAGAGCCACTCTGCTGTCATCTGACTCTGGACTCAGGATTGCAGTATAGCAGCAACACTATCTCTTATGAGGGCCGCTGCTATTATTCAAATGGAAAAAGCTACATGATGAACTGAATCATTAGCCACTGTCTGCTTACAATCCCGGTTTCACTCCTCCATGCTTGGCTACCAGGGGACCTCCTATCAGAAGCCAGGGTTATTTGGTATATGGAGTAATTTCACAGAACAGGAAAACAATCGTGGCACACGAGCCCCGTGTTTACCATTCTCCAGACACCTGCCCCATCGCCCCACCATGATGGCTGGACTCAGACACTCAGCATTTTTTTTACTGTTATTTTTTGCTTTTATTAAAAATAATAGAATATTTACCGTTATTATTTTTAATTATGTGAAGCCATGTACGTCTGTGTAAGGTACATGTACATGAGTGCAGGTGCCCTTGGAGACCAGAGGTGTAGGATCCCCTGGAACCGGAGTTACAGGCAGTTGTGAGCTGCCTGACAGAGGTGCTGGACACCAAATGCAGGTCATTCTTAAGAGGAGTAACTGCTGACCGGCCTCTCCATCCCACCTCTCACAGTGGACATCATCTTCAATCTACTTCCAGTTCTGATCCCTCTCTCGCCATGACAGAAGCACAGAGAACTGTCACAAATGACTAGAATTTGGGGGATTTTGTCATGGCATATCTTTTAATACTTAATGTTTGGATGATTATCATTATCCTTAGGCATTCTCAAATTACTTTTCAAACATCAGCAGGCTTTTTTTTTTTCCTAATCCAAAAAGGAGGTGATGTGTCCTAGGGTACAAGGTATGGAAAAGTCTTGATTGAAGCATCTGAGCACATATTGTTCAGCTTGAAGGAGTGGTCCAGAACTGACTGCTGCTTTTATCTTTTAAAGTCTGCTTGAAATTCTGTTTTTACACAGGGACATACAAGATGCTAAACATCTCAGAGCTTCAAAGCTCACCTCAGACCAAGAAGCATTTTTACTTCCTAACTTTATTATACTCAGACCTCTAGAGCACTGAGGGCTGCCTACTGCAGAAGCACAAGCATCCCCTCCTAACTTAGGGAGTTATGCTTGAACATGGCTCTAGCGTGACTCTCACCACTGAGTGTTCTTCCCTGGCTGCTCTTCCTTGGCCTTCCTCTGAGTGACCTGTACTCTTAGACTGGTCTGAGTTACTACACCTGGGGGCCTGCCAGAAGTTAGGGAAACACAGACTAGCTGATACTGGAGGCAAAAGGGCCATGGCTGAGAAGGTAGCCCGTTTGCCTGGACAATTTAACATACAAGGACACAGTGCAAATAAGCCACTAAACAGTGGGGAACCATCAAAGGTTTTCACCATAGAAGGAAGACCTACATACAAAATAGAAAAAGACCAAATAGATTACATGATGTGGGCTAGAATTAAAAGTGTCAGTGTATCTCTATGGTTTCTAGTATAGTAACACAGACACAGAGATATGTATATGAGTGCATAAATGAGAAAGAGAGAGGAGGAGAGAGGGGGAAAATATAACCAGCCCCTGAGATACAGGGAGAACTGATTCCAAGACGCCCCTTGAGTACCAAGCCACAGGAATGCTGTAGCTCCTTATATGCAATGGCATCATATTTGTAGTCAACATAATCACATGCTTCTTCATTCTTTACAGTGTCTTCAAGTCACTCCCAATGGAGAGCAAAACATCAGAGCTCTGGGCATGCAGTATGTCATATGGTTTAGGGAACAGTGGTAACAGAGTCTGCATGTTGTCATAAAGACACAATTTTACTCCTGAGTACTTTTTATCCAGGGTGAGCTTGGTCTCCAGAGGCAGGACCAGAGGATCAAGAATCAGGATGCCACCATTTGGCAGTATCTGAGGCAGGCTAAAACCAGCAGGCAGCACTGGGGGCAGGTGTTTCTCAGTGTTACAGTGCTTGTCTAGCATAGCAAGGCCCTGGTCTCAGCTGCCAACACATTAAGAATTTTAAAAGGCAGGCAAAAGTATGATAACAATGGCGTAGTTATAGATCCTGAACATCTCTTCTCCAAATACTTGTGAGTAATAGTACAAAATAGTTTAAACTCACATTAGAGAAGTGATAAAGACTAATATTTTTAGTAAGCTAACCTCACTTATCACAAGGATAGGTGAGAACTATAAGCCACCTGTTAGCAATGCAAACAACCTAGCTTGCTTCCTCCGGCATTCTTGACAAAAACGTGTGATGACAGCAGTCATGAAGAAATGGATAATAAGCCACACTGAGTAATAACAAAAATGATGTGACATGATGTAACTGTACCAAACTGAAGGAAACTAAAGACACCTTCTGCTGACATTCTCACCACAATAAAGAACCTCACTGGGAGACAAGAAACTGGAGAGATGGCTAAGATGGTTAAGGGCACTGGCTGGTCTGTCAGAGAACCAGGGTTCAGTTCCCAGTACCCTCAGGACAGCTCACAGTCATCCTTAACTCCAGGTCCTTCTGGACTCTAGAGGCACCAGGCACACATATGGTACTCTTATATACACACAGCAAAACACTCATACACAGACTACTTTTAAGGATCTCACTAGGAAGGAAAACTGTGTGCTTTGGGTAGAACTCAGAGCCAGAAACACTGTACCAATGGTACTGTTCTGAGTTGATGAGCCCAATGCAGGTAGGCTAAAGACTGCCCTTACTTGTTAGACAATGAGAGCTTTGTGTCTGAAAGCCACTCCCAAAGACAAAGATGATACACAAACAACAGGAGGATGTTAATAATATGAAATCTGAGTTAAAATATGTAAAAATTTTAACCTTGGAATATTTCTGTGACTTTTAAATTATTTTAAAATTAAAAAGTTCAGCATACCCATGATATAACTCACAGACCATGTAAAGCTTAACAAGAAGGAAGGCCCAAGTGAGGATGTTTTAATTCCACTTAGAAGGGAGAACAAAATAATCACGGGAGGCAGAGGGAAAGAGGGACGTAGGTGGGAGAGGGGAGGAGAAGGGAAAAGGAGGGGCAGGTTCAGGTATGGGGGAGACAGGAGAGAAGGCTAGGAGAATGAATGGAAATATGCAGCACTGTGGGGTGGGAGATGGGAGGGACCCACTACAAAGTCCCAGACACCAGGGATGTGAGAGGTTCCCAGGACCCACTAGGGATGACCTCAGCTGAAATGTCCAATAGTAGGGAGATGGAATCTGAAGAGATTACCTCCAGTAGATAGACATGGCCACCAGTTGAGGGATGGGACCACCCATCCATCTCAAACTTTCAATCCTGAATTGTTCCTGTCTAAAGAAAATGCAGGGACCAAAATGGAGAAGAAACTGAAGGAAAGACCATCCAGAGATCGCCCCAACTTTGGATCCATCCCACGGGCAGGCACCAAACCCTGACACTATTACTGATGCCATGTTGTACTTGCAGACAGGAGCCCAGCATTGCTGTCCTCTGAGAGGCTCTACCAGCAGCAGACTGAGACAGATGCAGATACTTACAGCCAATCATGGGACTGAGGTCAGGGACCCCTATGGAAGAGTTAGAGGAAGGACTGAAGGAGCTGAAGAGGATTGCAACCCAATAGGAAGGACAACAGTGTCAACTAATTGGACCCCTCATATCTCTCAGCAACTAAACCACCAACCAAAGAGCACACATGGGTCAGTCTGTGGCTCCCATTACATATGTAGCAGAGGATTGCCTTGTCTGGACACAGTAGGAGGAGACGCACTTGATCTTAAGGAGGCTTGATGCCCCAGAGAAGGGGGATGCTAGAGGGGTGAGGTGGGACTGGATGGGTGGGTGGGAAAGCACCCTCTTAGAGGCAAAGGGGATGGGGACAGGGTGGAGGGTTCATGGAAGGAGTACCGGGAAGAGGAACAACATCTGAAATGTAAATGAATAAAATAATTAATAAGAAATATACATATTTAAAAATAATAAAAAAAATCTTTTAAAAAAGTAAAGCAGAAAACTAAGACAGGAGAGACATCAACAAATCACAATCTGTAGAGCTTATTACATTTAAAATGAACTGAAGAAAGAGTCACTTGTTTTAAAGAAAATACTAGGATTTGAACACTAGACATCTGACAGTTTTAAAGTGAGCTTACTTCGTGGGCGGAGCAGTACTCCTGTGGCTGTGCTGTGGAGGCCTTTACTGTTAAAGAGATGCATACTGAACCATTTAGATGGGATGACATGAGAACTGAGATTTGACTCAGAACATGGCAAGAGCATTCAGAGAGGGCAAGTGATGGCACAGATGAAAGTCCAGTGACCCTAGCCAGCAGTGCTGATGCTGGGTCAGAGGCATGGGGACTAGTTAGACTGTTATCTCTGCATGTGTTTTAAATTCCCTGCAACAAAATGTTTTAAAAGAGAAGGCACATGTGGGGGATCTGAGGCAGAACTGCTTTTAAATTCAGTTATATAACCCTCACTTCTGTAGTTCACTAAGACTGCTGCCCACACATGAAAGCAAACTTGACCCCTAGAAAGCCTTGAAGGCATCTGGGGCTTTGCAAGCCATGGAGCTCTGCTGCAACCTTTCACCCTAACACTACAGTGCAAAATCGCCCAGGGACAGCACCTGAACCCATAAGCCTGGCTATGTACCACGACACTGTGACCGGCAGATTTAGCTACAGTTTGTGGAATAAGATAGGACAGGAAGAAATAAAATAAAATAAAATTCCAGCCAAGACGAAAAGTGTAGCATCCCTGCTTTCCAGAGGGGGTGAGTTGTCCCAGGAACATAAAATCATCCGTTTTGTCAAACATGGAGGGCACAGGGCCCACGACAATCATATTATATTCTGAATGCCCCTTAGAAAAGATATTTGTACCAAATAAGGGCTGTGAGTACATGAAGTGACCTGTGGCATTTTGTAGAAAATCAGCCCAACCACACTGTACCAGGCTGACTCGGGAGAGTACAGAAAGCAGTGAGCTAGAGAGAAAAGCACTGTACACATTTCCATATAAGACAGAATTCTGCCAACTCTTCCGTTCTCTCTACTCCTTTAACGAGTTGTCCCACAGGGCCAATTCACCTGGCATACCATACCCTGCACACTGTGATTAGGTCCCAAATGCCAAGGGGACTGGGCAGGGCTCTGTATTAGCTACTTGCAAACTTCTGTTAACTGAGCAGAACTTGGCTCTAAGCTCAGATCACCTCTCTACCTGCCTATTGGTGTCTCAAGATCATCTGAGATTCAATTCCTGCCTCCTTGTCCCCATGTCCAGTCCTTTTATGTAGCCATGGCAACACAGCCCCCAATCTTGCATCCAGGACAGTCCAGCCCTCCTTTCTTCCCCTGAATGCACTCAGACCCCCATCATCTCACCACCAGGGTCCAGAATGACTGTTCCCCTCCCCAGTCTGGCAGAGGAGTGGACAGGGACAGATGAAAACTCAAGTTCAGACAAGCTCTCCCCAAGGTAACAGTGGGTGAGGCATCTGTGTCCTCGGGAGTCTGCAATCTAGTCAGAGAAGGAAAGAACAAACACTTGGGGAAAGGAATCCAGTTCTCTCAACTCCAGCAGCAAGGTTTGTAGAGAAGGGTGCTGACAGTGTGGACAGCCCATGATGGAAGGAAAGAACATGGCTCTCTTTCCTCACCTCCACACAGAACTGTCAGGCCACACTCACACAGCCAGCCTGTTGCTTCCTGCTCTGTCACACAGCGAGCATGAACTTCCTGCCAAATCCCGAAGGCACCCGTGCTTTCTGTCTGTACACAAGCATCCACCGTCTTCCCAGCCTTACTGTCTGCTAGACAGGGCACTGACCTTCTAACCTCATCCCCTCTTTATCCAACTCCTCTTTAAAATAAAAAGCATGAGACGAGGTATGGCACAGAACTCGAGGGGAATTGTAAATAGAATATTTCAGTATCCCTGTATTTGGTTTTAATGCTTGATTGTGCCTAGTCTCCCAGTTATTCTTTGTGCACATATTTTACATCATTAAATATATGTGAAGTTTCTGACATCGGGGTCTAACCGCCTGTCTCTCACTTTATACCTGGAGCAGCAGGGTTCACTGCTGGGCTGTGTGAAGTTCTATTGACATATCATTCAGTAACTCTCCATGCAACTCTCCACTACCAGCTGTACTCAATTACATGTGGTACCTCAGCTATGGCCTGACTTCCCAACTCACAGGTAAGGACACCATGAAATCACCTCAGTATTCACTACATTCTGTCTTCCCACTTTAGAATCACTGTCTCTCCACAAAACCCACTCAGTTCATTCCTCATCGCTTTCCCAACCTCCTCTTCCAAGTCTATATAAAAGGACCATTTTTCACGGCAAGTTCTCCCTCCCTGCATCCTGGACTCCTCTTCACAGGCCACAAGGCAACATGGTGGAGCCCTTACCTTCCAGCAAGTGAGAGGGGAAGAAGAGATTTGGAAAAGTCCTTAGAATGTAAGGGACAAATGTCAGCATTTCCTGATGGTGAAAACAAGTTGAGCATCAACTCCCTGGATGTGTGAAGGACAGTCATGTGATAACCTGTGCAATGCCAGGATCTAGTGGGCAGAGCTAGATGGACCAGGCTCTGCACCAGCTGAGTGACCAAAGACAACAGCAGTAAGCCAGTGGCAAGTGTCTGACTAACTGAATGACTGGCAGAGTGAGTGAGTGAGTGAGTGAGTGAGTGAGTGAGTGAGTGAATGGAGGAGGAATGAGCAGCAAAGTGTTCCCAAATGTCAGCCATTCTTTTTACCCAAAAGTTACTAACCGACACTTTAACCATCCCTAAACTCAAGTTACTAAC